>CM050163.1:387341380-387938880 GCA_027410445.1 Discoglossus pictus
CGTGTTAAGGAAAAAGTAGAGAATGGAGAACATAGACAAATACAGGTAACACATGCACTTTCGTAACCAGTGGAGGGAACGTAGATTGACGAGGCACCCCTCTAATCAATTGTTGTTTGAGATCCTTTGCCCATAAACATTGCAGTTTCATACATAGCAATCATGTTGGAGAGTTGTTATTTAGAAAAGTCAATGCCATCAACAAAGGACTTGAATCCAAGTGCACGTTTAATAACCTCAGTATCTTCCAGCTTGAAAAGTGTTGTAGATCTTCTTAGAGACAGTTCATATTGCTGAAAGAAGCTATCAAGCCAGTGTTGTGATGCTTTGAATTCTTCTGGGGGTGTTTCTAGCTGTGATGCCATTGCAAGGGCTAATGCTGGAATATCAGCCCTGCGCACAACTAAAGCCTTTGCTCTCCTGTCAGCAATCCATTCACAGATGATGTCTTCCAGCTCAGGATATAATGGATGCCGACCTGATCCACACTTGCAATTCTTAGCATTCCCCTCATCCACCTGTTGCCTGAGGTTATCATACTCTACTCGCCATTTGCCGACCATGCAGAGATCGAACTTATTCTCTTTGAAGAAAGCTGCATGATTCTTGCCCATGAAGTCTTCCACTATTCTTTTCTTGTACTCAACAGAATAGCTCTTTCTTTTTGCACTCATCTTGTCTTAATAGTTTATCTTATCATTTAATGGATGTCTGACTGACGATCTGGGGCTTATTTTGGGGGGAGGCCTTATATTACTCATATCCTGAATAATCGCGCTAGCGCTTATTTTTGGGATAGTTCTTATTTTGGGCTAAACAGTATATATACTGCTAATGAATTCACGTCACATGCGCATCACGTCATTAGCATATGCCGGTTCCGGACACAGCCAGAAGACGCGCTTCAGGGGAGAAAGCAGCAGGAGCTCACCTGCTTACAGTAAGAGAGGGGAAAGGGAGGGACGGGGTAATTGGACACGGGGAAAAGGAGAATGAGGGGAAGGAGGAAGGAGGTTAAGGAGGAGGATAAGGGGAAATATAGGAGAAGGATAAGGAGGGAAAAGGGGGAAGAGTGGGGGAGAGACACGGGGGGAGTGGGGGGGAAGAGACACAGGAGAGGGAGAGCAAGGCAAAGAGACACAGGATAGGGAGTATAGGGGGGGGAAAGACAGGAGAGGGAGAGCAGGGCAAAGAGACACAGGATAGGGAGTATAGGGGGGAAAAGACGGGGAGGGAGAGGGGGGAAAGAGACACAGGGGAGGGAGAGGGGGAAGAGACACAGAGGAGGGATGGGGGTGATACGCAAGGGAGAGAGAGGGGGAAATGAGACACAAGGGAGGGAGAGGAGTTGGGAAATGAGACAGGAGGGAGAGGAGGGGGAAATTAGACTCAAGGGAGGGAGAGGAGGGGGAAATGAGACAGGAGGGAGAGGAGGGGAAAATTAGACTCAAGGGAGGGAGAGGAGGGGGAAATGAGACACAAGGGAGAGGGGGCGAACGAGACACAAGGGAGGGAAAGGGGGAGAAATGAGACACAAGGGAGGGAGAGGGGGGGGGGGAAATGAGACACAAGTGAGGGAGAGGAGGGGAGAAAGGAGACACAAGGGAGGGATAGGAGGGGGGAAAGGAAACACAAGGGAGGGATAGGAGGGGGGAAATGAGAGAGGAGGGGGAAATTAGACTCAAGGGAGGGAGAGGAGGGGGAAATGAGACAGGAGGGAGAGAAGGGGAAAATTAGACTCAAGGGAGGGAGAGGAGGGAGAAAGGAGACACAAGGGAGGGATAGGAGGGGGGAAAGGAAACACAAGGGAGGGAGAGGAGGGGGAAAGTGAGACACAAGGGAGGAAGTAAACATGGGAGGGGCAATGAGCACCAAAGCGGGGCTTGCGATGAGCGCCGAAGGTTCTCACATTGGGTGGCAAATAGCATTGCCAGGCTTAAAATGTTATTCCTGTCAGTGTTGACAGGCAAGTAGCTAGTTAAGTATAGTAATAATATTCTAGAGGGAAACAACCATACATTGAATTTTGGTAGAAAGAAAAAGATTGAATAAATAGAGTTATATTATTTCATATTTTAAATACCTAAAATCTTAAGTAAAGATAAAAGTAATAAAACAAAAAGATGAAGACTAATAACACGTGAAGAAGGAAAAGGAACAAACATAATAAATGAAAAGAGGGGGGAATATATCCTCGATTTCTGCATCATCAGTTACTTCGATAAATAATATAATGTGTAAAGAAACAGTTAAAAGGTTACCTCTTGATTTGTCCTCCATGGCTGATGCCAGGGCCATAAGCCACTCCCTCCCAATCTCATCTAATAGGTGGACCCTAGGAGGTGTTGATTTTTGTCATAGAGTTATACTATGTATAGAGTTTAGCCATGGTTCCCAGATATGTGGGAATTTAGGAAGTGTATCGGCAAGAAGATTAGTGATTCTTTCATAGATTAAAGTAATTTAATTTATTTTTAATAACTTGGAGACTCAAAATGTCTGAGCACCACGGTTTAGCTGTGTGGCTTTTGGTGGCAAGAAATATAAATTGTAGTAAAAGGTTTTGAAGAGTAGATAGGTTGGAAGATGTTAGCCCTAGAAGACAGTTTGCAGCATCAACAGTCAGAGAGTTGAATACAGTTGAGTCTAGATTTATTATTTATTTAGGGCAAGTCCACCATATGTGAATAAATGAGCCAATGTCTGAACATTCCTAAATCAAGGGTTCATAGAGGTTGCCCATTTATGTAGGGGTAATACATATTCAGGGGTAATAAATATTCTATGTAGAACCTTTTGGTCCCAAGTTTTGGTTTATGTCTTTTGTCCATTTGATCATGCATTTGAATACGTGACATGAAAGGACAAAGCTAACGATGTTGTATAGCATACCTAAAGTTTATTTTGTTAGCGGATTATTTCAGCATATTCGAGTAAACCAATTAGAATCCAGGTTTTCCTAGATGTTTTTGGTTATGGTGATAACATTTTTGATTTGGCAGTAGCTGAAATGTTCTTGAACGGGAAGGTTAAAATTATCTTGTAGCTGGTTATAGGATAGAATGTCATTATCTTTTATCCAGGAGCCAAATCTATCTAGTTTTCCACCAGGTAAATTAGTTTTTGTTGAGTCCCATGGGGAATGAGGGATGGGGAAAGATTGGTGTTAGATTAGAAATTTTGGGGATAAGTTTATAACGTTGATTTGCCCATATCTAACAAGAAAAAGTGTCTGATAATATAGTTTGAGTTAACTTTTACTAGGGATAGGGGCTGCGGGAGCCAAATAATGTTATCCCATAAGTATGGATGCATGAGATAATTTTCACTAAATGCACAGATTGGTTGATATACAGGAGAGTGGATAATTTTAATAAAGGCTAGTTGTGGTGCTTAATAGTATAGTTTTAGGTTAGGACAGGAAAGACCAACCTTAGACTTGGATCTGGCTACTCTAGGGGATTTATTATTCCAAAAAAAACCTGTAGTTAAGTTTTATGATTTCCTTTTTAGGAGGGCACATATAAAAGTCAAGGGCCTCTATTTTTTTCTATGTTCACTGTTATGCCAGATAATTTACCAATGTCCTCTAAACTGTTCATAAGGATTTGAATAGGAGTGGTAGGTTTGGTTAGGGTGCATAAGAGATCATTTGCAAATAAACTAAATTTGAATTGGTGTAGTCCTATGATGATCTTGTGAATATCAGAGTTAGATCTGATTGATTGGGCAAGAGGTTCAATTGCTAAGGCAAAGAGAAAGGGGAATAAAGGACAGCCTTGTCTGGTTCCCCTCTGTATGTTAATAGATACTTTCTCTTGACCTGGTAATTTTAAGGAGGCTTTGGGGTAATAGGTTTATAATTCGGCCTTTTAATCAAATCTGGATAAACTTATTATAGACAAGGCCTATCGAATTTAATGCCTTTTAAATATCTAGGGTTAAAAAACATGAAGGAGTTTGGTTTTTTGGGCTATTTGTATAATATTTAAAGTTTGTCTAATATTATCCCCTGCTTGCCTATATGGTATATATTCCACCTGATCTTTATGTATAAGCTTGGGTAGAAGCTGAGATATCCTGTTGGCCATAAGTTTAGCAAGGATTTTAATGTCTCCATTCAGAGGGGAAATTGGTCTATAGTTTCTGACCTCAAGAAGATTTTGGCCTTCTTTGTTGAAGAAGAAGACGATTTATGCTTGGCTTAGTTCAGGGGGATGGTATGGCCATCTAGGGTTGCATTGAATAGGTATTTTAAATGAAGGGAGAGAAGGTCTATAAATATTTTCTAGTAAAGATTGGTAAATTCATCTGGGCATGGAGATCTGTCCATCTTTAGATCCAGGATAACTCTTTTAACCTCCTCTTCTGTAATCTTAGAGTTGAGTTCCTCATATGTAAGGGAGGGAAAATCACAGGAGTTAAGGAAAGATTGAATGATAATTGTTTTGCTTAGAGGAAGTGTATAGTTTCTGGTGTATAGTTTCTGATAATAAATCAAAAAATTATTTAGAATTTCATTAGGGCTAGAGGAGATGGAGTCAAAGGATGTTTTGATTTGGAAGATTTTGGATTGTGAATATTTCATTCTCAGTTTCTTAGCTAACAATGAATCTAGTTTGTTTGCTTTGGAAAATAATTTATGTTGTGTCCATCTTATCGCCTTTTAAGTTTGATTAGAGAGAATTAAATCAAGTACTAGCCTGATTTTATCTTTTTTTTGGCATAGAGTGTGTGATGTTTTTTTTTTGATTTTGTTTCTCTAGATCTATTAGTTCTTTCCTTAGGCTTGTTTCTTTGTAAAGTAATTTTTTTGGGGTAGCTATTTTAATACAAGAACCTCTAATAAATGCTTTGTGGGTTGCCCAGATCCATTCAATCTCCGAGTCCTCATTAAGTTTTGTACTGAAATAAAGTCTATTAAAAAGGTATCAATTCTGGAGTAGGTGCTGTGGGTTGCTAAAAACAAAGTATATTCCCTCTAGGGTGTAGAGAACGCTAGGCATTAGTAAGTTGTAATTTGGTTAGTAATTTATTTATTTACCTGAGTTTATTGTAATATCGAGAATCCTTAGTCTTTGTAGATTTATGTAAGTCGGGCTTCAGTACAAGGTTAAGATATCCCCCTATAATTAATTTTCACAGATCTTTAGATTCAATATATTTCAATAATTTGATGAGGGAATTATGGGGAGCAATTGTGAGGGAGTACAAGGAAATTAGGGAGATCTTAGTGTCAGCCAGTAAGACGAGGCGTGCGAATGAACGAATAAGGTGTGAGAGATTAAATGAAGGTGAAATATCATGTTGGCTATGTTATACTTCAAGGAGCTAAATCTCATGTGAGCAGAGGTGAGAAATGGTGCAAGGTTCCTTCATGAGAAGAAAGACATGTGTGCGATGGAGAGGGAGGCTTCTTAGTGAGATTGAGGAGAGAGTGTAAAGGTATATCTGTAAGTGTAGGGGCAGTACTTAGAAAGAAAGAAAAGGTTAATGAGAGGTGGATTTGAGACTTAAGGAAAAATGTGAAGGCATGATTAGGCAAACAGATGAGAGATTGTGTCAAAGAGGTAGGAGGAGGTTGCAAATTTGTGAACGCTGGCTGAAAATTGATTTTAAAAACACTTTTACGTGCATAGTGAGGGGTGAATGGTTAGACAAGGAGGTGTAAAGGATTACAAGACAGGGGCAGTAGTTGATTGGTGTTTCAGTAAGTAGTAGCTAATGAAGATGCATAATTTTGGATCGTGGCTGATGAAGACTATGGCAATGAGATAGAGAAATTCATGGCACC
This sequence comes from Discoglossus pictus, assembly GCA_027410445.1. Taxonomy (NCBI): domain Eukaryota; kingdom Metazoa; phylum Chordata; class Amphibia; order Anura; family Alytidae; genus Discoglossus; species Discoglossus pictus. The sequence goes on from CM050163.1 coordinate 387,347,175, forward strand.
CTGTCCTTTGCGTGCAGGACAACTGCACGCCGACAGCAGCGCACCGACAATTTGGCGGTGTTGAAAAAACCTGCCGTCAAATGTGCGCCGTTAAAAGTGCACAAGCTTCTAATGTCTGCGTACCCTAACACCCCAAACTCCCTAAACCTAAGAGCCCTAAGCCTAACCCTAAAATCTCTAAGCCGAACCCTAAGACCCCTAAGCATAACCATAAAACCTCTAAGCCTAAGCCTAACTTGAAGACCCATAAGCCTAACCCTAAAATCTCTAAGCCTAACCTTAAGACCCCTAAGCCTAACCCTAACCCTAAAACCTCTAAGCCTAACCCTAACCCCGAAGTGCAGTTGTCGGGCTCGCTATTGTCAGGAGCGCAGTTGTCAGTGCTCACATTTGTCGGCGTGCATTTATCCTGTACACAAAGGATGTACCACAGAAATTCATAGTTCATTGGAAGGATGTGTCATTTAGCAGAGGAGGTTTGTCCACAGTTTGCAAGGATTTGGGACAAGTCTCGTAATGGGTAAATCATGGATTAGGATAGGTTGGACAGAGAAGTTCGCTCAATAGAGTGGTTGACTGGAATTGAGGAAATTGTGGCTGCAGTTGACAAGTATGTGAAGTTAGGAAATGAATGCAGGATTTGCACTTGAACAGAAGAGGCTGGAGAATGGGGCAAGGAAAAATAATTTCATGTGAGATGAGGTAGGTGGTAAAAAGAAAGGCGCTTTCTGCTTACTGAGTGGCTAAACAAGGGAATGGAGAGTGTGGTGACTTGGTTGCAAGGAAGAGGAAGGTTTGTAAAGAGAGACCCAATGGTGAGGGGGAAAAGGAGATGATGAAAGTAGGGGGCGTAATTGCGTTTGTGCGAGAAGATGAGTGTGTGGATGAAAAGCGAGACTTCTGTGTGAGTTGGTGGGTGAAAGGTGAGTGAGATCTCTGCTGAGGCGTGGAAATGTGAGCCGAGAGAGGAGTGAGAATGTAGAGAGTGATACAGGCTTAAACTGGATTCAAAAGTGAGCCACTACCTGGAGGAGTAGGGAGGCGTGAGAGAGGAGGAGATCGAGATCGTCACATGAACATGAGAAGATTCAATAAACTACGAGGTACACAAGCGCCAAAAATGACAGTGAGGTCCATGTATGAATAAGAAGAGGTGCAAGAGAATTTACTCAGCCATGGAAGCCGAAAAAAAGGAGTGCTAGAATTTATGGTGGAATAAGAGGGAAAGTTGGAATGGAAGTAGGATTCCCGAGTGGTAAGCGTGATGAGAAAGAGAGGGAGAGATCTTCACATTGGCAGGGAGATGAGAGAGAGAGTAGAGAGAGAGATTCTGCATGGGAGTATGAGAGAGTGGAGAGTTAGATCCCTCATGAGAACCGAGTTGGTACACAAGGGTATGATGATCCATTCCAAGGAGCCCAAGGATATCCCTGCACAGCTGCATTTCTGGAGCTGGACAAATTCCGCAAAGGACCAACCTCATCTCAATGTTGAAAATAACTAAAATCAGGATAACAGAGTAAAACCAGAAACAGGATAACAGAGGTGAACAAGAAGCTAAATGTAATGGAAGCTTGGCTTCTCCGCCCCCGAGGTCTGCAGTCACTAATTGCACTCATCTCATAAGGACTGAAACCCGTGGAATTAGCATGAAATGTTATGATGTATTTTATGTAAAGAGTAGATCAAAATAAAGAATCTCTGCAATGTGTAGATGGCTTCTCTCTGCTCTTCCATGTCACAATGCAGGGCACAGGAACAACAAAAAGAGAGGGCAAAAATTGGCACAAGCTGAAGGAGAAGGATTGGGAAGAAGGGATGGAGGAGAGAGCAGAGACACAGGGAAGTGGCGTGGTGCGAATTGTTAAAGGTGCACAAATGTAATAGTAAAGGGGCGTGCTTTTAAGGGGTCCTGGGGAGTGGGTCCCTCCTACAATCCCAAATAATTAACCTGGGTATGTATGTGTGTGATTGTGATAGGAGTTGTTCTTACAGAACATGGGCACACAGATGAACAACTTCACAACTTCACTTGATCAAGCATAAGTATGAACTGGATGGGATGAGCATGTCTTCTGCCCAAGAAAAATATGAGCACAATGGAGATGTATACATTCACACATAGATACATTAACTACTGTACAATTTAGTTACATGACATAAATTAGAAAATATGTAAAACCAAGTACAGAAAGAAAATTGAGCTCTCCACCAGGGGGAGCCAAAGGAATTGGGAACAAAAAGGGACCACTGTAATTCTAGATTTACAATATGCTGCACGCAATTATAGGCAAAGTATTTTTATAATGTAAATAAATGCAGCATCACATACGCCGCCTCACAAGCGGTTACAAACACCCACAGAAGCGGGACTTTGAAAAAATACATCTAACACGCAATGACTAAATACGGACTTACACAAAAGAATACGAGCCGTGGGACTTAGAACGAAAAAAATTACGGACTTACACTAAAAAAATATGAGCCGCAAAAATACAACCTTAACGGCCGAACCGCGAGCAGCTGAAAACATAAAAAAAACAATAAATACACACAAAAATTTCATAAAAAGCTTACCCACAGCAAGGGGGACACCCAAGATGTCTGGAAGTGAAGTTACACCTGAATTTAAGTTCAATTTACCGAGTTTGGCCACACGAAAATCCCCTAAGCTAGAGAAAAAATGGCCGCCAAAAAAACGAAAACGAGGCTACAGTCCCCAAAGTTGCAAAACGCCACCAAGCACATACTGCTTTTCAAAAATCACCAGGTTCGCAATGAGCACCGAAGGATGGCAGACCACCAAAAAAATTAATGTCTGTGGCAAACAGCATTACCTGCATTACAATTTTATTGCCCTGTAATTTTTGACGGGCAAGTCGCTAGTGTAATAATAATAATAGTGAGGTGGGTGCATGATTGATAGAACAATCATGAAGTGCACAGCTAAAACATTTTTATTCCCTGTTTTTATGAGATAATTATTAGGAATGGTTTATATTTTTCACTAACATTCGTGTATCTTGAATAGCTTTCACATCGTCTTGTGGGAGACATGATGCTCATCAAGGGCAGGCAAATCCCTTCAGTAACACCCTCAGCCCGGCCAACAGTTTTTCTGGGCAATGCATCTAATATTTTTAAACTTACACACATTAAACACATATCATGCAGTGCCAAATGTAGTCAATCCAAATTATTCAGTTGAAAAAAATGAAATATAACCTAGTTGAAGAGCTTAATGACATTAATTGTGACTTGTGATGGAATATGAAAACTTCAGTAAGATGATAAATCTGTGTACTCTTTTTTTCAAATTGAGCAGAAAAGAATCTTCAGTTGAATAAGAATTATATGAAATATTTGTTTCTGAATTGGGTTGTATTTAAACCCTGGGCGTCATCCTCAGTATCTCTTCTGTCATGTGGAAGATTAATTCCAAGCATCCTCCACATCCACAAATCATAGCAATCACTTGGCCATCACTAGTATATATGTGAGGGGTGGTGCTCTAAAAGAGCCCCTATATCTCTGCTCTATAATACTAAGAAAGTACCTGGTACCCCTTAATTGAAACAGGGGCTCCTCTTTTAAATGAGGGGATTCATGCCCACTTCAGAAATCAAGAGGTTGCTAGGGCAGTGCCATCCCGATTGATACATTTACTAAAGCATATAAATATTACAATACTAGCTACTTGCCCATCAAAAATGATGAGATTAAAATTGTAAGGCTGGTGATGCTGTTTGCCACACAATATGAGGCTTTTGCTCCTCAGAGCACCTTCAGCGCTCATTGCGAGCCTCTCCCCCATGTACTTCAACTTTCCTGCTTTGTACTGATCACCCTCGGCGCTTATCACGATCACCCTCCGGCGCTCATCTCGTGGCTCACAATGAGCACCTTCGGCGCTCATTGCGAGCCTCTCCTCCCACCTACTGTACGGGCCGCTCATTGCAGGGTTCATTAACCTGCAAGTTTAGTGCTTGGGAATGCCATGTACCTCTTTCCAGCATCTCCCCCCTGTCCCTTCCTCTGTGTGTCAGCTGAATGTTTGTGTGGTGTGCCCTGACTGGCGTTTGTTTTATTTTCAAAGTCCTGCATGCCTGGCGTCATTGGTGTAAGTGTTACTGTCTTTGCCGTCGTGTATTTTCTAAGTTCCACATGCCTGGCTTTGCTCAGCCTCGTTTTCATCCAGTTTTTTATTTTTTTACGTTTTTCATCCGCCATTTTTTTCCTTGCTTAGCCGATTTTGGATTTGCGAAAACCCACAAATATGGCTCAAAGTCGCTTGCAACCTCACTCCCAGGCTTCCTGGCTCTCCCCTGTGCTGTCTGTGAGTGTGTTATTATATTTGTTACATTTTATTTAGTTTTTTAGGGTTTTTAGATTTACGCGTTTTGCGACCCTCACAATGCAGCCTGCACCGTACACAGCTCGCCTCGCTTTGTGAGGCTATACTGATGAGTGCCTTTGGCGTTCATCCAGCCTAAGTCCTGCGGCGTACACGGCTCGCCTCACTTCGCGAGGCTTCGCAGATGAGCGCCTTCAGCGCTCATCCAGCCTAAGTCCTGCTCCGTCCGGCGCTCATGCAGTCTAAGTGGTGCGTTGTACACGGCTCACCTCGCTTTGCGAGGCTTGCAAAAGCCTGACCAACATTGCAACGTGATGCACACTGACAACTACATATGTGATACAATATACAAATGATATTGCCTGTGCTGGGCTGATTCACTCAGTGATATATACATAAATATTTCACTCTAATTAGAAACGTTCAGCACAGTTTAATTCCCTAGTGCATAAGTATCCACTGAAGGAATATATATTCACAAATTATCAGGCACTTCAAGGGTCCAATGTGATTTATTCAGCATAAACTTTTTATGCCCAACATTTCGGTCCCTTAACAGGAACCATTTTCAATGATACTACAACCCAAATAAGTGTCATTTTATAGTAGCAAACAATGTAAAGTTATCTTGCCAAGTCATGTGATGTTAGATGATATTTCGAGAAGTTAAGTTTTATGTTTTGAGCATAATAATAACATGTTCCTCAATGTTTTTAATAGTATATGGATATTGAATATTAATAGACATCATTATTATTATGAAATGCAAGATATATTTGGGGAAATGTATTATAACACAGGGTTTCAGGATATTAACATGTATGATCCATTGAATTCTTTGAGATGCATGTTATGCATATTGATTATGGATGTATACCACTGTGATCATGAAATGTGAGAATTAATTTAATATATTGGACAGCAGTGTTTTCAGGATATTAACATGTATGTTCCCATTGAATTGCCTGTTATGAGAGGTGGAAAGTTTACTTTTTATTTTCTCACTTGAGGTCTCTGTGATTAGGAGATGTCAGATGTTATTTGGTGAAATGTAATTTTATATTGTCACACAGGATTCTCAGGACATTAACATGAGTGTTCATTTGATTTGTTCTTTTTAGATAAATGCATACTAATATGAGAAGGTGGGGAGTTCACATGTTTTACCACCAGAGGTCTCCTATGGATAGTGTTTTTTAGGAAAGGTTGGTATGGCAAGATACTTTCACATTGTTACTATGAATTATTTAAAATGACTCTTATTTGTGGGGTGGCATCCTTGCAAATGGTTCCTTTTGTGGGACCAAAATGTTGGGCAAGTTTTACACCCCCATAAATCACATTAAGAAGACCATTGGGCTATTGGTTGATTGGTGAAAATATATATCTTCAGTGGAAACCTGTGGACTAGGGAATTAAACTGTATGATATTGATCTTTAATAAAAATGAATTTTCAATGATTTTGAAAATGGATATTCACTATTAAACTTACTTTCAAAATCAAACTTTTTATTAATAACTGTTTGTCTTCGACTCTTAAGATGTAATCAAGTGGTGGAGGCATCACTGACTTGGGGACAGTGGTGGATGCTCCGACACAAGATTATGTCTAGATAGAAGCAATGCTTATTGGCTTGAGACTTGTATGCTTGTATGTATGTATTTTCGAAAGGCCCCAGAGGCTGCAATACCTAAGTAAGAGGCACCACTAACCAAACACTGCCATGAAGACCAAGGAACTCTACAAACAAGTAAGGGACAATGTTGTTAAGAAGTACAAGTCAGGATTAGCATATAAAAAATATCCAAATCTTTGATGATCCCCAGGAGCACCATCAAATCTATCATAATCACATGGAAGGAACATGGCACAACAGCAAGAGACGGCGGCAAGAGACGGCCGCCCAGCAAAACTCATGGACCGGGCAAGGAGGGCATTAATCAGAGAGGCAGCACAGAGACCTAAGGTTTTGAGTTTGCGAAAAGGCATGTGGGTGACTCCCAAAATGTATGGAGGAAGGTGCTCTGGTCTGATGAAACTAAAATGTAACTTTTTGGCCATCAAAGAAAACGCTATGTTGGGTGATGTATCACATCACCCAAAGAACACCATCCCTACAGTGAAACATGGATGGTGCTAAATACAGGGATATTCTTGAGCAAAACCTTTACCACTCTGTGCGTAAATTGAGGCTAGGACGGAGGTTCACCTTCCAGCAGGACAATGACCCCAAATACACTGAAGCAACACTTGAGTGGTTTAAGGGGAAACATGTAAATGTGTTGGAATAGCCTAGCCAAAGCCAAGACCTCAATCCAATAGAAAATCTGTGTTCAGACTTAAATATTGCTGTTCACAAGGTCAAACCATCCAACTTGTAGGAGCTGGAGCAGTTTTGCAAGGAGGAATGGGCCAAAATCCCAGTGGTAAGATGTGATAAGCTCATGGAGACTTATCCAAAGCAACTTGGAGCTGTGATTGCCGCAAAAAGGTGATTTTACAAAGTATTGACTTTAGGAGGGCGAATAGTTATGCACATTGACTTTTTCTGTTATTTTGTCCTATTTGTTGTTTACTTCACAATAAAACAAAAAAACTAAACATCTTTAAAGTTGTGGGCATGTTCTGTAAATTAAATGATGCAAATCCTCAAACAATCCATGTTAATTCCAGGTTGTGAGGCAACAAAACATGAAAAATGCCAAGGGGGGAGAATACTTTTGCAAGCCACTGTAGAACAATAATTAAGAGCACAGCTAAAGCATTTGTATTCCCTGTTTTTATGAGAACATAATCTATTAGGAATGGTTTATATTTTTCACTAACTTTCGTGAATCTTGAATAGCTTTCACATCGTCTTATGGGAGACATGATGCTCATCAAGGGCAGGCAAATCCCTTCTGTAACACCCTCAGCCCGGCCAACAGTTTTTCTGTGCAATGCATCTAATATTTTTAAATTTATTCACATTAAACACAAATCATGAAATGCCAAATGTTGAATAGAATAGAAGTCTATCCGAATTAATCAGTTGAAAAAAATGAAATTTAACCTAGTTGAAGAGCATAAGGACATTAATTGTGACTTGTGATGGAATATGAAAACATCAGTAAAACAATAAATCTGTGTACTTTTTTTTCTTCAAATTAAGCAGAAAAAATCTTCAGTTGAATAATAATTATGTGAAATATTTTTTTCTGAATTGGATTGTATTTAAGTCATTCTCAGTATCTCTTCTGTCATGTGGAAGATTAATTCCAAGCATCCTCCACATCCACAAATCATAGCAATCACTTGGCCATCACTAGTATATATGTGAGGGGTGGTGCTCTAAAAGAGCCCCTATATCTCTGCTCTATAATACTAAGAAAGTACCTGGTACCCATTAATTGAAACAGGGGAGGCTCCTCTTTTAAATGGGGGGATTCATGCCCACTTCAGAAACCAAGAGGTTGCTAGGGCAGTGCCATCCCCTGAGTGATACATATCCTCAAGCACATAAATATTACAATACTAGCAACTTGCCCGTCAAAAATAAAAAGATTAAAATTGTAAGGCTGGCAATGCTGTTTGCCACACAATGTGAGGCTTTTGCTCCTCAGAGCACCTTCAGCGCTCATTGCGAGCCTCTCCCCCATGTACTTCAACTTGTGTGGTTCGCGCTGACTAGCGTTTGTTTTATTTTCAAGTCCCGCATGCCTGCAGTCGTTGGTGTAAGTGTTACTGTCTTTGCCGTTGTGTATTTTCAAGTCCCGCGTACCTGGCTTTGCTCAGCCTCGTTTTCATCCAGTTTCTGAATTTTTTAAGTTTTTCATCCGCCATTTTTTTCCTCGCTTAACCGATTTTGGGTTTGCGAAAACCCATAAATATGGCTCAAAGTCGCTTGCAACCTCCCTCCCAGGGTTCCTGGCTCTCCCCCTGTGCTGCCTGTGAGTTTGTTATTATATTTGTACATTTTTTTTTTTTATTGGTTTTTAGACTTACGCACTTGGTTCGCAGATGCAAACCTCACAATGCAGCCTAAGTCATGCGCCATACACGGCTCGCCTCGATTCACGAGGCTTTGCTGATAAGCGCCTTTGGCGCTCATCCAGCCTAAGTCCTGCATCGTACACAGCTCACCTCATTTCGCGAGGCTTCGCAGATAAGCGCCATTAGCGATCATCCAGCCTAAGTGGTGCATTGTACATGGCTCGCCTCGCTTCGCTGGGCTCACAAAAGCCTGACCAACATTGCAACGTGATGCACAACTACATATGTGATACAATATACAAATGATATTGCCTGTGCTGGGCTGATTCACTCAGTGATATATACATAAATATTTCACTCTAATTAGAAACATTCAGCACAGTTTAATTCCCTAGTGCATAAGTATCCACTGAAGGAATATATATTCACAAATTATCAGGCACTTCAAGGGTCCAATGTGATTTATTCAGCATAAACTTTTTATGCCCAACATTTCGGTCCCTTAACAGGAACCATTTTCAATGATACTACAACCCAAATAAGTGTCATTTTATAGTAGCAAACAATGTAAAGTTATCTTGCCAAGTCATGTGATGTTAGATGATATTTCGAGAAGTTAAGTTTTATGTTTTGAGCATAATAATAAAATGTTCCTCAATGTTTTTAATAGTATATGGATATTGAATATTAATAGACATCATTATTATTATGAAATGCAAGATATATTTGGGGAAATGTATTATAACACAGGGTTTCAGGATATTAACATGTATGATCCATTGAATTCTTTGAGATGCATGTTATGCATATTGATTATGGATGTATACCACTGTGATCATGAAATGTGAGAATTAATTTAATATATTGGACAGCAGTGTTTTCAGGATATTAACATGTATGTTCCCATTGAATTGCCTGTTATGAGAGGTGGAAAGTTTACTTATATTTTCTCACTTGAGGTCTCTGTGATTAGGAGATGTAAGATGTTATTTGGTGAAATGTAATTTTATATTGTCACACAGGATTCTCAGGACATTAACATGAGTGTTCATTTGATTTGTTCTTTTTAGATAAATGCATACTAATATGAGAAGGTGGGGAGTTCACATGTTTTACCACCAGAGGTCTCCTTTGGATAGTGTTTTTTAGGCAAGGTTGGTATGGCAAGATACTTTCACATTGTTACTATGAATTCTATAAAATGACTCTTATTTGGGGGGTGACATCCTTGCAAATGGTTCCTTTTGTGGGACCAAAATGTTGGGCAAGTTTTACTCCCCCAAAAATCACATTAAGAAGACCATTGGGCTGTTGGTTGATTTGTGAAAATATATATCTTCAGTGGAAACCTGTGGACTGGGGAATTAAACTGCATGATATTGATCTTTAATAAAAATGAATTTTCAATGATTTTGAAAATGGATATTCACTATTAAACTTACTTAAAAAAAAAACTTTTTATTAATAACTGTTTGTCTTCGACTCTTAAGATGTAATCAAGTGGTGGAGGACAGTAGTGGATGCTCCGGCACAAGATTATGTCTAGATAGAAGCAATGCTTATTGGCTTGAGACTTGTATGACATGACTCTCTTAGTAGTTTAGTAAATTATTAAATTGGTTTACCTTGGCAAGGAAAAAGATTTTGTCTGACCATTAAGGATTGCCTCCCACTTGGAGTTGCTCCTACCCCAGGATGACCTGCTAAAGTAGTTTGGAGGTTTAGAAGTTGATACCACTAAGTTTAATGTTGAATACTGCCAGTCTTAATCATTGAATATGAATCTTATTAATGGTCAATGTCTAATTAAAACACCTAGCTTTTTTTTGCTAGGGTATTACAATGGTCTTTTAAAAAGAGAGATAAGGCCTAATGTCTTCTTTTTCAGGGAAGGGTTAAATGAGCATTGCGCCTGCACATATCTGCTTATTACCCTGCCCAGCTTCTCTGATCTCTACAGTGTTTAGCTACCTCTGTGTATTTTTTAAATTTCAGTCGGAAATCTTTTTAAACCAAGTTTTTTTCTAATAACAGTGCATATTCACAAACCAATAACATAACTTTGAAATGTTTAAATGTGTCAAGAATAAAAAAGGACTCATGCTAATTATACAGTCCCATAGGGCCTGCATATTGTTTTCGAGATACAGTTATGATTTACCTTTTGCCACACTTCACTGCTTTATTTTATTCAAACTTCATATAAAACAGTTGCATTAACAGTATATTATTATTTATTATTAATCATTACTAAGTATTAAGTATCACATATATAGTTGTGAGCATACGAGCCCGCTCGAGACGTTGCTAACGCTTGCGGTCTCGCATAGCGAGCACGCGGCTCGCGAAGCAACTGCGGCCCGCGCTCATTGCAGGACTCGCGATGAGGTCCTCAGGACTTTGACCCGCACATCTCTCACCCACGGCTGCTCTCAGCTCCTCCCTCTTGCTATTGTCCAAGCACCTCACACAGCCTGCCAGAATTGTATTCCTGATCGGGCCGGAAGTCACCCTTCAGGAGCCCGTACTACCTTCCCAGCCTGCACCATGCACAGTCCCAACCTGCACCGAATGAGCCTGGGGAGGCACCGGGACACACGATGGGGACTGAGGTGTGAGACAGAGACAGCCTGGGGACAGAGAGAGACAGCCTGTATGGTCAGAGAGAGAGAGAGACAGGAGGGACCGGGTGACAATGCGCCGCCAGGGCCCGCAATGAGTTGTTGTAATCCTGCTGGGACCGAAAGGCATGCCTGCAGGACTTTGCCCCGCACAACTCCTCCTGCCCGCTCGCCGCTCTTAACTCTTACCCGCCACTCTTAACTCCTCCCCTGTTGCACTTAACTCCTCCCCCGGCTGCTCTTAACATCTCCCCCCAGCTGCTCTCAACTCCTCCTCCGGGTGCTCTCAATTCCTCCCTGGCGAGGGACCAGCAGACATGCTGGGGACTGAGAGAGAGAGTGACAGGAGTAACACAGAGAGAGACAGGAGGGACACCGATAGAGAGAGACAGGAGGGACAGAGAGAGAGAGACAGGAGGGACACAGACAGAGAGAGACAGGAGGGACACCGATAGAGAGAGACAGGAGGGACACAGATAGAGAGAGACAGGAGGGACACAGATAGAGAGAGACAGGAGGGACAGAGAGAGAGAGACAGGAGGGACACAGACAGAGAGAGACAGGAGGGACACCGATAGAGAGAGACAGGAGGGACACAGATAGAGAGAGACAGGAGGGACACAGATAGAGAGAGACAGGAGGGACAGAGAGAGAGAGACAGGAGGGACACAGACAGAGAGAGACAGGAGGGACACCGATAGAGAGAGACAGGAGGGACACAGATAGAGAGAGACAGGAGGGACACAGATAGAGAGAGACAGGAGGGACAGAGAGAGAGAGACAGGAGGGACAGAGAGAGAGAGACAGGAGGGACACAGACAGAGAGAGACAGGAGGGACACAGATAGAGAGAGACAGGAGGGACAGAGAGAGAGCGACAGGAAGGATACAGACACAGAGACAGGAGGGACACAGACAGAGAGAGAGTAGGGACACAGATAGAGAGACAGGAGGGACACAGACAGAGAGAGACAGGAGGGACACAGACAGAGAGAGACAGGAGGGACACAGACAGAGAGAGACAGGAGGGACACAGATAGAGAGACAGGAGGGACACAGACAGAGAGAGACAGGAGGGACACAGACAGAGAGAGACAGGAGGGACACAGATAGAGAGACAGGAGGGACACAGATAGAGAGACAGGAGGGACAGAGAGAGAGAGAGAGACAGGAGGGACACAGATAGAGAGAGACAGGAGGGACACAGATAGAGAGACAGGAGGGACACAGAGGGAGAGAGTGACAGTAGTAACACAGAGTCAGGAGGGACACAGATAGAGAGAGACAGGAGGGACACAGAGAGAGAGAGACAGGAGGGACACAGAGAGAGAGAGAGACAGGAGTAACACAGAGAGAGTCAGGAGGGACACAGAGAGAGGGAGACAGGAGAGACACAGATAGAGACACAGGAGGGACAGAGAGAGAGAGAGAGAGAGAGAGACAGGAGGGACACAGATAGAGAGTGACAGGAGTAACACAGAGAGAGTCAGGAGGGAAACAGATAGAGACAGGAGGGACACAGATAGAGAGATACAGGAGGGACACAGATAGAGAGAGACAGGAGGGACACATACAGAGAGACAGGAGGGACACAGACAGAGAGAGAGAGGCGGGACACAGATAGAGAGAGACAGGAGGGACACAGATAGAGAGATACAGGAGGGACAAAGATAGAGAGAGACAGGAGGGACAAAGATAGAGAGAGACAGGAGGGACACAGATAGAGAGAGAGAGGCGGGACACAGACACAGAGACAGGAGGGACACAGACACAGAGACAGGAGGGACACAGAGACAGGAGGGACACAGACAGAGAGAGAGGAGGGACACAGATAGAGAGACAGGAGGGACAGAGAGAGAGAGAGTGACATGAGTAACAGAGAGAGAGACAGGAGGGACACCGATAGAGAGAGACAGGAGGGACACAGATAGAGAGAGACAGGAGGGACACAGAGACAGGAGGGACACAGAAAGAGAGGAGGGACACAGATAGAGAGACAGGAGGGACACAGACAGAGAGACAGGACACAGATAGAGAGACAGGAGAGACACAGGCAGAGAGACAGGAGGGACACAGACAGAGAGACAGGAGGGACACAGACAGAGAGAGACAGGAGGGACACAGATAGAGAGAGACAGGAGGGACACAGACACAGAGACAGGAGGGACACAGAAAGAGAAGAGAGACACAGGAAGAGAGACAGGAGGGACACAGACAGAGAGACAGGACACAGATAGAGAGACAGGAGAGACACAGGCAGAGAGACAGGAGGGACACAGACAGAGAGACAGGAGGGACACAGACAGAGAGAGACAGGAGGGACACAGACAAAGAGAGAGTGACAGGAGTAACACAGAGGGAGTAAGGAGGGACACAGATAGAGAGACAGGAGGGACACAGAGAGAGACAGGAGGGACACAGACAGAGAGAGACAGGAGGGACACAGACAGAGAGAGACAGGAGGGACACAGACAAAGAGAGAGTGACAGGAGTAACACAGAGGGAGTAAGGAGGGACACAGATAGAGAGACAGGAGGGACACAGAGAGAGACAGGAGGGACACAGATAGAGAGACAGGAGGGACACAGATAGAGAGACAGGAGGGACACAGACAGAGAGACAGGAGGGACACAGATAGAGAGAGACAGGAGGGACACAGATAGAGAGAGACAGGAGGGACACAGATAGAGAGACAGGAGGGACACAGATAGAGAGACAGGAGGGACACAGATAGAGAGACAGGAGGGACAGAGAGAGAGAGAGAGAAAGGAGGGACACAGATAGAGAGAGACAGGAGGGACACAGATAGAGAGACAGGAGGGACACAGAGGGAGAGAGTGACAGTAGTAACACAGACAGAGTCAGGAGGGACACAGATAGAGAGAGACAGGAGGGACACAGGTAGAGAGAGACAGGAGGGACACAGAGAGACAGGAGGGACACAGACAGAGAGAGTGACAGGAGTAACACAGAGAGTGACGGGAGTAACACAGAGAGAGTCAGGGGGGACACAGATAGAGAGAGACAGGAGGGACACAGATAGAGAGAGACAGGAGGGACACAGATATAGAGAGACAGGAGGGACACAGATAGAGAGAGTCAGGAGGGACACAGATAGAGAGATACAGGAGGGACAGAGAGAGAGAGAGAGACAGGAGGGACACGGAGAGAGAGAGAGAGAGACAGGAGTAACACAGAGAGAGTCAGGAGGGACACATATAGAGAGAGACAGGAGAGACACAGGAGGGACAGAGAGAGAGAGAGACAGGAGGGACACAGATAGAGAGTGACAGGAGTAACACAGAGAGAGTCAGGAGGGAAACAGATAGAGACAGGAGGGACACATATAGAGTCAGGAGGGACACAGATAGAGAGATACAGGAGGGACACAGATAGAGAGAGACAGGAGGGACACATACAGAGAGACAGGAGGGACACAGACAGAGAGAGAGTGACAGGAGTAACACAGAGAGAGTCAGAAGGGACAAAGATAGAGAGAGACAGGAGGGACACAGATAGAGAGAGACAGGAGGGACACAGATAGAGAGACAGGAGGGACAGAGAGAGAGAGTGAGAGAGAGAGTGACAGGAGTAACACAGAGAGAGTCAGGAGGGACACAGATAGAGAGAGACAGGCGGGACACAGACACAGAGACAGGAGGGACACAGACACAGAGACAGGAGGGACACAGAGACAGGAGGGACACAGACAGAGAGAGAGAGGAGGGACACAGAGAGAGACAGGAGGGACAGAGAGAGAGAGAGTGACAGGAGTAACACAGAGAGAGACAGGAGGGACACAGATAGAGAGACAGGAGGGACACAGATAGAGAGACAGGAGGGACAGAGAAAGAGAGAGACAGGAGGGACACAGATAGAGAGATACAGGAGGGACACAGATAGAGAGACAGGAGGGACACAGAGGGAGAGAGTGACAGTAGTAACACAGACAGAGTCAGGAGAGACACAGATAGAGAGAGACAGGAGGAACACAGATAGAGCGAGACAGGAGGGACACAGAGACAGGAGGGACACAGACACAGAGACAGGAGGGACACAGAGACAGGAGGGACACAGACAGAGAGAGAGGAGGGACACAGATAGAGAGACAGGAGGGACACAGATAGAGAGACAGGAGGGACAGAGAGAGAGAGAGTGACAGGAGTACCACAGAGAGAGACAGGAGGGACAACGATAGAGAGAGACAGGAGGGACACAGATAGAGAGAGACAGGAGGGACACATACACAGAGACAGGAGGGACACAGAAAGAGAGGAGGGACACAGATAGAGAGACAGGAGAGACACAGATAGAGAGACAGGAGAGACACAGGCAGAGAGACAGGAGGGACATAGACAGAGAGACAGGAGGGACACAGACAGAGAGAGACAGGAGGGACACAGACAGAGAGAGACAGGAGGGACACAGACAGAGACAGGAGGGACACAGATAGAGAGAGACAGGAGGGACACAGACACAGAGACAGGAGGGACACAGAAAGAGAGGAGGGACACAGATAGAGAGACAGGAGAGACACAGATAGAGAGACAGGAAAGACACAGGCAGAGAGACAGGAGGGACACAGATAGAGAGACAGGAGGGACACAGACAGAGAGAGACAGGAGGGACACAGACAGAGAGAGAGAGTGACAGGAGTAACACAGAGAGAGACAGGAGGGACACCGATAGAGAGAGACAGGAGGGACACCGATAGAGAGAGACAGGAGGGACACAGAGACAGGAGGGACACAGATAGAGAGACAGGAGAGACACAGATAGAGACACAGGAGAGACACAGGCAGAGAGACAGGAGGGACACAGACAGAGAGACAGGAGTGACACAGACAGAGAGAGACAGGAGCGACACAGACAGAGAAAGACAGGAGGGACACAGACAGAGAGAGAGTGACAGAGGTAACACAGAGAAAGTCAGGAGTAACACAGAGAGAGTCAGGAGGGACAGAGATAGAGAGAGACAGGAGGGACACAGATAGAGAGAGTCAGGAGGGACAAAGATAGAGAGAGAGTGACAGGAGTAACACAGCGAGAGTCAGGAGGAACACAGACAGAGTCAGGAGGGACACAGAGAGACAGTAGGGACACAGACAGAGAGAGACTGACAGGAGGGACACAGATAGAGAGAGACAGGAGGGACACAGATAGAGAGATACAGGAGGGACACAGATAGAGAGACTCAGGAGGGACACAGATAGAGAGACAGGAGGGACACACAGAGAGACAGGAGGGAAACAGATAGAGAGAGAGAGAGAGACAGGAGGGACACAGATAGAGAGAGACAGGAGGGACACAGATAGAGAGAGACAGGAGGGACACAGATATAGAGAGACAGGAGGGGCACAGAGAGACAGTAGGGACACAGACAGAGAGAGAGTGACAGGAGTAACACAGAGAGTGACAGGAGTAACACAGAGAGAGTCAGGGGGGACACAGATAGAGAGAGACAGGAGAGACACAGATAGAGAGACAGGAGGGACACAGAGAGAGATAGTGACAGGAGTAACACAGAGAGAGTCAGGAGGGACACAGATATAGAGAGACAGGAGGGACACAGATAGAGAGAGACAGGAGGAACACAGAGAGAGAGAGACAGGAGGGACACACAGAGAGAGAGAGAGTGACAGGAGTAACACAGAGAGAGTCAGGAGGGAAACAGATAGAGTCAGGAGGGAC
Organism: Discoglossus pictus; assembly: GCA_027410445.1. Lineage (NCBI taxonomy): Eukaryota > Metazoa > Chordata > Amphibia > Anura > Alytidae > Discoglossus > Discoglossus pictus. The sequence continues at coordinate 387,363,814 of CM050163.1, forward strand.
ACAGATAGAGAGAGACAGGAGGGATACAGATAGAGAGTGACAGGAGTAACACAGAGAGAGTCAGGAGGGACACAGATAGAGAGAGAGACAGGAGGCACACAGACAGAGAGACAGGAGGGACACAGATAGAGAGAGACAGGAGAGACACACAGAGAGTCAGGAGGGACACAGATACAGAGAGACAGGAGGGACACCGATAGAGAGACAGGAGGGACACAGACAGAGAGAGAGTGACAGGAGTAACACAGAGAGAGTCAGGAGGGACACAGATAGAGAGAGACAGGAGGGACACAGATAGAGAGTGACAGGAGTAACACAGAGAGAGTCAGGAGGGACACAGATAGAGAGAGACAGGAGGGACACAGATAGAGAGTCAGGAGGGACACAGATAGAGACAGGAGGGACACAGAGAGAGTCAGGAGGGACACAGATAGAGAGAGACAGGAGGGACACAGATAGAGAGACAGGAGGGACACAGACAGAGAGACAGGAGGGACACAGACAGAGAGAGAAAGTGACAGGAGTAACACAGAGAGAATCAGGAGGGACACAGATAGAGAGAGACAGGAGGGACACAGATAAAGAGAGACGGAAGGAACACAGATAGAGAGAGACAGGAGGGACACAGATAGAGAGAGACAGGAGGGACACAGAGAGAGAGACGGGAGGAACACAGATAGAGAGAGGAGGGACACAGAGAGAGTCAGGAGGGACACAGATAGAGAGAGACAGGAGGGACACAGATAGAGAGACAGGAGGGACACAGACAGAGAGACAGGAGGGACACAGACAGAGAGAGAAAGTGACAGGAGTAACACAGAGAGAATCAGGAGGGACACAGATAGAGAGAGACAGGAGGGACACAGATAAAGAGAGACGGGAGGAACACAGATAGAGAGAGACAGGAGGGACACAGATAGAGAGAGACAGGAGGGACACAGAGAGAGAGAGAGAGAGAGTGACAGGAGTAACACAGAGAGAGTAAGGAGGGACACAGATAGAGAGAGACAGGAGGGACACAGATAGAGAGACAGGAGGGACACAGACAGAGAGGGACACAGACAGAGAGAGACAGAAGGGACACAGAGAGAGGGAGACAGTATGGATACAGAGAGAGACAGGAGGGACACATACAGAGAGACAGGAGGGACACAGACAGAGAGAGACAGGAGGGACACGGATAGAGAGACAGGAGGGACACAGACAGAGAGAGACAGGAGGGACACAGATAGAGAGAGACAGGAGGGACACAGAGAGAGACAGGAGGGACACAGACAGAGAGAGACAGGAGGTACACAGAGAGAGACATGAGGGACACAGACAGAGAGAGACACAGGAGGGACACAGATAGACAGGAGAGACACAGACAGAGAGACAGGAGGGACACAGATAGAGACAGGAGGGACACAGATAGAGAGACAGGAGGGACACAGAAAGAGGCAGAAGGGACACCGATAGAGAGACAGGAGAGACATAGATAGAGAGACATAGATAGAGGGACAGGAGGGACACAGATAGAGAGACAGGAGGGACACAGAGAGAGAGTGACAGGAGTAACACAGAGAGAGTCAGGAGGGACACAGATAGAGAGACAGGAGGGACAGAGAGAGAGAGAGAGTGACAGGAGTAACACAGAGAGAGACAGGAGGGACACCGATAGAGAGAGACAGGAGGGACACAGATAGAGAGAGACAGGAGGGACACAGACACAGAGACAGGAGGGACACAGAAAGAGAGGAGGGACACAGATAGTGAGACAGGAGAGACACAGATAGAGAGACAGGAGAGACACAGGCAGAGAGACAGGAGGGACATAGACAGAGAGACAGGAGGGACACAGACAGAGAGAGACAGGAGGGACACAGACAGAGAGAGACAGGAGGGACACAGACAGAGAGATACAGGAGGGACACAGATAGAGAGAGACAGGAGGGACACAGACACAGAGACAGGAGGGACACAGAAAGAGAGGAGGGACACAGATAGAGAGACAGGAGAGACACAGATAGAGAGACAGGAGAGACACAGGCAGAGAGACAGGAGGGACACAGACAGAGAGACAGGAGGGACACAGACAGAGAGAGACAGGAGGGACACAGACAGAGTGAGACAGGAGGGACACAGACAGAGAGAGACAGGAGGGACACAGACAGAGAGAGAGAGTGACAGGAGTAACACAGAGAGAGACAGGAGGGACACCGATAGAGAGAGACAGGAGGGACACAGATAGAGAGAGACAGGAGGGACACAGACACAGAGACAGGAGGGACACAGATAGAGAGACAGGAGAGACACAGATAGAGAGACAGGAGAGACACAGGCAGAGAGACAGGAGGGACACAGACAGAGAGACAGGAGTGACACAGACAGAGAGAGACAGGAGGGACACAGACAGAGAGAGACAGGAGGGACACAGACAGAGAGAGAGTGACAGAGGTAACACAGAGAAAGTCAGGAGTAACACAGAGAGAGTCAGGAGGGACAGAGATAGAGAGAGACAGGAGGGACACAGATAGAGTCAGGAGGGACACAGACAGAGAGACAGGAGGGACACAGAGAGAGAGACAGGAGGAACACAGCGAGAGTCAGGAGGAACACAGACAGAGTCAGGAGGGACACAGAGAGACAGTAGGGACACAGACAGAGAGAGACTGACAGGAGGGACACAGATAGAGAGAGCCAGGAGGGACACAGATAGAGAGAGACAGGAGGGACACAGATAGAGAGATACAGGAGGGACACAGATAGAGAGAGTCAGGAGGGACACAGATAGAGAGACAGGAGGGACACACAGAGAGACAGGAGGGAAACAGATAGAGAGACAGAGAGAGAGAGAGACAGGAGGGACACAGATAGAGAGAGACAGGAGGGACACAGATAGAGAGAGACAGGAGGGACACAGATATAGAGAGACAGGAGGGGCACAGAGAGACAGTAGGGACACAGACAGAGAGAGACTGACAGGAGTAACACAGAGAGTGACAGGAGTAACACAGAGAGAGTCAGGGGGGACACAGATAGAGAGAGACAGGAGGGACACAGATAGAGAGAGACAGGAGAGACACAGATAGAGAGACAGGAGGGACACAGAGAGAGAGAGTGACAGGAGTAACACAGAGAGAGTCAGGAGGGACACAGATATAGAGAGACAGGAGGGACACAGATAGAGAGAGACAGGAGGGACACAGATAGAGAGAGACAGGAGGAACACAGAGAGAGAGAGACAGGAGGGACACAGAGAGAGAGAGAGAGAGAGTGACAGGAGTAACACAGAGAGAGTCAGGAGGGAAACAGATAGAGTCAGGAGGGACACAGATAGAGAGAGACAGGAGTAACACAGAGAGAGTCAGGAGGGACACAGATAGAGAGAGACAGGAGGGACACAGATAGAGAGAGACAGGAGGAACACAGAGAGAGAGAGACAGGAGGGACACAGAGAGAGAGAGAGAGAGTGACAGGAGTAACACAGAGAGAGTCAGGAGGGAAACAGATAGAGTCAGGAGGGACACAGATAGAGAGAGACAGGAGGGATACAGATAGAGAGTGACAGGAGTAACACAGAGAGAGTCAGGAGGGACACAGATAGAGAGAGAGACAGGATGGACACAGATAGAGAGAGTCAGGAGGGACACAGATAGAGAGAGACAGGAGGGACACAGATAGAGAGTGACAGGAGTAACACAGAGAGAGTCAGGAGGGACACAGATAGAGAGAGACAGGAGGGACACAGATAGAGAGTCAGGAGGGACACAGATAGAGACAGGAGGGACACAGAGAGAGTCAGGAGGGACACAGATAGAGAGAGACAGGAGGGACACAGATAGAGAGTCAGGAGGGACACAGATAGAGACAGGAGGGACACAGAGAGAGTCAGGAGGGACACAGATAGAGAGAGTCAGGAGGGACACAGATAGAGAGAGACAGGAGGGACACAGATAGAGAGAGACAGGAGGGACACAGATAGAGAGACAGAAGGGACACAGACAGAGAGACAGGAGGGACACAGACAGAGAGAGAGAGAGTGACAGGAGTAACACAGAGAGAGTCAGGAGGGACACAGATAGAGAGAGACAGGAAGGACACAGATAGAGAGACAGGAGGGACACAGACAGAGAGGGACACAGACAGAGAGAGACAGAAGGGACACAGAGAGAGGGAGACAGTAGGGACACAGAGAGAGACAGGAGGGACACATATAGAGAGACAGGAGGGACACAGACAGAGAGAGACAGGAGGGACACAGAGAGAGAGACAGGAGGGACAGAGAGAGACAGGAGGGACACGGATACAGAGACTGGAGGGACACAGACAGAGACAGGAGGGACACGGATAGAGAGACAGGAGGGACACAGTCAGAGAGAGACAGGAGGGACACAGATAGAGAGAGACAGGAGGGACACAGAGAGAGACAGGAGGTACACAGACAGAGAGAGACAGGAGGTACACAGAGAGAGACAGGAGGGACACAGACAGAGAGAGAGAGAGAGACAGGAGGGACACAGATAGAGAGACAGGAGAGACATAGATAGAGAGATGGGAGAGACACAGATAGAGAGACAGGAGGGACACAGACAGAGAGACAGGAGGGACACAGATAGAGAGAGACAGGAGGGACACAGATAGAGAGACAGGAGAGACATAGATAGAGAGACATAGATAGAGGGACAGGAGGGGCACAGATAGAGATAGACAGGAGGGACACAGATAGAGACATGAGGGACACAGATAGAGAGACAGGAGGGACACAGAGAGAGACAGGAGGGACACAGAGAGATAGAGAGACAGGAGGGACAGAGAGAGACAGACAGGAGGGACACAGAGAGAGAGAGGAGGGACACAGAGAGAGACAGTAGGGACACAGGGAGAGACAGTAGGGACACAGAGAGAGACAGTAGGGACATAGACGGAGCGACACAGAGAGAGAGAGAGAGACAGGAGCGACACAGACAGAGAGAGAGAGAGACAGGAGGGACACACAGAGAGAGAGACAGGAGGGACACAGAGAGAGAGAGACAGGAGGGACACATAGAGAGAGAGACAGAAGGGACACATAGAGAGAGAGACAGGAGAGACATAGGCAGTGAGAAGAGACATGAGAGAGAGACAGGAGAGACACAGAGAGAGACAGGAGAGACACAGAGAGAGACAGGAGGGATAGAGACAGGAGGGACAGAGACAGGAGGGACAGAGAGAGGAAGGACACAGACAGATAGAGAGACAGGAGGGACACAGACAGAGAGAGAGACAGGAGGGACACAGACAGAGATAGAGGGTGACATGAGAGAGAGAGACAGGAGAGACACAGAGAGAGCGAGAGAGAGAGAGAGAGAGACAGACAGACAGGAAGGAGGGACAGAGAGAGAGACAGACAGGAAGGAGGGACAGAGAGAGACTGACAGGAAGAAGGGACAGAGAGAGAGACAGGAGGGAGGGATAGAGAGAGACAGGAGGGAGGGATAGAGAGAGACAGGAAGGAGGGACAGAGAGAAAGATTGACAGGAAGGAGGGACAGAGAGACAGACAGAGGAAGGAGGGACAGAGAGACAGACAGAGGAAGGAGGGACAGAGAGATGAGAAAAGTGGAGTGGAAGAGACAGAGGAGGGAGAGCAGGGTGGGAGAGGGAAGGAAGAGGGGTGGAAGAGACGGGAGGGAGAGGGGGGAAAAGGAACAGTGTAGGGAGAGGGGTGGAAGAGACACAGGAAAGGGAGATGGGGGAAGAGACACAGGGAGGAAGAGAAGGGAAAAGAAACAGGAGGGAGGGAAGAGGCACAGGGGAGGGGGAAAGGGGTTGAAGAGACACGGGAGGGAGAGAGGGGAAAGGGGACACATGGGAGGGAGAGGGGGGAAGAGATACAGGGGTGGAGAGGGGGAAGAGACACATGGGGGAGAGGCTCACAATGGGCGCCTTTGGCGCTCATTGCGAGGCCCATGATGAGCTTCAAAGGTGCTTAGTAAAGTAGAGGGGGGAGTGGCTCTCATTGAGCGCCTACCGTCAAGTAGAGGGGGGAAAAGGTAGAGGGGGAGAGGCTCGCAATGAGCTCCAAAGGCGCTCATCGCAAGGCCAGTTAAGTAGAGGGGGAGAGACTTGCAATTTGTGGCAAACACCATTGCCAGGCTTCAAATTTTATTGCCGTAATTTTTGACGGGCAAGTCGCTAGTCAATATATAATTTACAAGTGAAAAGAGCATTTTTCAGTAAGTTTATAACTATTAATTTTAACATAAGCTGTGGTTTGTATTACAATTAAAGAGCTGCAATTATTTATCCAACATATTAAAAAAAAAGCTATATTATTTTTATGCAGAGCTCTAGTAACACACACCCATACTACTATATATATGATATAGATGTGTTGGAATCTTAGTATAGGACACAGTAACGGGAATGGAGAAGTGTTATCTTTGTGGTGTTCAAGTCTGAATAGACCTAAGAAAGTTAGATATGCCCTGCATTGAAGCAGGTAAGACATTGAACATTATAAAACTAATGGAAAAGAAGTACCAATCTGATACAAAATGCAGCAAACTTATTAAGCTCAGATGCTATAGAGACTTGGTTCCCAAAAATGATTTAATATATGAGAAACTCTCACATCTTACAATAAACGGTGTGATAACTACATTCATTTTCTGTGTGTGCATGTATTACGTATGTTAACTAAGTTCATACTTGCAAAAAATGTATTTGTGTGTGTGCATATACATTTTATGTTTGTTTATGTGTGCATATATGACACTATGCTAAGATTTGTGTATACATGTCATGTATGTTCAGTTTGCCACTGGTGTGATTTATAATATATATACATGCATTACATCTATAAAGTTGTGTTTTTAACATTGCAAAACATGTGCATTTTTCACATTCACTGCTTTAAAAAATACTTAAAAACAGCCATACCTTCTAGATTGTAAGCTCTTCGGAGTAGACACCAAATTGTCTGTTGCCTTATTGTATTGTACTGACTTTATTTCTGCATACCTAATAATTTGTTGGACCTTTTGTAATTTGCTTGCTGTGCTCTTGTAAATAATGCTACAGATGGACTGCGGGGCTCACAAAAATAAGACTTTAACAGCAGAACCACCAAAATGAAAATACCCTTAGAAACACACAAATATGCCTCAAATTTACTTACACACTCACACACAGCACAGGGGGAGAGCCAGGGACCCTGTGAGTGAGGTTGCAAGTTAATTTGAGGCATATTTTGCGTGTTTTCACGAACGAAAATCTAAGCAAGAAAAAAAAAGGCTGCCGAAAAACGTGAACACGAAAACGAGGCAGAAGGACGTAAAAAGAGACCGAAGGACCTAAATACGAGCACTAAGCACTTAGACTTAACAACCACAAACCAGTAACACTTAATCCAAGGTAGTAACATTTAACCCAAGGCACTAACTCTTAACCCAAGGTAGTACATGGGGGAATAGGCTTGCAATGAGCGGCGAAGGCGGTTAGCTCGGGGCTCGCAATGAGCATCAAAAGGGCTCAGAGGGCCCATATCCTCGCATTGTGTGGCAAACAGCATTGCCAGGCTTCCAATTTTACTCCCGTCATTTTTTACGGGCAAGTTGCTAATGTATTATAAGAACATGATTTTGTATATTTATTTTCTGTGTCATCTACAGAAAAACTGTTATCTGCTGCTTCCATATGTTTATAACTAAATATGTATCTCCTTAGTTCACACAAGAACACTCTCAAGTCTCAATCACTGTTTAGAAAAACAAATACCTTACGTTTTAATGCAGTTATGCTTGACTTAATGAATTGTAATCCCAGTAGGTTTCCTAGTAGTGATAGCTACCTATTGTAATGATCTGATATTTGCTAATTTTGTATTACAATTCAGGGAGCTAATGAAATTCTCAGTACAATTGTCCTATTTCACTAACTGGCATGTGGGAGACTCCCAAAATGTATGGAGGAAGGTGCACTGGTCTGATAAGACTAAAATTGAACTTTTCGGCCATCAAAGAAAAAGCTATGTCTGGCTCAAACCCAACACATCACATCACCCAAAGAACGCAATCAGCAGCCGGGACTGATCAGAGTTGAGGGAAAGATGGTGCTAAATACAGGGATATTCTTGAGCAAAACCTGTACCACTCTGTACTTGATTTGAGGCTAGGACGGAGGTTCACCTTCCAGCAGGACAATGACCCCAAACACATTGCTAAAGCTACACTTAAGTGGTTTAAGGGGAAACATGTAAATGTGTGGGAATGGCCTAGTCTAATAGAAAATCTGTGGTAAGTCTTAAAGATTTATGTTCACAAGCCCAAACCATCCAACTTGGAGCAGTTTTGCAAGAAGGAATGGGCAAAAATCCCAGTGGTAAGATGTGGCAATCTCATAGAGACTTATCCAAAGCAACTTGGAGCTGTGATTGCCACAAAAGGTGGCTCTACAAAGTATTGACTTTAGGGGGATGAATAGTTATGCACATTGACTTTTTCTGTTATTTTGTCGTATTTGTTGTTTACTTCACAATAAAAAAAAAACATCTTCAATGTTGTGGGCATGTTCTGTAAATAAATGATGCAAATCCTCAAACAATCCATGTTAATTCCAGGTTGTGAGGCAACAAAACACGAAAAATGCCAATGGGGTGAATACTTTTGCAAGGTGCTGTAGGCCAGTGGTGGGCAACTTGGTCCTCTGAAGGCCCCCATCATTCCAGGATTTCAATATCTCTCTATATCAGGTTCTCTCTGCTTCAGCACATCTGAGTTATTCAGCTTCCTCCTGATTGTTCCACTTTCCATCTCATGCAGATAGAGACTGAAATTCTGGACAGTTGACAGAGAGTGTAGGACTGAGTTGCCCATCACTAATCTAGGCCACGAACAGCCCTATTAAATTCGAAGCCTGTAGCAGCATCGGCAAGCCCGCAAATGCTGCGGGCTTGAAATTCGTCTGCGTTACAGAGGTATTTAATTAGACCATGTCGCGAGTTACTGACTTGATACGCAAACCCGTAAACCATTTTTTGCACGTTGGATGTTCGGCCGTGAACATGATCAATTAGTCAAACCCATAGTTACGGGTTTAGATGGAGCCAATGGCAACAGAGATTGTCATAATTACTTCACTGAAAAATAGAGGTTGGATTTCAAAGCGTTACGAGCTTCAATTACGGGTTTCGATCGGACCTGCATTCCAGAAATAATGCAATATTAATAAATCCGTAAATATGACATTCTAGTCCATGCGAGTTCCATTATATGTATTAACACATTGATTGCTGGGATCGATAAAACACGGAAATTAAACTAAAAAGAGAGTATTTTATATAACAGATTTGTGAGCTTCAGAATGTTGTGCTATTTATTTTAATACCTAACATCACTTTCCCTTTACCTATAAGTACAGTGGTTTGTGTATATTTACATTTACAATGCTACGGATAGGACTTTAACCCACTAGCGGGTCCTCTCTAGTACCCGTTGGCTTTTTGGCTCCATTTGCGGGTTACGGGTTTGAAAACCAGTGAATTTGTTGCAATTTAATAGCGTGATTGGAACTTAACATTTACGAGCTGGACAGATCAAAGGATTTGCGGGCGCGCAGTTCAAATTTCCACGTCCTGTAGCCTTTTTTCGCCCCTATCCCTCAAGTCGTTGGCGGGTTACTTTACGGGGCCAATTTAATAGCAGCAAGACTTGTGGCCTACGTTACGTGCTACAGTTTTAAATGTTGAGGGAAATTAACAGGGCTGTAAGTCTATTGCTGTCATAATTCAGAGAATATTTTACAATCTGAATTTGGGCCTGCCACATCATAACTTCCCCCTCCTACATATTTTAGTAAACAGTGTGACCAGCATTTTATGCAAATAAATAGGTTAATAGGAATATTTGAAACTATAGTTAATATCTCTGTTTAAGTAAATATTTGGTATGTCTGTAACATTCTGTATCAGTTAGGAAACTGTATTCTGCTGAACAAATGCTGGGTTGTATTTTGTGTGATCATGGCTTCCAGGAGAAAACAGCAGTCTGACGTGCGTTTCGTTTCTCCGCCTTTAGCTAAAGGAGCTGTAAGCGAAATACATGCGTGTCAGGCTGTATTAACATCACAATGCAGCGACGTCACTGCTTCAGTACAGACAATTGTTACGATCTGCTACTTTTTCAGTCGGGCTTGATAAGGTTGTTGTGGACAAACCTACCCAGCAGACCTTTTTGGTTCTTTTCATTCTTTCAACAAGATAGCTGATGTCTCTAAAATGCCCTTACTCTTTATGCAGCATTTAAAAATCTGAACACAGGCTCAGCATTACAAAAATCAGAAACTGCTTTTATTTCTGTGGAAACTTCATAACAGGTCTAATAGATGCATATTTACATTTGAGCTGATAACATTCCACAATAGTCTGTGAGTCTTCTGGGTTTTCTATTAATTGCTTATACTGTCTTTGACTATGTTTCATGTGCAAGGCATCATAACATCTTTACATCCATTTCAGTCGTTGTACAGGACCAGGGCAGCTATAATCGCTGGCACTCTGACACATTAATATATCTTCCAGATATCTTATTCCATATATATTAACTAGCGACTTGCCTGTCAAAAAATGACAGCAATAAAATTGTAAGGCAGGTAATGTTGTTTGCATGCAAAATTAATTTTGTTGGTGTTTTAAAATCCTTCGGCGCTCATTGCGAGCCTCGCATTGAGCGCCTACGGCGCTCACCGCGTGGCTCTTGGTTGTTTGTGTGCTATGAGCAGCGTTGGTCCTTTTATTTGGTATGGCAATGAATAATTAATAAAATAATAAATTAATATACTTTACCTATTGTGAAGTAATATATGCAGGAAGCATTGTGTTGAAGAGCTGGCAATCTGTTTTCATGTTGCTGCAGCATCAGTGCTGTGGAGCTGCTGTGTAAGTGTCATGAATGTGTGCAGTGTAATAGTGTGCGAGGCAAATCCGTTAGGGTAGCTGTGTACTTCCGGATTGTATTAGTTAGTGTTCTAAAATGGCGCCTAATGTGTGGTATGCGGCTGTGGCTGATTTAGCGTCCTTGTTTTCGGATGTCGTCCGACTTTTTCGGGAAATCCGTAGCTGTTTGGTGGTGTTTTGCGTGTTTAGGGTCCTATATCCTCGTTTTCATTTTTTTTCGGCGGACATTTTTTCTCTCGCTTAGGGGATTTTCGGGTGTCTAAACTCTTTTATTTGGAGTTAAATTGAGGTGTAACTTCAGTTTTCGAGGTCCTGGATGCCCCCCTAGCTGTAGGTAAGCTTTTTATGTATTTGTTGTGTGTATTTATTGTGTTTTTCCTGTTTTCATGTGCACGGGTTTCATGTGTTTTTTGCGAGGTCGTAATGGGTCGTAACGCGTCTCGTATTTTTGTTTCGTAACTCCGAAAATTTTGCGAGCACGCAGCATTAGCAACGGCCCGCATGCTCACAACTATATATTAATCCTGTCAGACAGTGACAACTCGTATCATCTTCTATAGGGATTCTGATACACATATATATCTTCAAGATATCTTATTCCATATATATTACTCCTCTTATTCCATATATTTTATGCAATCTAACAGTGATAACTCTTATCATCCTCTATTGGAATCCTGACACATATATATATATATATATATATATATATATCTACCAGATATCTTATCACATATTATAATTGTCTAACTACAAGACATCGTCACGCTGTTTGTGTGGTGCGTTCGACTTAGCGATGAGCCGGCGAGCTGTTAAACTCTAGGGGCCTCATTCTATTATCGGCCGTAAGGCTGCGATTCCTTGCGGGGGTTCCGTTACCTCGCAATTCTATTAAACGGCCCCGCAAGGATCTCCTCTTACAGCCGGCCGTATATCTTGCAACCGGCCATAAGCTCAGAAATCTTTAAAGTCAAAAATAAATTCAAGACAGCACTGTAAAGCTCTGTAAATGCTAGGGATCATATTGGGGGACATGATGATTAATAGTAACCCACTCTCAAGCTTGCACATCATCCCAAATCCGAGTTTACATTAACTGTTTATTTTCCGGCCGCAGCATGGCCGGGTCTGAGGTGCTCCAAGCACTCTGGACTTTTTACATGGATTTTGGACATAAATTAAAAAATATGTTTTTTACGGATTTGAGTGTAGGGGAATGTTGTGCTATTTTTGGTAACACCTACAATCACTTTTTAGTCTCCTCAGAGTGCAGGATGGCTTTATTTCGGCTTTATAATGTGCTTAATTGGTGCTAGCGGGACCTTTTTCCTGCAAGTAAGCTGCGGCTCGCTTTTAGCCTTGCAGAGATGGTTCCCGGAGCAATAGAATAGCAACCAGGATTTTCTTGCGGACGAAACTCTTGCGGCCGTTTTAGATGAAAGGCTTTCCTGCGGCGCGTGCGGCCGCAAGGGATAGCAAGGCGCCGGCCGCAAGCCTGCCGGAATCCTTGGCCGGAGGGGAATAGAATAGCAGAATAGCTTGCGGCCGGTCCTTGCGGCCCCGCATCTCCTACGGCCGGTAATAGAATGAGGCCCAAAGAACTTAAGCACAAAGCACTTAAGCAATGAGCGCGGAAGGTGCTCATTGCCGGCGAGCCTCGCGTTGCGAGGTAAGCCGTTAAACTTGGAGCACTTAGTCAATGAGCGCCAAAGGCACCATTAAACTCGAAGCACTTAGGCAATGAGCGACGAAGGCGCTCATTGTCCCGTTAAACTCGGAGCACTTAGCGGGACTTAGAAAAAAAGAATTACGAGACACAGAAAAAAAAAAAATACGAGATGAAAAAATTTACAAGATTAGCAACCAAACCAAAAATCCGAAAAACACACTAAATACACCCCCAAAAATTCCCAAAACATCACATACAGCATGAGGCAACAGCCAGGACGTCTGTGAGTTAGGTGGATCGTGAATTTAACTCGATTTAGACGATTTTCCCCACACGAAAATCTCTCAGAGGACCAAAAGTACACAACATGAGAGGCTCGCAATGAGCGCTGAAGGTCCTGAGGATCGTAATGAGTGCCGAAGGCCCTCACAGTATAAAACGGTTTCAATTATGCCTCAAACAGCATTCCCATGGCTTCAAATTGTATTGCCCGTCATCAGGTAAACAATAATACAATGGCAATTTGTGATATTAGAATTTTTTTGATATAACATTTTACAGAAACATATTACTGCTTATACAAGAATCATTTGTAATTTCCCGTGGTCACTTTGTGTGGTATGACCACTGTATCTTGCCTATGCATTCTCTTTTTTAATCAACACGCACAGTCTGCCTCCTCCATTTTCTAACACTTTCCTCCATGTGTAATATATGTCTCATTTCACATAAACTTTATTACTTTTATTATAATTTCTCGCTTAGTATCTTGCTTTAACATACTAAATAGAGTTGTCTTAACAGAGCTTTCCCTCTTTGTAAATCTCACTAAACTTTTCATGTACCGATTAAGGTTTAGTAAACACTGTGACCTCTTACCACAGTTGGTGGTATTATCTTCAGGATCCTCCATTCCTCCGGTCCTCCGCAGAGACAACCTTCCCCGGCCACCTGGTCCAGCTCCCCCCCTTCACCTCTATTTCACCTTTACCGGTGAGGCAGCGCCAAGCCCGAATGTTCCACCCATGGAGCCCAGATTTCTAGAAACCCAGGCATAGTATCGTTGATAGAGGTTGTTATGCGTTCATTAATGGCAATATAATTAATTTTGTTTAATATTGCCGAAAATTCTAGTCCCCCTGTCTTCCATTTCCTGGCTATGTGACTCTTTGTAGCTAAAGTCAGGAATTAGAGCAACCTATTCTGAGTTTTAGTAAGGTTAGGATGTGGTAATCCCAGACACGCTACTTCTGGTTTCAGTTGAATTTTGTGGGAGAATAATTTTGAGGCTAATTCCTGTGTCTGTCTCCATACCCTCTGTGCTTCTGGGCATGTCCACCAAATATGAAAGAATGTACTTTTTTCTCTACAGCCTCTAAAGCAATCTGAGTTTTCACTCTTTTGCCATTTTGATATTTTCTCTGGAGTAGTGTATGCCCGGAATAGGACTTTAATGGAGGTTTCTAGTATGCTGTAACTAAGGGCTCCCTTAAAGATATTGGCCCAAACCTTTTCCCAAATGTTCATTTCCCATTGCACATTAAGGTCCTTTTCCCACATTAACATATACCTCTCCTTATCGTGTTCAGGTTTGATGTTGAAGATATCATATAGGCTTCCTAGGATTCCTTTAGTATGGGGGGAGTTTTTACATATTCTGGAGAGCCAATTATGCTTTGGGGTTCCTTTTTCCCTAATTACCGTCTTCACAAAGTGGCCTAGCCTAACATAATTGTAGTGTTCTCTCAGCGGGAGATGGACTTGCTCTTTTATGGTCTCAAATGAGACCACTCCATCATCCTTAATCCAACCTCCAATTCTATCCAGGTGATTAGATTTCCACCAATGTTGTGAGAGAGTAGTTATTCCCTTGGGGGCTTGTGGGTGGCACAGTACTGAGGCCATGCTAATTGACTGTATAAATAATGTTGTATAGTGTTGTGACCATTTCCAGCACCCCAGGGTATTCTTGATCATGGGGTTTGCATTTAGTCTCACTTTGTTTGGGGTATGCTCCAGCCATATTAGGGTGTCCCAAGTATATGGGTGAAGAAGGAGATTCTCTATAGCAACCCAGGATGGCTGAGCTTCAGGGGAGTGTGCTAGGGGTATGAAGGCCAATTGTGCGGCCCTGTAGTAGAGTTTGAGGTTTGGAAAGGCTAGACCCCCTTTATCTTTGGGTTTAAATAGAATATTTTTGGATATTCTCGCTGGCTTGTGATCCCATATGAATTTTAGTGTCACTCTTTGAAAGTCAGCTAGTTCCCTCATATTGAATGATATAGGTAGTGTTCTGAAGAGATAAATCAGGCGGGGCAGCACATTCATTTTGATTTTATTTATCCTCCCTAACCAGGATATCTTGTATGATGCCCAAGTGCTTAGGTTTTTCCTGAGTGTGTTATATAAAGGAGTATAGTTAGCCTTATAAAGTTCTTGAATTTTGGGTGTCAAATTAATTCCTAAATATTTTATATGGGAGCTAGACCAGGTGAATGTATACCTATCTGTCAGGAGGTTCCTTTCTTGCAGCGAAATATCTAATGGTAAAGCTTCGGTCTTCTCTAAATTAACCTTTAATCCTACGATACGGCCAAATTCCCCTAGGGTACTCATTAGGGGCGGAATCGACTTAGACGGGTTTGTTAACGTGCATAGCAAGTCATCTGCGAACAGAGAGACTTTGTAATGTTGTAATCCAATATTGATTTCCTGTATCTCGGAATTGGACCTAATGGCCTGAGCAAGGGGTTCCATCGCTATTGCAAACAAAAGTGGCGATAAGGGGCAACCCTGCCTCGTACCCCTTTCTATTGTGATACTGGGTACTTTCCTTCCCTGGTAATTTTAGTGATGCTTTTGGCGAATGATAGTATGTTTTAATCAGATTGAGGAAGTTACCCCGGAATCCAAATTTGATCAGGGCGGCCATTAAGTAGGGCCATTCTAGGGAGTCAAAGGCCTTCTCTATGTCTAGTGCCATGAGACAGGCCGGGGTTTTGACTGACTTTGCATGATGTAAGTGGAGTACTTTCCGGATGTTATCTCCCGCTTGCCTATTTGGGATAAACCCCACCTGATCTTTATTTATTAATTTAGGTAGAAAGGATGATATCCTGTCTGCCATTATCTTGGATAACAGTTTCATATCGCAGTTTAAAAGGGATATGGGTCTGTAGTTTTTGGGATCTGTGGGATCCTTACCTTCTTTAGTGAATAATACTATTTCTGCATTGTTAAGCTCTTGAGCAATTTGTTCTCCTGACAGAATGGCATTATACAGCTCTGCTAGATGTGGGGCTAAAATATCAATGTAGGTGTAGTAGTATTGGTTACTGAACCCGTCTGGTCCCGGGGCTTTACCTATCTTAGCCTTTTGAGCCGTCCTCTTAACCTCTTCCACCGTGATTTCAGCGTTTTAGGGCCTGTAGGTTATCCACTGTTAAGGTGGGTAGGTCTAGGGAGTGGAGGAAAGCCTGAATTTCATGATGTCCCAGATTTGGGGAGGCCCTATATAGATTCTTGTAGAAATTTTCGAATGTCTCCTGAATTTTAATTGGGTTGGCCGTTAGAACCCCTTGAGTTGTTTTTATCTGATAAATCTTTGACTGTGTCTGTTTTTCTTTAAGTTTCCTTACTAGCCATGTATCTGGTTTATTAATGTTACTGTAGTATCTCTGTTGGGTCCACCTCAGGGCCTTCTCGGTTTTCTCTGAGAGAATGAGGTCTAGTTTAGCTTGTGTTTCGTCAATTTGTTTCCTAATTTGAGTAGTGGGGTTCTGTTGGTTTTGTAGTTCTAGAGTCTGAAGATCTGTGTTATATTTATTTTCCGCTTCCCTACTCTTTCTCTTATAGCTTGCTGCCATTTTTATGCATGTGCCCCTTATATATGCCTTATGGGCTGTCCAGACCCACCCTATACCTGTGTCCTGTGATTTATTTATGCTAAAGTATACCTCGAGATCTGTGGCTATCTGCTCCCTCATGATGGGATTTACGAGGTGCATATCATTGATCCTCCATGTATATGGGTGTCTGTTCTCTATTTGAAGATCTAACGACAGAGTCTGTTTGGTCTTGGATAGGAGTGTCGTATCTATCAGGAAGTAGTCGAGTCTAGAGTAGGACCCGTGAGGATACGAATAAAAGGAGAACTCCC
Source organism: Discoglossus pictus (assembly GCA_027410445.1). NCBI lineage: Eukaryota > Metazoa > Chordata > Amphibia > Anura > Alytidae > Discoglossus > Discoglossus pictus. The sequence continues at coordinate 387,380,556 of CM050163.1, forward strand.
TTTCTCCAGGGTGTTGTTCCCTCCATGCATCAGTTAAATTTAGTTGGGCCATTAGGCCTCTAATTTTTTTAAGTTTGTTGGCGTAGCGGTTGTCCTTTTGACCACGGGTTCTGTCTAATATTGGGTCCAATATCAGATTTAGGTCCCCCCCTATCACTATTTTGCCATTGTCTAGCTTCCTTAAAGTCCTGAGTAAGGCTATCAGGGAGTTGTGGGGAGTTGTCGTAGGGGCATAATATAAGACTAACGTCAGCCTAATGTCATGGACCTTTCCCGTCAAGATTATGTAGTTTCCGAGGGGGTCTACATTTTTCCCTTCTAACTGGAATGGGAAATGCTTGTCTAGGAGGATAGCGACCCCAGCTTTTTTGGTGGTATGGGTCGGGGTGTAGAAGGTGGGGTATTGCGTGTTCAGGAATGTGGGGATTCTCCCTTGTTTAAAGTGTGTCTCTTGCATGAAGATTACAGAGGGTTAATGTTGTTTATATGTTAAGAACGCTTTATAGCGTTTGTTGGGTGTATTGAACCCCTTTACATTGTGTGTTAAAAGTGTATATCCCCAACTACTCATCGGAAGGTGTATAGGTGAGGTGGCTTATTCTTGCTCTTTACCTTAGACCCCGGTTGTACTTGTGCCCCATGCTGAGACCAGGTGACCCGGTCAGGCGCCCCCCGTCGGCCGGCAGTAGGAGTGAGGAAAGCTCTGTTAATTTGCATTTTCAATGTCAAACCTCTATCTCTTCCCAACCTTAGTGTAACCAATTGTGCACCTTCGTGCCTACTTGCACCTACTTGCCTAGGGTGGTGAGATAATTTACCTTCACTAAACATTCCCCTAGAAAGAGGTGGGCTTTTCAACTACCTCAATTAACGTATGTAAATTGTAAATGTATCTAGCTACCACTACTGTAGCTAGCCAATTCGTTAACTCTTTAGGTCTTTAACTATCCTTAACGTACCAGGGAGTCCCTCCCCTACTCTAGCCTTCCTATATCTTCATTATAAACCAAGGTATATTTACTGGTTCTCTTTTTTCCTTGTCTCTCTTTTTCCTCTTTCGCAAAAGAAATCTTCACCAACTTAGCTTATATACATAAGACATTTAACTTTCTAACAAATGTAACTGGTGCGCTAATACAGCCATACGTTCATTTATTTACAACCCTCATATCTGGAGTGTTCTTTAAGGACTCCAGACGTGGACCCCTTGCTCACTGTGCCTTAGGGAGTTCAGCTGCACCTCACTGACGAGACCCACAAAGGCCGAAACGCGTCTGGTGTTTGCTGTTTCTCCTGTTCAGGGTAGAATTGCCTGGTAGTTCGGGGCTGGGTCACTCTTTTGAGTGGGACCAGCCTGATATACTACAGGATATTTCTCCCTGTGTAGGGCACAAGTGAGCTAAAAGAGGTTGCTCTCAGAGTGGCTTATCATGGCTATAGAACTAACCTATTAAGGTTGGTTTGTTCTCTGATGAGTGCCTCTGACTTACCTTTTTTGTTTATGCAAATTACCCTTAGGGTTTAGTCTCCCTAAGGGTAATAGGGGACTCCAGACGTGGACCCCTTGCTCACTGTGCCTTAGGGAGTTCAGCTGCACCTCACTGACAAGGCCCATAAAGGCCGAAACGCGTCTGGGGTTTGCTGTTTCTCCTGTTCAGGGTAGAATTGCCTGGTATTTCGGAGCTGGGTCACTCTTTTGAGTGGGACCAGCCTGATATACTACAGGATATTTCTCCCTGTGAAGGTCACAAGTGAGCTAAAAGAGGTTGCTCTCAGAGTGGCTTATCATGGCTATAGAACTAACCTATTAAGGTTGGTTTGTTCTCTGATGAGTGCCTCTGACTTACCTTTTGTGTTCTTTAAGTCCTTAAGGCCTGGTGGTCCATTCCACTGGTGTGGTTATGGATATTTACCAATGTCCCAAGAAGATTCAGGGCTACTTATAGGCCCTGTCCGCGTCTATTGTGTTTCTTGGCGACGCCTCACTCCGCCTGGCTTTGGCTGGTGTGCCACTCGACCCTGGTTGGTCCTCTATTGGGTTAATGCCTCTTTCAGTTGAGGCAGGACGTCTGGCACATTTTGCACCGACGTTACAGAGTGGCCGGGGTCAGGTTGGCATAGATCTGAATCTGAGTTCCGTCCGGACCCATGATCTTGGAGGACTACCTGGCAGCGTAAAGGATGTGATCTCTCACCTGCTGGCGTTAAAAACGGGCTATTACATCTTTTGGGAGAGTTGCGTTAGCTGGTCCCCCTAGCGCTCGATGAGTCCTCTTGATCTCCAGGTCTGCCTCTGATGCCCTGGGAAGCAAGCAGTGGAGCATTTCCAGTATATAGGACGTCAGATCCGTAATGGCCCTGGGGATGCCCGGGAAACGAATGTTGTGCTTCTGGATCTATTCTCTAGGTCTTCTATTTTTAGTTCCAGGGCACCCAGTTTGTCCGTGTTATGATTGATGTCCACTCTGTCTTGATTCTGCGTGTCTATAATTTTATCCACAGTCTTTTCTAAATTGTGGGTTCTTTGGCCTAATTCTTGTATGTCTTTATGAAGTGGAGCTATGGCTTCTGCTAGTTGTATTTTTAATAGGTGGGTGAACCAGGCTTTAGTCCCCTGGGTGAGATTGACGTCTTGTACCACTTCAGATTGTGTCCCCTCTGCATCCGAGAAGTCAGAAGTGTAAGAGATCGAGTCCAGTGGCGGCGATTGCACTGCCGCTTCTCTGAAATGTTCAGAGATGCTTTTCGTCCCCAAGCGAAGATGCTTGTCGATTTTGGAGATGCAATGCTGGCCTCTGTTCCTTTATTAATCTTCTGTGGCCCCGCCTTGTAATACCTTTGCCGCGTGTCTTGGCTGTAAAATGTTGTCAGATGATAAGTCAAGGAAGATTATGTTGTAGTGACCTTGGCGTGATGAGAGATGGACCCCCCCCACCCGGTTGTACTGGTGAGTTCATGTACAGCTGTTGGGTGTCCCCTGGATCAGGAGCTTGTCCACAAATTTCTTTTGTTGCTTGTTTTGTATGCTGATTAGTAGAGATCTGGTGGCAGGGGGTTGTGGGTGCCTTATCCAGTATTGTCTTTTCAAGCTAGATGAAGCTAATGTATTGATTTATTTACAGTGTAGTTGTGTGGACCTGAGATAACCTCTAGTTAAGATATGTATTGTTCCTAAGCCGGACTGTCTATTTTTATGATTGGGCAGCTTACAGTCTGATATTGTCCATCCTATTGTAGATACAGTCATACCGGCATAAATAGTCCGCCTAGTAGATAATGTTTCCACTTGCTTAGGCCAATGTCTATAGTCAGACTCAGTGTCTTGTAGGAATAATGTTGTCTTTATGTGATTTCTCCGGTTGGCCACCATGTGGCGGTGTTGCACTGTTTTCAGCGTCTGGGCTCAAGTCCTGATAGTCTGTTTAATCCTGCTTCTTATATATGGCAAACTCCTGCTATATTTGTATTGATTGATCCAAATTGCTAACTGTTTTATACTGATGTTAGCATTTATAGAGTGATCACTTTATAATATGCTACTTCAAAGTCCTGCAGTAGTGCCAATCAAATGGTATTAGTTGTGATAAATTCAGTCCATAAGTTAAGATCTTTATAGTGGCACAGTAAGCTTAGCATCTATAATTGTATTTTTCCTGAATGGCCCCTATGTGGCAGTGTGGATATAGCTATTCAAGTTACACCGCACAGTCCATGGGCCTCATTCTATTATCGGCCGTAGGCGCTGCAGGGCCGCAAGGACCGGCCGCAAGCTATTTGCCTATTCTATTCCCTTACGGCCGGGGATTCCGGCAGGCTTGCGGCCGGCGCCTTGCTATCTCTTGCGGCCGCTCGCGCCGGAGGAAAGCCTTTGATCTAAAACGGCCGCAAGAGTTTCGGCCCCAAGAAAATCCGGTTGCTATTCTATTGCTCCGGGAACCCTCTCTGCAAGGCTAAAACCGAGCCGCAGCTTACTTGCAGCAAACAGGTCCCACTAGCACCAATTAAGCACATAAAATAGCCCAAATAAAGCTATCCTGCACTCTGAGGAGACTATAAAGTGATTGTAGGTGTTAGCAAAAATAGCACAACATTCCCCTATACTCAAATCCGTAAAAACAAATTTTTATTAAATATGTCAAATATCCATGTAAAAAGTCCAGAGTGCTTGGAGCACCTCAGACCCGGCCACGCTGCGGCCGGAAAATAAACAGTTAATGTAAACTTGGATTTGGGCTGATGTGCAAGCTTGAGAGGGGGTTGATATTAATCCTCATGTCCCCCAATATGATCCCTAGCATTTACAGAGCTGTACAGTGCCGTCTTCAATTTATATTTGACTTTAAAAATGTTGGAGCTTACGGCTGGTTCCAAGATATACGGCCGGCTGTAAGGGGAGATCCTTGCGGGGCCGTATAATAGAATTGCAAGGTAACGGAACCCCCACATGGAATCGCAGCCTTACGGCCGATTTACGGCCAATAATAGAATGAGGCCCACGTATCTAAATTTGGAAGAGTCGGGCAGTCTTTTTCCCTTTATTTTCGCTCTTCCTCTCCCCACCTTTTCTCCTTCTCCCTTCTCCTTTGAGCCCTATAGTCTCAAATCTATTCAGTACAATAAGACATTTTTAAGGGTACCTTTCAAGTACCATCAGCGGTTCAAGCTCAGGGAGATCTTTTTTGTCAGACCTTAGTAGCTCAGTCAATAGATCTTTTGCAGAGTGACTCTTTCCCCTTTAGGGCTCAACAAAGTCTAGCTCCTTCAAACTTTAGCTCCCACAGGGCCTCCTTATTTCCAGATTTTAGGGGGAGAAGCGGTGTAATAGCCTCCACACAGGTGTGCTGCCTGTTACAGGCTTGAGAAGCTTATGTTTAGGCAGCCCTGGGCCTCCTTAGATGTGCAGTGTCCACCACAAGAGCCCCTGTGGAGCTAGTACAATCTTCAGGGTACTCACTGTTTGCAGGCCTCTGTCTCAGTCATTGCCCGTCATTTTTCTGACGGACAAGTCACTAGTTTCATATAAGTATTAATCTTCTCAGAGTCACTGTAAGCTGTTACCTCATAACATTCTAACTGCCAGTTAACCCCTTATACACTGGACACAACCAAACATACAGTAATTAGCATAACAACATAGCATAGCATAATATACAGTAATTAACATACATAGGGTAATCAACTTAATAAAACATTAAATAACTATAAAACATACTGAGCCCATTCCCACAACCACATATTCCCAGGAGGCAGTCCTGATAGGAGTCTTTAAGCAGCCTGGGTAATGTCCATTCTCGAAATCCTAATCATCTAGGGTGGATCATATTAGTCCCAAGGACTGGTGGTTAGGGGGATCATGACAACAATTATTTACTGAGTAACTTTTTGGAAGTTTACCATAAGCACATAGTTAAATAGAATGTTTCCAATCATTAATCTAAGAAATGAAAAATATTTGGTTTCTATTTCAAAGCATAAATGAAACAAATTAAAACGAATGATCGTTTCTATTCAAAAACTTTTGTGTTAATACATTCTAGCATATACAAGAATTGTTTTCTTTTTAAGATTTGTTGCAGCTACTCAACCAACATACATATTTGTATTCCTACTTATATTATTGTGCAAACACAAGCTGCTCTTTGCCATACACGGCCACTGTAAGATATTACATAAAGAATTTGACTATTACTAGTCAGACTGAACTATAACAGTAGATGATAAACTATACGTCATTTTGTTGATTTTTTTAAAATCACATATACAATTTATTTTAATTTTAGCATTTAAAAGTTATATTTTAGAATTATATCACTTTAGGACCACCATAACAAATGTATTTTTTTACTGAATTCTCCTTTAGTCTTTTGGCTCTCATTATTGCATCCACTGCTAGTTTAACTATATACTTGTTCTTTCTAGCATTATACTTTTAGCGTTATACTCTTAATTTACAGAATGTTGATTCGGACTGTGACGGTCAATAACATTAATTAAATTGTCATAACCATAAGGCTGTCCAGCATTTTTTTCGGCTTTACTCGAGCATGATATTGTATTTTGGATGCCCAGATATTCAGTAGTTTTGGGCAAGTAACTGTATGTTTATATTGGGGATTGTATTGGTGAGTTTGTAAAATTTCCGTAGGGACATAATCTTAATAGCTTGACCAAAAGTGGTGGATACGATCTGTGTTTGTAGATATTTAGGGCAGGCTTCTATTTTTATTAGTTTGGTTGTAGAGATAATGTGACCTATTCTATTTAATTTATCATTTGTTACAACACATATCGCATTTATAAAATTGAATTACAGTGTGATCTTGCTACCTCGTGAAGATGTCCTCATTCTTATGGCAGATTCAAAGTAGTACATCAGTCTATAACCTACATGATAAAAAATTAGAATGCAGCCTACATGTGTGGACTAAGCTGAATATATAAATTCTTTGTATTAACCTCTCATCTGTTATAAGTTTATTCAGAACCATTCTTACTTAAGTGTAAGAAGTCTGTGTTTACAAGATTTATATTTTTTTTCTAATTTCATGAATTCTTCAGTCACTGACAGTACGGCTGCAGAGTGCTTTGCACAGGACTTATTTGATTCCTTGCACAAGATTAGTAATTTCTGCAGCTAGCATGATCTGCACTTAGTCACTTCCTGCAAGGCTCATAGCAAGTAGGAAACCCACACATATGTATGCAGCGTATTGAACCTACAGAGCAAAATATCAGGTGGAAACATCTCACTGTGGTCTATGGATGGAAAATAAACAAGTTCTCAATTACTGTTTGAGGTGAATTAAATCAACCTTAATCACCAACAACAGGAAATGCAATGGCTGATTTTGCAAACTGCATGCAACCTCCAGTTTGTGATATATTATCATAATAAATAAGAATAGCACATCAAATATTCATTTCAACAAAAAATTCAGTTAAAGCACTTTACATTTTAGCCCGAATTTATAGCTAACAAAAAATATATAAAAGTAAACATGATAAAGAAAAAGTATTTGAGAATGACAGCAAGTTACAAAAATACAAGTTTAAAGCAATATTAAGAGTGTAGAGAACAATATATTAGATATGCCTGTATGTAAACTCATTCAGATATTGGTTATGAATGATTATATGTGGCAGAGAGTATCCGAAAGTTGGTGATTTATATATGTAATGGGGTACCAAAGGTGCAAAGATAATCTGGGACTGTTATCAGATCTTCATTAAGAAGCACAATACAGCATGGCTTTATTGGGCTGACCTGAGTATGGTAGCATACAGTGATACCTATACCTATAAAAAGAAATACACATCTCTCTCCAAAGCTTGTCAAGGATTTTTTTATTTTTTTATCTGTATTAACGGACATTCAACGCTACTTCAATCTTCAGAATCACATAGAGTAATATGTGCTTGTGTTATTTTAAAGGTGACCTAAACTGGGCCTTGAACCTTCATGCAGTGTCAATCCTTCTAAACATATCCACTTTGCAGGATTAGCGACCTTCAGTTCTGGGTTTTATTGATCTGTTTCTGCATATCCTAAAACTTATTTAAAGATGATAGTTTGAGTCTCTAAGCAAGCTAAGTCCAAAATGTGTAGTACATTTAATTTTGTCCATGCCTCTAGACTGAAGTATTCAATTGTACATAGTAATTCTGATGTGGCAGTCATGCCGTAATGTTGCACATTGAACTCCACACATTTTTATTCTGTGACTATCACAGTCTTGCAGTCCACTAAATGTCACATTTCTAATGAATATATTGGACAGCTCAGAATATTATTATTACCTTATTATTATTATCTTGATTTGTAATAAGCCAACATATTCCATAGAGCTATACAGGGGTTAAGTACATGGCAATGACAAAATGAACACCTTATAAAGAATGCAGAGCCCTGTCTAAGTGTTATTAAGCTGTGGAGTGTGCAATTGTGCATATTGAGGCTGAAGGTGATATGATTTTTTAAACAGGTGTGTGTTTAATGATTTTTAAAAAGGTTTTGAGGCAGAAAGATAGTCTAATGGAGCAAGGCAAAGAGTTCCAGAGAGTAGGGGCAGCACCAGGAAAGTCTTGAAGAGGAGGGGATAGGGGAGGAGGAAAGAAGAAGATTATTAGCAGAACGAAGGGGGCTGTTGGGAGAGTATTTTGAAACAAGAGCAGAGATATAAGGGGGTGCACTGTTGTTGAGGGCTTTATATGTTAGGGTCATGATTTTAAATTTGATTCTGGAGGTTATGGGAAGCCAGTGGAGTGACTGAAAAAAGAGGTGCTGCAGACACTAAGCGTTTGGTATGGAAGATGAGTCTAGTGGAGGCGTTCATAATGGATTGGAGTGGAGACAGACAGACAGATGGGGAGGCCAGAGTGAATTTCAGTAGTCAAGTCGAGATATGATGAGAGTGTATTAAAAGTTTAGCTGTGTCTTCTGTAAGAGAGTGACACATTTTTTAGATGTTTTTTTAGGTGAAACTGACAATATTTTTTTAATGATTGTATGTGAGGTATAAAAGAGATGGAAGAGTGCAGTAGAACCCCAAGACAATGGACCTGGGAGGTGGGAGTGATGACGACATTGTCAACAGTGAGAGATATTTGAGGAGTTAAAGCTGTAGTAGAGGGTGGAAAGAGAAGGAGTTCAGTCTAAGACATGTTGAGTTTGAGTTGACGGTCAGCCATCCAGGAGGATATGCTAGAGAGGCAGTTGGAAACTTGAGCTAAAAGAGAGGGGGGTAGATCTAGTGCAGAGAGGTAGATTTGAGTATCATCTGAATAGAAATTTTACTGAAATCCAAAGGATTTTATCAGGGTACCAAGGGAGGATGTATAGATTGAGAAGAGGAGGGGGCCAAGAACTGAACCTTGGGGTACGCCAACAGACAGAGGGAGAGGGGAAGAAGAGGTGCCAGAGAAGGAGACACTAAATGTACAATCTTCAAGATAGGATGTGAACCATGAGAGAACTATGTCATGGATGCCAAAAGAGCAGAGAGTTTGAATTAGAAGAGGGTGGTCAACTGTATTAAAGGCAGCAGAGAGATCCAGGAGAATTAGAATAGAGAAATGACCCTTTGATTTGGAGGTTAGCAAATCATTGGTGACTTTTGGAAGGGCTGCTTCTGTAGAGTGTTGGGCCCGGAAGCCAAATTGGAAGGGGTCAAGAAGGGAGTTGGTGGAAATAAATTGAGTGAGGCGATTGTAGACAAGCTGCTCAAGCAGTTTTGAAGCCAGGGGAAGTAGAAAGATAGGGTGATAGTTGGAGACAGAAGCTGGGTCAGATGAGGGCTTCTTAAGAATGGGTGTAATAATGGCATATTTTAAAGAGGATGGGAACTTGCCAGTGTTTAGGGAGAGGTTGAATAGATGTGTGAGAGCTGGGATAAGTGTGGTAGAGAGGGTAGGGATTAGCTGTGACGGAATGTGATCATGTGGACAAGTTGTAAGGTGAGAGGTTGATAGTTTCATAGTTACATAGTTACATAGTAATTGCGGTTGAAAAAATACTTTTAGCCCATCAAGTTGCAATATGCGGATTAGTTGTTAATTGATCCAGAGGAAGGCAAACAAAAAATTGTGAGTGAAACTTTGCCAATTGTATCAAAAGGGAAAAAAATGAATTCCTCCCTGACCCCAGATACTGGCGATCAGATTCCTCCCTGGATCAATACTTACTCTCTAATTAACCAGGATAAACCTGAATGCCCTTTTTAATTAAAAATATATCCAATCCCTTTTTAAAGTTATCTATCGAATCCGCTGTGACCCCCTCCCTTGGTAGAGAATTCCACAGATTATCCACCCTTACTGTGAAGAACCCTTTTCTTTCTTTAAGGTGGAATCTTTTTACTTCTAACCTCAAAGGAAGTCCTCTTGTCAGTTGAAAACCTCTTGGCACAAAAAGCTCCCTTGATAAATCTTTATACTGACCCTAGATGTATTTATATAGGGAAATCATATCCCCTCTTAGACGCCTTTTTTCTAGAGAAAATAAGTTTCATTTGGTTACTCTTTCTTCATAACTAAGCCCCTCCATTCCCCTTATTAGTTTTGTAGCCCTTCTCTGTGCTTTTTCCAGTTCTTAAATGTCCTTTTTCTGAATTGGTGCCCAAAACTGTACTCCATATTCCAACTGAGGGCATACTAGGGATTTATATAGTGATAGAATTACATCTGCCTCCCTTGCTTCTATACCCTTCTTAAAACATTTATTTGCTTTTGCAGCTGCTGCTTGGCATTGAGAAGTATTACGTAGGTGGTTGTCCACATGCCCCCCCAAATCCCTTTCAATATCAGATACCCCTAGATTTGCTATATTAAGTTTATATATTGCATGGTTATTTTTCCTTCCCAGATGCATAACCTTACCTTTATTCGTATTAAATCTCATCTGCCATGTAATTGCCCATTTCTCTAATTTATGCAAATCCCTTTGGAGGGAAAGCACATCATTTTCTGATTAAATTACCTTGCACAACTTCATGTTATCAGCAAAAATAGAGACACTACTTTCCAGTACTAATTCTAAGTCATTAATAAATAAGTTAAAAAGGAGAGGACCCTGAGGAACCCCACTTACCACATTAGTCCAATCCTGTCTTTTCTTTCTTTTAGCCAGCTCTCAATCTATGTGAAAATATTTACTGCAATTTCTGTATCCCTTAGTTTGCACAATAGTCTCCCATGTGGCACTGTATCAAAAGCCTTTGCAAAATCTAAAAAGACTACATCCACTGAGTAGCCTTGATCCAGGTTCCTACTGACCTCCTCATAGAAACTAATTAGATTTGTTTTGCACGGCCTATCCCTCATAAATCTAAGTTGGCTCCTACTTTTAATGCTGTTTGAATAGACATATTATTGTATATTATCCCTTATTAACCATTCTAAAAGCTTTCCCACTACAGAAGTGAGGCTTACAGGTCTATTATTCCCCAGATTTGCTCTTGCCCCCTTCTTAAATATAGGTATCACCTCCGCTTTTCTTTAGTCATCTGGTAGTGATCCAGTGTTAAGTGAATCTTGAAAAATTAGATATAATGGTTTGGCTATTACAGAACCCAGTTCCCTCAGTACCCTTGGATGTATTCCATCAGGCTCTGGGCTTTATTGACAACCTCTTTTGGATCTCTTTCTGCGTTAACCAATGATATGGTGAAGGTAATGTAGCCTCATTATGGTGCAGTGACCCAACCACTAGTACCTCCCTTGTATATACGGAAGAAAAGAACATATTTAGCTCATCTGCCTCTTCCCGGTCACTAATTGTCAGACGGCCTGTTTCACATTGTAATGTTCCTATAGCTTCCATCCTGGCCGCCTTCCCATTTATATACTTAAAAAATATTTTAGGGTTAGTCTTACTGTCTTTTGCAACTAATTTTTCATTTTCTAATTTAGCCAGTCTAATAGCTCTTTTGCAAGCCTTGTTGATTTCCTTGTACTCCCGTAAAGCAGTCTCTGTCCCTTCTTCTTTGTATAATTTAAATGCCTGTTTTTTACTCCATATCTTGATCTTTAAATCATTGTTAAGCCATGTTGGATGTAATTTACTTCTTTTACTTTTATTCCCACGTGGTATATGCCGATGTGTATGTATATTTAGTACAGATTAAAATGTTGTCCATTTATGTTCAGTGTTTTTATCAGTTCTCTGTCCTAGTCTATACTTTGTATTGCTCCCCCTAGACCGTTAAAATCTGCCTTTTTAACATTAAGAGTTTTTGTTGGCCCCTTACAGTTTTGTTTTTTTAATTCAATCTCAAATGAGACTGTGTTGTGATCACTGTTTCCCAAAGGTTGCCCTATTTCAGCATTTGATACCATATCAAATTTATTTGTGATGACTAAATCCAAGATGGCCTCAATTATAGTAGGCTCTTGTATAACCTGGGCTAGATAATGATCCCTGAGTGTACTCAAGAATCTGCTCCCTTTACCCATACTGCTGGTCTCATTTATCCAGTTTATTTCAGGGCTGTTAAAATCTCCAATTATTATAACTTGCCCATGCTTAGCTGCATTTCCAATCTATAACATTAATTGCATTTCCTCACTTTCAATTATATTTGGGGGTTTATAGCATACTCCAACCAATATTATTTTGGAATTTGCTGCTCCGCTATTTAACTCTACCCACAAACATTCAACATTACCGCTAGTTCCAGCATAAATATCTTCTCTGCCTATAGGCTTAAATTCAGGCTTAACATACAGACAAATCCCTCCTCCCCTTTTACAATTGCCCATATCTTTCCTAAATAGGTTATAACCATCCAGATTAACAGTCCAGTCATGAGATTCATCCCACCATGTTTTGGTAATGCCTATTAAATCTATCTCTCCCATTTTTCCTGGCAAGCTTCTGGCATTAGTAAGCATCCATCTTATGATATGAGTTTATAGTTTTGAGGAGCCTGCCTCTGTACTTGAATTACTTAGTAATAACCCCCTATTGACTATACTAACCCTCCCCCATCTCCTCCCCCATGAGTAGTTAATTCATCCCTTATCTGCTCTACATGTGAGAACTTCTGTATATAGCACTTCTGTTATGTGCTTGCAGGTTACTGCTTGTTCTGGTTGCAGGAATTGAAGAAGGGTGGTGAGCAGAAGGTGAAGTGAGGTTGCAAGTTAGCAGGTAGTGGTCAGATAGAGGAAGTGGGGAGATGACAAGGTTGGACATAGTGCAGAGTTGGTAAAGATAAGGTAATGGAGTGTCCATAACAATGAGTTGGGGAATCTGTCCATTGTGAGAGGCCAAGGGAAGATGTAAGTGCAATGTATTTTGCAGTTGTTGGGGAGGTGGGTGTGTCAGGGGCTATGTTGAAGTCGCCAAGAATGAGTGAAGGTATATTGGAGGAGAGAAAGTGAGGGAGCCAGGCAGAAATGTGATCCAGAAATTGAGGATGATCCATGCGGGTGACAGATCACCGCTATGTTATCTGTTCAGCTCCACAAATTGAAACCCAGGCCGAGAAAGATATAACCCAATTCACCCCATAGCCATTACATCTTTGCTCTGTTATTAACTACTTGCCCAAACTAATATTTAGATAGAAAATCTATTTAATAAACTGTAAAGTAACACTCATTATCTTAGCCAGCTCACAGACATGCCTAATAAGTCATTAAGAGTATCTTAAGAACATGTTGTTAGAAGCAGCAGAGCAAATGCATCCATCTTTTAACCACTCACCAGTCATCACAGTGACCTCATCCAGAAACGCCCCATATGAGAGGAAGATAGGAGGACTCTCTGTCTTCCACACTCACAGTTTCAGCATTGGTGTACAGGTCCAAAAGCAGACATTTCTCCCTGATATGAAGGCCAACAATGTGGGTAATGGGTGTCAAACTTGCACTGTACTCTGGACCCCTAACCTGCCTGAATTGTGTAACTGGGGAACATGAGCACATCCCAAAGATCATGCATTTCACTAATTGTTATGTAGGACTCTTGTTAAAGGTCCATTGCAATGTCACCACTACACACAGACATACCCACATTACATACACATATACACACACACCCATAACACGTACACACACCACACACACACCCACAACACATATCTGGGATATAACTGTTGGATCTATATCAGTCACAGTGCATCTCTCAGTCTAAATGGCATTCCCATAGCAGATTTTGGTCTCAGAGCTCACAATGGCTGTAGCTATATTACCAGTCTCGGCAGTTGTATATAATATATATGTTTTTTTCCCCCTCCATAATTAAACATTACATGAATTATTCACTTTCCTGCCTAGAACATTTGGATTTGTTTTTGTATATATGTTTATGCATGTTCAAAGTGATTTAGGTGTCCTATGTAATCTTATATATTTTTATATTTTATTCAACATTTCAAACATTTTTTGAAAATTCTGTATACAAGAAAATAGGCCATACAACATATAAATCAGAATGCTGTATTTTAAGTAGAACTCCCTCTGGTGCAATCTGCATGTAACTAACTGCAAGGTGTAGACATAACAGGTATGGTGTTTTAGTGACACCTGCTGGGCACATATAGAGAAAAACAAAAAACATGATACTTCCTGCAAAGCAATTATATTTATAAAAGTAAAATGTAAATGCCCATGGTCAATTATTGTAATAATGTAATTATTTTTTTGTAATCAAACCTGATATATTTCACCTTTCATAAGAGATCCTTCCACAATGAGAAATTTGTACAACTGTTTAACTTCTGAACATGATCTATAGCTCTAGAATATTTCTGTATTTTTTCAACAAATTACATTTTAATAAATGGAAATGTTTTTCAAAACATTTTTTTTTCACATTTATAGTAGAGAATGAGAGAGAGAGTGTGTAAGGCATAGATTTGTGCATTAAGAACTTTGCAAATAGGGTGTATTAGCATGTACCAATTTTAATGTATAAGGTTTTTTGTTTTGCACTTTTAATGGTTAGAAACATTCAATCAATATGATAATGCTAATAATGAGCTGATCCTATGATACAGCACACACGTCTAAGAATCCGTCTGTAATTGTTCCAGTGGAGGAATGTCGTGCCCCATTTCAGTTGCTCTTTTTTTCTACATCCTCAAATAGATTAATGCATTAACTTTCCAACTGAGCTCCATTTGAATACATATTTCTACACATGAAGAAATATATTTGCACTGCAGTAGTCTATTGGAGAATGGAAATGAATTACTTTTTCCAGTTTGGGTCTATGACTTACAATTGTATGGTCTCACATTGAAGCAATAGACGGATCAAAACTTCCTGAAAAGCCTGGTTTTCATTGGACCATTGACATTTCCAACCCTATGTTCAAAAATAATATATGTCCTGACAGTAGGAGTGCCATTAGCCTGCAGCTGTTGTAGCTTTATTTATTAAGCAGGGGTAAAAGTGTAGAAGATTGAGTTAAATATCCCAATTTACTCTGATTTCTATTGGAGCAACCTATCAAGCAGTGGTAAAGCTTATCCTCAAAAAAAAAAAAAGATATATACAGTATATATATATATATATATATATATATATATATATATATATATATATATATATATCTCAAATAGAAAACATAAAGCGTGGAGTTGAGCTGCCACTCCTGGTAAATCTTCTGACAGAGTTGTACATCCATGATGCCCTCTCTCTATAGACAGAACTACACAGTACAACTTATGTGTCCAGTTCACATTAAGACCACTAAACATTACATGCACGATGTGTGCGTGTGCTTGCATTCTATTCCGTGTTTGACTGTAAATTAAAGACAATGGCATGTCATTTTTATAGGCTTGTTGATGGTTTGCGTACTGGTAATAGATTTAATTAAGAATTGCACAGGCCCTGCTTTCAAAGCAATATAATTACATATCTCCCATCATTTCAACTGGCCAAGGAGGGTCATTTCTTTTTTAATACCAACACACATATTTTTCAAACTAAATACACTCCTGAAATTCCTCTTTCTTTTGGAGTCTTAGAAAAAAACAACTACAGATAAACCAAAGAGATTTGTAATTAAATGTGGGCATGTCCTTTTAAAAGAGGGGCATTTGGATGGCATGGAGGGACAGAAGAATTTTTACTTAAACATGGCTTGTTCATCCAAAGAATCCATCAGAGGTATTTACTCTAGTTCTAAGATATCTTATAGTATTATGCTGCGGTATATGTCATGCCAACACCAGTCTCTCTGGATCAACTATTTTCAATATTTGTTACAGTTACGGAACCAAACAACAGAGAGGGACCACCACCCTAATAGACCACAGAACAGAATACAATGAAACAATGAATGTGGCTTAGTGCAGAAAGATGTACAGCATACACATTATTGTATTGCATATACTCTGTACATAGACATACTAATGCTATGATTATTAAACAGCATTCAGAGAAATAATGAAGTGATTTGCCAAGATTGTGCAATTATTTTTGTATGGTGATAATAAATGGAGATTGATAAGTTTAACTAACATTACCATGACCCTTTAAGTGGTTTAATTAGTTTAATAGTACAGTAAAACAGAGGAGGATTTAAAAAACAGTGCATGCTTCTCACAAAATGCAACAGCCTCTTCTGAAATTTCTGATTCATTTAATTAATAGACACAAAACATCAAGTGACCATATGTAATTAAGAAAACTGTTGCAAAATGTGTTTTGTGCATAAATTTATAAAGAAGCTGCCGCGATAAAACAAACTATGGTCAATTACAAGTTTAAGTTGTAGATGAAAATCTCTACTAACCCAATTATTTATAAAGTTATCAATTCTTTCTATTTTTTATTTCCCTCTGCTAATCTAGGTCTTGCTATATTGGCCGCTCTTTCCCCTCCAAACCCTAAGAGTATGTTCTCCATATTGCATAGCATCATGCACATAGCATGGCCTTCCTATGGGTCCATACAGTCTTGTAATATATTTTCTGAGCATGGAGCCAACAGCACATGAACCAATAGAGGGATATTGTCTGGGCTGTATGCATTAATATGCACAATATGGAAATTCACAGAAAATTAATCTCATGCTGTCCTCCCATATCACACATTGGGTTGAGGGATGAGAAGAGGGAGAGAATACAGCATGGAATTCCTAGAGAAAATTGAAAAAAATAGTAATAGTTCATGACTTTATAGGATTCAACTATTATTATTAGAATATTACTAGCGAATTGCCTGTCAAAAAATGACAGCAATAGAATTGTAAGTCAAGGAATGGTGTTTGGCACAGACATTATTTTTTGTGGTGGTCTGAGATGTCGGCGATGATTGCGAGCCTGGCGCTGAGCGCCTTCGGCGATCATTGAGAGCCTCTTGGTTGTTGTATTTTTTTATCAGAGGCGCTTTTGCTGTCATTGTAAGGGTGGCGCTGATCTGCTTTTTGCGCTTATTGCAAGGCTGTCCCCTGGGGTAGTTTGTGTGCTATAAGCAGCATTGGCGCTCGTTGTGAGGCGCGCAGTGAATGTCTTTTGCGTTTATTGCGATAGTGTTTTTATTTTTTATTTTTTGTGTATATGTATTTTGTGATGCTAATTAAATAAGTAATAAATTAATAAATGAACATAGATTACCTATTTGTAAGTAATACATGGAGGAAGCATTGTGCTGAAGAGCTGACAATCTGTTTTGATGTTCCTGCAGCATGTAATGTAGGTTTGCACTGTTGTGGAGCTGATGTGCGCAAGGGGAAGCCGTTAGTGTAGCCGGGTACTTCTGCATTCTGTAAGGTAGTGTTGTAAAATGGTGGCGAATGTGTATGTGGTAGGCGGGTTTGTATGACGAAGCCTCCTTGTTAATGGTGTATGTTGTAGGACGTACAGGTTTTTGTAAAAGCCGCATTTGCTTTGTGGAATTTATCGGCTTTAGGGGTTGCGTAGCCTCGTTTTCGTTTTTTTGGCGGCCATTTTTTATCTCGCTTAGGGGATTTTCGAGTGTTTAAACTTTGTAAATTTTCCAGAATTTGAGGTTTAAACAGTGTTGCAGAGGTTCTGGGTGTCCCCCGTTGGTGTGGGTAATGTTTTTATTTTACTTTTTTGTGTGTATTTCTGTTTTTTTTATGTTTGCCGCTGTGCGCTTACGTTGTATATTTGGGAGTCCGTAATGGAATTTTTCTAAGTCCCGCGGCTCGTATTTTTTTGTGTAAGTCCGTAGTTAGTCAATGCGTATTTATGCTTTTTTTTTCCAAGTCCCGATTGTGTGGTCATTTTTAACCGATTGTGAGGCGCCGTAGAGCCTCCACCTCCGCAAATGCGGCCCCTCGCTTTGCGAGGGTTTGCATTTGCAGTCGGAGAGTCGTAGTGGGTCATAGGGATGAGCGCCAATTGTGCTCATCTCCACCAGCGCAAGGAGCTCCTTTGGGGCTCCTTGCCAGCAACTGCGGCCCTCGCTTTGCGGGGGCCGCAGTTGCGGCGAGCTCGCATAGCGAGCCCACAAGCGTTATTAACAACCCGCATGCTGACAATTATATATGGGAGAAGGGTCTTTATATTGGTCACTGCAGAGACAGACAAGCAGACTTTTATCCTAATTAGCACATCAATAAAAATGCAACAACAACAACATAGAATTTCCCAGGACTAATTCACACAACATAAAGCCAGTTTTTCATGCTCTTTAAGAATAACCTTTAAAGACTTTGTGGCGACAGAGTCCCTTTAAATACAAATTGTAGATAAATGTTACTTTCTCTGAAAAAATAAATATATCTGGATATACACATAACACTCTTTCAGGTTGCCTCAAACTAACGTCACTAATAAGCTGTTCAATGAATAGTGTCCTATTGTAGTTATTTATAAACTAATTTCAATTAGGCACAATATTAAGGAAATGTGAAACATTATTTAGGTGGGAAAATAAACTATTGATATTGATACTGTTAATAATAAATGGCAGACTTTGGCTATTGGAATGATTTCAATTTGGTGACTGTTACTGTTGATAATCTAATGTTATTAGGAGATATATTCAATTTCAGTTATAGAATTGGATACTATTTAAAAAAAATGGTTAAACTCTGGCTTGGTATACATGTATCTGATATCTGATTTACTGTATATTAAATGGTTATTTTCTCTAGCCTCAGGTTTAAGGAAACAGGACCTTTTCTCATGTAATAATGTGGACTATCTATCTATCTATCAATCTATCTACCCATCTATCTATCTATCTATCTATCTATCTATCTATCTATCTATCTATCCTTCTTTCTATCTATCTAATATATATAGATATATTATATTGATTTATATATTATATTTCGGATGGTTTTGGTTGGAACTGCAGTGCATATGCCCTATAGTATAACATATGAATGGAGAGGCCTCCAACACTTCACCTTTCTGTACATCTAATGCATCCATATTAAACACTGCAGTTCTCTTTCCTGTGTGTAGGTGGTACTGTTGTTCATGGTTTTAGCTCAATATATTTTAAACATTGCAGGTGTTGCCCACAAGTAAACTTTGACAAGCAACGAAGGGTTAAAGCCACACAACCCGACATCAGCGGAAAAACAAACTCACGGGTTAAAAATATTTTCCCCCCATAAAGTAGGTCACTGTTAACCCTTTTCTTGTCTGTAGGCATATGTCAAACTTCATGAGAAAAATAGAGCAAAATAAATGAAATACTTTTATATGCAAATATATTCAGATAATATCCCTGATCATACTAGATTAAATATGTTGGTTCTTAATAAACTGGAAAAAAAAAATAGTCCACTCTGCAAGTGCAGTTATTATCTATCAATTTACAATGGCCATTCATTCTTCAAGTGAATGATTAAACATAGTTAACCTTCATTAATATAACATTGTCGGTCAGAGTTTAAATTAGCTGGAACCATTGAAAATAATCCAAATTATGTAAATGGGGTTAGAGAATGTGTTGTCAAGAGGCAAAGTATCATAATGGCACATTGGGAAATCATGGGCAGAGTCCTAGAAATGTATCAGAATAGGACTCCTGTTTTCCAGGATGCAAGAGCCCAATATCCTTATTGGAAATACTTTATTTCATAAAATCTTATGTCATGATTTGTCTTGTAACAAAACAAATAAATGCTAAATCGGGGGAGGTGTCTTGACTGACATAACAATATGTTGTTATTTTTCCACACATACAGTCGTGTGAAGCTTGACCGCAAAATAGCTGCACAAAGCACAACAATTGTGGTTGCCCATCTGTCTCACTTCTCCGCTGATGACGTCTCTACTGTTGTTCATACCGGATTTATTTTTTTTCTTTATTCTTTACTCTACAACTTTCCAGAGGATGTGGTTGACAAATTGAGAGAAGCTTCAAAGATGGCCTACTTTTGCTTAGTTCACCGTTGCCTTAGCAACTGGTTCCATCAGTGCACCTGCACCGTCCCCCCCAGAACCCCCACTGTACCTGACCTACATTTTATTTTTACTCTGAGGCTGGTGGGAGGAAGGAAGAGACTAGTCGGAAAACTCATGTCAGAGAAACAGGCCGACATGAGCCGGAAGACAATATGCTAGTATGGAAAGTTCAAAATAGAACCCAGCCCTACTTTCTTTGAGCCATACCGACAAAACCAGACCTTTGAACTAGTTTTTGTAATAGGTTTCTGCAAAGCTCTGGTGTTTGTTGCAGCTGCCATCTATGAGTCTATAAGGCTAAGAAGATTCCCTACAACATTAAACTATTACCAAAAATGTGTATCTTGTTTTCTTAATAGGGTTCAGGATCTATAATATATTGCAAGTTTTATACACAGATTGTGACAAGGTTTGACATTTTTGGGTTTTATTACAGTAAGTCTGTTTGCATCCACTTACAATAGAATATTAAATGCAGTCATCATTAAAGCAATTAACTGCATTCATTTCATTATATAGTGCTTCTGAATATCTGCCTGCACCATTATATACTGCATTGTAGAATTTTACTGAATATCCATCTGTGCTGGACCATGCATATAGTACGTGTTATATATTTACACACTGACTTTGCGAACAATACATTGGACATTTCTAATAGACAACATTGTACAGTATTACACTCCTAATATGTAAGTGATCTATATTTTAGTATATAAGTAAATAATGGGCTGATATAGCATTGTATGGTTTCTATTTTCATGAATTAACTACATTGTATTGTGTTCCACTGAGATAACATATACATAATTATTAATATACAGCAATGTAAGGCACTACTGGATAACTGTGTACACGTGACATTAGTCCAGTGGGCTCATCCACTGTATGGTTATGAATACCAAACACATACTGTATATGCACTGTACAGTAATATCAAGAACCTGTGTCCAGTAAATAAGAACACATTGTATATTGCTATTTGTGAATTTATATAATGATCAAATGTTTTTTTTCCTTGTATAGTTACATTAGTCATCTATGTGTACTGGTCATTCATCCAGTGCATAAGATATAATTGTATTATAGTGTGCTTAAAAAATAATTTGAGGTAACATGCAGTGGTAATACTCCAATATCCAGTCTTTCTCAGCTGCAAAATACTTGCATACCTTCCAAATGTTCCTTTTTTTAAGAGACAGTCCCTCTTTCAGGGGTAATCCACCTGTCCCTCTTAACCTCCCAAATGCCTCTCTTTTGAAAGAAAGTCTCAGATTTAATGAAACAAACTATATTCCAACTAGAGACTTGCCCGTCAAAAAAACTGAAGCCTGTCAATGCTGTTTGCCACACAACGGAAGCCTCTTCCCCTCTACTTTACTGGCCTGGCGATGAGCGCCTTAGGTGCTCATCACGGGCCTCGCTATAAGCGCCTTCGGCGCTCATTGCGAGCCTCCCCCCCACCTCTCCCACCGTCTACTTTACTGACCTCGCGATGAGCACCTTTGGCGCTCGTCAGGGGACTCGCAATGAGCACCTTTGGCGCTCATTGCGAGTCTCTCCCCCTGTCTACTTCCTCCCTTGTGTCTCCTTT
Source organism: Discoglossus pictus (assembly GCA_027410445.1). Lineage (NCBI taxonomy): Eukaryota > Metazoa > Chordata > Amphibia > Anura > Alytidae > Discoglossus > Discoglossus pictus. The sequence goes on from CM050163.1 coordinate 387,401,994, forward strand.
CCCCCCTCCACTCCCTCCCTTGTGTCTCCTTTCCCCTCTCCTCTCCCTCCCTTGTGTCGCCCCCACCATGTTTTACCCCCCTCTCCCTCCCGTGTCTCTAACCCCCTCCCATGTGTCTCTTTCCCTCTTGTGTCTCTTTCCTCCCTCTCCCTCCTATGCATCTCTTTCCCCCTCCCCTGTGTCTATTTCCCCCCTCCCCTGTGTCTCTTTCCCCCGTGTCCCCCCCTCTCCCTGTGTCTGTTCCCCCCCCTTGTGTCTCTCCCCCCATTTCCCTCCACTGTGTATCTTCCCCCCTCCTCTCTCTCCCCTGTGTCTCTTCCCCCTCCTCTCACTCCCAACTCTTAACCCCCTTTCTCTACCCTGTGTCTCTTCCCCCCTCTTCTCCCTCCATTGTGTCTCTTTCCCTCCTCTTCTCCCTCCCCTTTTTCTCCTTCCCTCCTGTGTCTCTTCCCCACCTCTCCCTCCCCTGAGTATCTTCCCCCTGTGTCTTACCCCCCTCCCCCGAGTCTCTTACCCGCCTGTGTCTCTACCCCCCTCCCCTGTGTCTCTTACCCCCCTTCTCCCTCCCATGCGTCTCTTTCCCCCTTTCCTGTGTCTCTTTTCCCACCTCTCCCGCTGTGTCTCTTCCACCTCCCTTACGCGCCGCGCATGCGCAATGCGCAGCTACCACCGCACTTGGCGCATGCATAGCATGCGCACGATCCGTTTGGCTTTGCGATCAGATCGTTGTCAAACTGCTATTTGTTGCAAAGCGTGACGATGAATCACAGTTTGACAATTATAATATGTGAGGCAGAGCATGTCCCATTTCCTCTGATTACTCCTGCTTTTTTCTTTCAAAGACTAGTAAACAGGTAGAAGACTGGATTGTCAGTTCTACCGAATATATGTCAATAGGAGCTTTGTGCACATATTAAGTCTGGGTATATCTATAACTTTTACACATTGTACAGAATGATGGTAACAGTATTTAACTTTGTATACCTTTTCAAGTACTGTATATTTGTCCCTACTTGCCAATTTTAAATGTTGGGAGGTATGTGTTTATAATAAATGTCTTCAGTAAGGTGAGACTTTAGATTGTAAGTCTGCGAGGTTTCAATCTTGCATGGCGCCTTGGGGAAAGCGCTATGGACACCGGATTCCAAGCTCAAAGACAGGGCCCTCTATTCTTTGCAATTTGTAAATATAGAATTTGTCTTTGCCTGGAAATTAACTTATGTATAGTGCTACAGAATGTGTTGGCGCATTACTAATAAACAATAATAATATGAACACAGGCTTTAACAGTCATGGTTGTAGATGTTGGCAAGATGGTATTTTGGTAACTGTGCATCCTTTTCACAGTAAATGATTTGCCAAGGATGGCAGAGGCCATTGCAGCCCACACCACAACTTAGTTTATCCATCTATGTTGTAACTTCTAAAAATGTGTATTAACAAGAATGAAGATTTTGCTAATAGTTATAGTCTGTGGAAAATTATGATTGAGAAGCAAGTTTCCATTTTCTTCTTCACTCAGTGTGTCCTTGGAGATTGATTAAGAGAATACAGCATTTGTCAAACATTTAGTTTCATGAATTTAACATAACATTTAGTGATACAGCTTCCCAAAAAGATACTGTATATGACCTATATCTGCATGATCCACAACTTTTAGCACATTCTATAATGGAATGAACGTACAAATACAGTTTTTGGCACCAGAGGGGAACCAATGAGTCCATCTAGTCCATCCAATCATTCTACCTAAATAAATCCAGAATGTCCTTGTGCATATCCCAGGTATGGCTTATATACATTACTGTGAACATTTATACCACTTCTCTTGGAAGGCTGTTCCACTTATTCACCACCCTATATGCATAGATTAGTACTATTGCTCACTACTATTGTTTTATCATCAAGTATTTTCTTATTCAGTTTGTTTTCTACAGTAGGACTGCCCAAATTGATAGCTACCTGCTGCTTTCTGCTGCCTACAACTGTGACAATTTAATCATGTATCTAAATGTTCAAATCTTGATTTATTTATTATTTTAAATCTATCCCACTAGCAAGTTGGCTGACAGCACTGAATATTACTGTTCTATACCATCCATCATTTTACTTATACTCCTTTGAATTGTCTATATTTTATTACAATTATTTAGGAAATGTGATATCCAGAACAGGATACAGGGTGTTTTTGGCAGACATGGATAAATAATTGTGTTCTGGTAAAAATGATTTAAATTGTCAAAAAGCAATATGGTGCTCATATTACCTATGTCCTTTCTTTCTTCAAACTATAGATACCGGCTATCAACATACTGTGGCCGATATACTATGGTGATAGAGGTTTTGAAGATCTCCTGGAGGTGCTATGTGCCTTTCAGTACATTTGATCCAAGCTACAAACTTTATATGGCCCAGAGTGTGGGTCAGTTGACTACTGATCAGATTAACATGTGCTTCTTAGGGCATTATCCAAATTACTGAATAATGTCTAGAACAGTGGTTCTTAACATGTTTTACCCATAGACTGGCTTGTTACCTTCCAGTGCTCCTGGTTAAATTAAAGGGAACCATTAATGAGATGCAGATATTTACAATATCATGAACAAGAAGACTGTCATAATCAGTCAATAAGGAGTTTGTTTTTTATCTATAATTGAATTATATATAGAACTCCAGAAGTGCAATTTTAAGTAAGGTGTCAGGTACCAACAGCCCGATTAAATTGGAGCTACATGTTAACCTGTAGCTTGTACTACTTGTACTACTTGCGTGCTAAGATGCATCTTAACATTGCTTGCAGCCGACTTTGCGTGTTAACACGCAGGATGGCCGAGAATAAGCTATGTGTAGAGCAACGTTGAACCTCGCACACGTAAGTCCTTTGATATTTCATCCGGGAGCAAGCATTTGTACTGTACATAACATCCCACTACTGTACTTTTATTAACAGGGAAAGTGATGTTAGGCCTTCGAATTAATAGCACAACATTCTCAAGCCCACAAATCGACATAGAAAAATACTTTATTTCATGAATATTTCATGTGTCATATCGACCCCTGCAATTAATGTGTTACGACTTAACTCATATCTCGCCTGTAGTAGAATATCATATTTACGGCTTTATTACTATTGCATTATTTCTGTCCTTTGGGACCGATCGCAAACTGGATTTGGAGCACGAGGACTTCGAAATCAACCCTCCTTTTTTTTTCCGGTGATGTAACGCTTACGATCTCTTCTTCCATTGGCTCCACCTGAACCCATCATTTAAATTGATTAATTGTTTGCCTGCGAACACGCCAGTCCAACGGCAAAAACTAGTTTATGAAATAGCGTCTCTAGCTCGTAGCTCGCAGACCCTTCTAATTTAATAGCAACATGAGTCTGACAAATTTGAAGCACGCTGCCCTTATGTGCTACATGTTGGACGTACGGGGCTGGAATTTATTTTGGCCCCAAGTTTGGTTTTGACTAGCTATAGTTTTTACTTACCAGAGATAAGTAGAAATTACCAATTAGGCTCACTTTCTCTCTCTCTCTCTCTGATGCTGGAACTACACAGTCCCTGCAAGCTTTGCTGAAGAATCCACTACCATTCAGGCCCTCTCTCTGATACTGGAACCACACACTCCCCTCAAGCTTTTCTGAAGAATCCATTACCATTCAGCCCCCTCTCTGATACTGGAACCACACACTCCCTGCAAGCTTTGCTGAATAATCACTCACTATTCAGGTCCTTTCTCTCTCTCTCTGTTACTGGAACTACACACTCCCTGCAAACTTTGCTGAAGGTATCTGCAGACACTGCTGAACCATGACAAATGTTAATGTTACCATATGCACTTTGTACCTATGCTTTATTTTGAAACTACCCCCTTACTTTACTTGCATTCCCACTCCCAACCTCTGGTTATATTGCTTCTTATCTGTGAATAACATGTGGTTATCCCCTCTAATTTGCTCTTACAAAACCCATTACTTTTCAGACCCTCTCTCTCTCCCTGAACCACCTACCCACAGCCTCTGGGGGTGTTAATAAAACAAGATATGGGTAGCTCCCATTATGGTTAAGATTATCAGTATTAATATTTAATATGTTATGGGCAAGAGGCACCTCCCTTCTGGCTCTGAGCAGGGCCTCAAAGGGTTAACCCCCCAGCTTCAGAGGGCAACTTGCAGTCTCTGTCCATATGGTGGCTAACTGATTCACCACTAAGTTCATAGATTACGAACTTCCTGAGATATAGAAGAAAGGAACTGTCATTTTCCAAGGGGACGTGACTTGGGGGTCTGAAATGTATAAAACTTGCTGGATTGAGAAAAATAGAGGTGAAGGGTTAACTCTGATCATAGGGGTTAATAATTCTACATCTGCCTAAAGGAAGGGTTACAGCCGGGAACTCTGCTGCTCTGCCTGATAATGCCTGTGATCCTGTGATTGTCCTATTGTTCAATAATGGTCTGGTACTATCTCCTCTAGCATGGATAATAACAAGAAACATTACGCATCGCTGGGTGGGTCAGAACAAGTGAGTGAGCCCAATTGAAGAAGCGATCATAACATTAAGCAATAAAGAAAGACTGAACAAAATAAACATTTTATCTTTATAAAAAGGCATCTAAGAGGGGATATGATTATCTTATATTAATATGTCCAGGATCAATATAAGGCTTTGTCATGGGAGCTATTTTTGCCAAGTGGGTTTCAACTGACAAGAGGAAATCCCTTGAGGTTAGAAGGAAAAAAACATTCTACCATAAGGAAAGAAAAGGGTTCTTCACAGTAAGGACAATCAAATTGTGGAAGTCTATAGCAAAGGATGTTGAGCTAGCAAATTCAACATATCGTTTTGAAAAGGGGTTGGATACATTTTTGAACAAAAAAGCATACAAAATTATGCAGAATTACTAGCAAAGGAGGGCTATTGATCCAGGGAATGACAGAATTGTAGGGTCAGTGAACCACTTGTTAGTGATTCAATATAGTTTTTTGTTTGTCTTCCTCTAGATCAATTAACAATTCACTAATTACAAGGATGAGAGGAAATCTTAAAAGATGAATTTGCTGAACCAGAATATTAAATATAAACAAGTGGCCATAAGATGCTATACACAACCAAGATGATAAATATACTGCATAGACTGGTAAATGTCACCCAGAATTGTATATACTGCATTGCATGTTATGTACAGCCTAGTGTTTACTATATACACCTCAGAACACCCAAGCTTCATTCTTATTAAATGCTAAATACTGTCTAGAAATGTATAGCTTTCTCAGCATTATACATGCCAAACTAGAATGCTCTGCACTATTTACAATGATATATATCACACAGAAGGGCAAATATTCCCTAGAAGCTCAAAGTGCTAATTGGCACTATTAATGATTAATAAACATGTACAAAATACATTATGTTCCTTTATGACTATTAATGATTAATGTACATGTACAGAATACATTTTGTTCATTTATGATCATTTTATTACAATACTAAGAAAGTCTGTTTACATTTTACAAAAGTAAAGCAAAATACATTTAAGAGCATGAAAGTTTGGTTCGCATAATAAATATGTTTGTTTTTCCCCTGTTAATTCTTATGAGAGAAATGTACCATTTTTTCTTTGTTATATTTCCATATTTCCTTAGATTTATTATGCTTTTCAGAGGATGTAAAGTTGATCACTGAAGTCTGCAATGTCTGTTTCTTACGTAAGTTTCATATGCAGGCTATATGTAAGCATATATTTAGAAATTATATTAATTGGTAAATATTGTGATTATTAATAAGATAAACAAAACATAAATGGAATTGGTAGTAGTTTACAATTAACATTTTCTGGATTTCCAGTACTAGTAATATTCATGGAAGCATTCTTTGCTGTGTCAACTAATATAAAATATGTATATTACTACTCTTACTTATATGCATATATTTCTTAGAAACATAAGAAATATTCAAAAGTACAATAATATGCAGGTTAAATATGTCCAGACTGAGAAATAACATGTAATAATTTGATTAATTTAATGGAAATTACATATATTTCAGAAAATATTTGTGAAAGGAAAGGGGTTTTCCACATGTGACTGTTCATTTTCGGGTTCAGAAGAATGGGTTCTGTTAAGAAAGAAAGAAATGATTATTGATGTGAAATTACTGTTACAAGAAAGGGAGTGGAGGTGGTTAGTGGTTAGAAATGCTAAACGTTGTTAGTAGTAGGATGAGCGAATGAAAAGTCTTAACTATATGTGTTAATGTTATAAAATGCTACAAGGAGACCTTGTGAAGATATGCGAGTATAAAATATTTTACTAATCAGTAATGGGAAATTTCATATTTATTAGTGGTGTTGCTGATTCCTAACATACAACATGTCCTAAGTATGCATTGATTACAATCTAGAAAACAAACTTTCAAAGTAAGGGATGAAGTAGACAAGTCAGTTGTTAATGGTACAAACCTTATGATGACCACCGTCGTAGAGTTATTATCAGGTTGAATGCCACTGTTTTAATGGCCAGGACCCTCAGACCAAAGACTGTGATGGACAAAGTATTCAGTTTTGTATCTGTAACAAATAAGAGAATTCTTAATTGAATAACTGAAAACAAATCACATCAATGTTTACAGACACATAAGGGTATATTTATCAGAGGGGATAAGTATGGTTAAAAAAGTAGATATAAATATCCCTACTTTCTAGTCATTCAAAAGGAACTATTTATCAAACAGTTAAAATGTATCCCCATTTAATAAATAGGTCACATACAACACATACAAAGTGAAGATATTTTATGTTTTACCTCCACCTAACTCTATTATTCCCCAATTATTTCTGCTGATCTATGTTTAATTATATTTGATAAAAATACTCCCTTGTTTAAAACAGGATTCTGCATTCTCAATAACTGCTAGTAACTAACTTGCCTACAATATTACAACAGCCATAGTCATCGCTTTCTGGCTAGCCCCAAGACGTCTTTGCAACTTTGCTAAATACCCTACAAGCCACAGAGCACATCAGATCAATGAATAATCTTCTAATTTTATTACAGCTATACTTTGATAAAGTTACTCAGATTAATTTCCTCTTTCTCACCTGTTTCAAAATAAGGACCAATTTCTGATATGGATGAGCAGGTCTGTGATTCTTCCCCTGAAAAAAAGAACATAGAATTGACCACTCGTTAGAAACTCTGCATCAAATTATTTATATCAGTTCCCCTCAAACTATGGTCTATGGAAAACTGAGAATCCATTAGGTCCAACCACAGATTCCACTAGAACGTTATAGCAAAAGTTTTCACTTTACTATAGTGTATGTGGAAGGTTTGTAGTATCTAGGCCTTTTTGGGTGGCATTAAAAGCCTTAGGGCCTCATTCAATTGCAATTTGGCCAATTGAATAGGGCTCTAAATAAGCACATAGCATATATTTTTGAAAGAAGTTTTTAGTTGGTGAACTTCTATCCAAAAGCAAGGTCTTTACTAACTTAAAACTTCTTAAATATGCTATGTGCTTAATTAGAGCCCTATTCAATTGGCCAAATCGCAATTGAATGAGGCCCTTAGAAGGGATTGGAGTGTTATTAATTAATTTGTACAGGTTTTTATGGCCATAAAGAGTTACTGTGAGCCTTCTCAGGACCATTTGGGGAAGTCGGTTCCTGTCCATTCCTTTACAGCCTTTAAAGGGTTTTGTGGCTGAATTAATTTTGGAAAAACTGATTTGGATGATATTAAGATAGGCCAAAAAAGTTATGCTTGCTTGATCTTGTTAAAGAAACATGGATCACAACAATTTTTTTAAGTATTTAAAAAAACACATGTTAAACATTGCATCTTTTGTTACATGAAAAAGATGAAGTAAAATCTGTTTAAAAGTCATACAAATTAACAAGAGTTTAAGAGAGCAGACTATAGTCTGTAGAATTCACGGGCTGCCATAGGGCAAGACCGCAACTGATGAAACTCCTGAATATGTTTTTCTGTGCTCTGAAACTTTTATTTGAAAAAAAAAAAGAAAACACACTGGACACATTATCAAATATCCTCTTTCTGATGCAACATAGAAAAAAATCTTTCAATGTCCTTTGTATTACTTTTTGGTGTAAACAAGCTTATACTTATACTTCTGTGAAAAAGCAATGAGATGTATATTAGACATTGGGTTATATTTATCAAGTGGGCATAAAAGTGGGGATAAGTGGATTTAAAGCATAAAATATCTCCATTTTGTATATTTTCTATGGAAGCTATTTATGAAGAGGAATACACTTTATAGCTCCTATAGAAGACATAGGAAATGGGGATAGCTAACTTGACTTTTTATCCCCAGGTTTATCCCATTTCAAAAAATATACCCCATCATATATACAAACATTAAGGGAGATTCACCATAATACTTAGCTTTATGCTGCAAAAGAATGGTACAATATGGTAAACACATGTTACCTGTATATGTATACACATGTTTTAAAACATTATGTAGACTAATGCAAAAGTAGTCAGTGAATAAATGTTATGGTATATAAAATTAATTGTCAATATTTGGAACCCTAATCATTAAAATAGACATGTTTCTTGGTCATGCTGTTCATTTTGCTATTTGGAAATTCCCTTTTACAAAACAGTTATGATGGTCTTGAAATGTTATCTTGTAAAGCTGGAATCTAAACCTACATTTTCCACAGTGTTTACAGCACCACTTTAGTCCTATATTTACAGTATGCTGAAGATCAACACTTGATCATGGGCATACTATTTCCAGACACATGAAAAAAATAGAACAGCCTTTAATTTATTGGTAAATACATACAATTATACTGCACTAGGAGTTGGCATTTTTGTCTCTGTTAATCATCTTCTACAGGAGAATATTTTCAAAGCTCTGAAGCTGTTAGCTGCTAGAATTGATATGTAGTAATTGTATTTCTTTTTTGCCATTGTTTTTATAAGACTAATTGAGATCTCTTTTGTTGGCGTCCCTAAGCAGTTCAAATAAGTAGATGAAATAAAACAATATATACCACAGGAAAGGATAATTTTAAATAAAAAATAATAAATTAAAAGGCTGTATATTTTTCTTTTTTACATCATTGTTTCCATAATAAAGTATGTCTTCAAAAGAGAACGCTGTTTAAGTTTATTTTACAGTTTTAATATACACATTAACTATAGTGAAATGTAGCAAAAAAACAAAGGTGCTTGCTCTCTAGAAATGGATTTATTTAATATATTGATGCAGCTTGGAATACAAATAATTAACAGATCCATCATACTGTTCAGGTAGTACATGTGAATAAAATGAGAGCAGGTATGAAGACAGGACATGTATCTGCAGATGAAGCATAGGTTTACTTATTATACCTTCAGTATATTCAGAAGGATATTCTTGTCCTTTGTAGTACACTTTGCATGTAGGGTTTTCTTTACGATCCCACACGACTGTACTATATATCCAGTTATTTTCAAAATCCTGTAGCACAAATTGATTATTTAAATTGATCTTCTTATGATTTAGAGCCGCAGTTGTGTTGCCTTTGTTAGAAGATGGATAACCGGTGGCCACGCAAGCTGATGTGGGCATCTCCCCAGGTCCTTCCTCAGATTTACGGAGATAGACCGATGGTACTTTAGTTTCATCAAGTTCTAGGAAAACAGAAGAGGAGGAGAAATGAGTTCATCTATCCAAAGTCAGTTTGGTTTTGAAAACCATTTTCCAGACACTCTGTAAGCATTTAATTACATTTCTTTCATATATACATATATATATATATATATATAGTACCTTCCACTGCCCATGGCTCTCATTCCCCTTCCCCCTGTCCCCTGCTCCTGCTCTCTGCTCGGGAGACCAGCAGCACGGAGCAGGAAGTAAGCAGGTGGTAAGAGACAGAGGAGAAGGCATGGAGGGACGGTGAGGCATGGGAGGAAAGAAGGAGACATGGAGGGATGGAGCGGCATGGAGGGAGGGGGATACATGGAGGAAGAGGGGGAAGGAAGGCATGGGGAGAGAGAAGGAGACATGGAGGGAGGAAGAGGCATGGGGAGAGAGGCATGGGGGAGATAAGGATACTTGGAGGGAGGGAGAGGCATAGGGAATAGAGTCAAAGGGGAAAAAAGGAGACACATGAAGGAAAGAAAGGTAAGGGGGAAACATGGGGAGAGAGGGAGGCATGGGGGAGAGAGGGAGGCATGGGCGGAGAGGGGGAGACATGGTGGGAGAGGGGGCATGGGAGAGAGGGGGAGACATGGGGGTGAGAGACAATTGGAAAGAAGGAGACACATGGAGGAAGACAAAGGTAAGGGGAAGACATTGAATGAGAGGTGGAGACATGGGTGGAGAGGGATGCATGGGGGGAGAGGTGGAGACATGGGAAAGAAGAAGACATGGAAGTAAAGAAGAGGCATGGGGAGAGAGGCAAAGGGGAAAGGGGGAGACACATGGAGGGAGAGAGGGGAAAAGGTTGAAACATGGAGGGAGAGGGGAGAGAGGGGGAAGACATGGGGCAGAGGTAGAGAGGCAAAGGGAAAGAGGGAGACACATGGGGGGAGACATAGAGGGAGAGGGGAAACATGGGGGAGAGGGAGGCATGGGGGAGAGATGCAAGGGGAAAGAGGAGGACACATGGAGTGGTAGAGGCAAGGGGAGACATGGAAGGAGAGTAGGAGACATGGGGGAAAGGGATGCATGGGGGAGAAAGGGAGACATGGAGGGAGGGGAGACATGAGGAGAGAATGAGAGGAATGAGGTAAAGAGGGGAATACAAAGGGCAAGGGGACGAGAGCAAGGGGGGGAGAGCAAGATGAGGAGAAAGGGAGAGAAAGAGGGGGAGAGAGAGAAAGAGAGGGAGACAGCCAGTAAAAGAGAGAGGAATAGAATGAGAGGGGGAAGGGAGAGGGGGTTGGGAGAGAAAGGGGGAGGGAGAGATAGGGGACAGGAGAGAAAGAAAGGTTAGAGGATGAGAGAGAGGGAGGGAGAGGAGAGAGAGAGTGGGGGATAGGGAGAGAAAGAGAAAGCAGATAGAGAGTGAGGGGAGAAAGAGAGGGGTGGGAGAGAGACATGGAGAGAAAGAGAGGAAGAGAGAGGGTGAGAAAGTGAGGGGGGAGGAAGAGAAAGAGAGGGGGAGGGGGAGGAGAGAAATAAAGAGGGGGAGAGAAAGGGAGGGGAGATAGAGAGAAGGGAGAGGAAGAGAGGGGGAGATTTAGGAGAGAGGGAGAGCAAGTGAGGGGGGAAAGGGAAAGAGAGAGGGGGAGAGAGAGGGGGAGAGAGAAAGAGAGAGAAGGGAGGGTAATAGGGAGAAAGACATGGAGAGAAAGGGAGAGGGAGAGAAAGAGAAAGGAAAGGGGGGAGGAAGAGAGAGAAAGAGAGGGGAGAGGGAGAGTAGGGAGAGAGAAGGGGGGAGTGTGAGAGAGAGAAGATGATATATACATTTTATATATATATATATATATATATATATATATAATATTTTATATATATATATATATATATATATATATATATTTGCACGGGGGTGGGCGGCAAACTCAGGGACAGCCCCGGGTGGCAAAAGCTCTAGCCACGCCACTATATATATATATATATATATATATATATATATAAACACATACACTTATGATTTGAGATATAGAAAAAGGAATGAAGGAATTGCAAATGGGTCGTGGGGGTGGAAAAATCGGAATGCCCTAGGACAGCATAAAACATAAACATGCCTATGCTTTGTGTACTAACCAGTTATATTACATTTACTATTACTATGTTCCTTATATTAACATTACTACTGAATAATGACACATTATATTGGCAGTCTATGATGAATAATTCAACTCCCCACAATTCAAAGTCACAGGGTATGGCTGGGTAAGGTTTTAGTTCCATATCCAAATATTTTTCTAAACATTCCATCACAATTCACACAGGAGCTTTCCAAATAGCTACTTTGGACTCACAACATCATGGAGGAACTAACCTGTGCCTGTGCATTTACTATTTAACTATTCTAGGAAATTATGAAGTATTGGGAAAACTGTTTTATCTGCTTTGTTGAGGAGAATGTTGATGCTGATAAGGTTTTGATTACTTTTAATGAAAGTACACAATCCGACCAGGGATCGTCCACAGTAATTACCTTAAAACTCTTTCTCTAACAAGTTTTGTATATTAAATGCATTATAGGACAGTAATATACTCTACTTCTTACACCATTTGATACATATGTTCAAATGTCTGTAGATTTAATCATTGGTACGACAGCTGGGGTTTTGATAGAAAATACGTATATTTTGGATATTAGTTATTTTAATACTAAACATATTTTATATATTTAGAATCCTAAATAGAACTGAGGCACACCAATAAGTAGTTTTGATAAGTAGAAGTAATAGAAAACTGAGGAAATAAGGATGTTAAAGTGATACAGTAGAGGTTCCACACAATTTTGGACTATAGATAATGTCAAGTACTTTATCAATTGAATTTTTATTAAAAATGTATTGTCTTACATTAAACTTACATTGAAGTTTGTAGTGTTTACCTGCTAATCTGTCTTTCTGATCCAGCCCCAAGCAAAGAATGAAATCACTTGCTAATGGAAGACCATTATAATCTTATGATTAGAAATGCTTCATCAGAAGTATAATATCATGATTATAATACTTTATAAGTATAATAAAATGATTAAAGTACTTCATCAGAACTATAATACCATGTTTAGAAGCCCTTCATCAGAAGTTTATTATGATTAAAAGTTCTTCATTAGAAAAGAAAAGAAATCCATTTTGTCTCATTTTAACGTAAGTTATCTAAACTATATACAATTTATTATTGATACAAAAAACGTATTTGTACTGTTTAAACTAGGATCTTTTAAATGCAAGACAGAACATTTTGCACTATACTAGCCCTTTAACACTAACATATCAGATATATTATTATGAGCAAAAACCCATAGAAATACAAATATTTTGCTCTTAAAATTAATTCCTGGATCTTTTTAATAATATACACACAAATACCCTTTAATATTATTGATTTCAATCCTTCAAGTAGGTTTCGGTGCACTTTTGTTGAACATGTCTTAGTTATCGTCTCAAGACCAAATGTTTTAAGATATAACTAAACAATGGAAAAAAAAAAAAAACATGTACATGTCCTTAAATTAAGTTAAAAAAAATGTAAACTTACTTGGTGTCACAATTATTTGAGTTCCAGTTCCAAATATTAACCTGCCAGCAAATCCTCCTAAATTTACAGTGTTAAGCTACATTATAAAAATAGAGCTCACTGTTCTATCATGAACAGAAATACTGCATCAGAAGTATAATATGATGCATAAAAGTACTGAATCACAAGTACTTAATCAGAATTATAATATTATCACTAGTGATGTCGCGAACATAAAATTTTCAGTTCGCGAACAGCGGACCCGAACTTCCATCAAATGTTCGCGAAGGGGCGAACCCGGCGAACCGCCATAGACTTCAATGGGCAGGCGAATATCAAAACCCACAGGGACTCTTTCTGGCCACAATAGTGATGGGAAAGTTGTTTTAAGGGGACTAACACCTGGACTGTGGCATGCCAAAGGGGGATCCATGGCAAAACTCCCACGGAAAATTACATAGTTGATGCAGAGTCTGGTTTTAAGCCATAAAGGGCATAAATCACCTAACATTCCTAAATTGTTTGGAATAACATGCTTTAAAACATCAGGTATGATGTTGTATCGATCAGGTAGTGTAAGGGTTACACCCGCTTCACAGTAACAGACCAATCTCTCCGTTTAATGCACCGCAAACAACCGCAAACAGTCCCTTTGCACAACAGCAAGCTTCCCATTTGCACAAGGTTGGATACCAAGCTAGCCATGTCCCGTTTCTTGTCCTCACTGATGTCATTGAAGGTCTCTTCCTCCACCCAGCCACCAAGGGTCCCCGAAAGGTGACAACAAGCCCCCTGGGACGCATGCTGTGTTTGGTCTTCCACCTCCTCAAAGCCATGTTCCTCCTCTGACTCCTCTTCTTCAGAATCTCAGAGTCTGGGGGCTTCCACTGCCCAGCATGGAAGATTATACACAGGTCAGAGTCTGGGGGCTTCCACTGCACAGCATGGAAGATTATACACAGGTCAGAGTCTGGGGGCTTCCACTGCACAGCATGAAAGATTATATAGAGGTCAGAGTCTGGGGGCTTCCACTGCACAGCATGGAAGATTATACACAGGTCAGAGTCTGGGGGCTTCCACTGCCCAGCATGGAAGATTATACACAGGTCAGAGTATGGGGGCTTCCACTGCACAGCATGGAAGATTATATGCGTGGCCTCTGTCTGGGTTATTATAAGGTGTGTACTGTAAGTAGTACTATTCCTATCGGTTTAATCCCTGTTACGTCCACTATTAGGGGACGTGTATATGGCATGGATTTTTGGAAGCGGGAGATGGAAAAAGATGCTTGGTCGGTCCTCCCACTTCAAATTTGGGGCACTGCGCGTGCAATCTAAGGTGCCACCAGATATGTCACTGTGCACTGCCAAAAGTTGGCAGAGTAGATGCAATAGGCTACACACACACGCCTGTAGGCAGGCAATTGCTATTCAATCTATTACAGTCAAAAAAGTGTTGTTTTATGTCACTGAGCACAATATAAGCTGTGAGCCTGACACAGGCAGGCAACTGAAATTAGATTACAGGAAAAAAATGGTTGTTTTCAATGTATGTTACACCACCAGGTATGAGTAGTGAAAATAAGCACAATATAAGCTGTTAGGTGTTAGCCTGTCACACACACACGCTGGCAGGCAGGCATAGATTACACAAAAAAAAAAAATAAAATGATGTTCAAAGTTTCCTCAATGATAAAGTATAGGGGGCAAACCAAAAAGCGCATGTGTTCGCCGTTCGCGGCGGACGCGAACATGCGAAAATCGCCACGAATAGTTCTCCGGCAAACTGTTCGGGACATCACTAATCATGACTAGAAGTACTTCCTCATAAGTATAATATCATGATTAGAAGTACTAACACAGTAGTATATTATGATTAGAAGTATTCCATTAGTAGTATAATATCATGAGTAGAAGAAGTACATGTACACAATCTGAAGTATAATATCATTATTAGAAGTAATTCATCAAAAGTATAATATCAGGATTAAAAGAACGTTTAGCTCTGTTCAATTCCCCTATATTGCAAATCACTTTGTTTAAGTACAAAGTAAATCTCCCTAGCTGTTCTATTGCCCCATCACAGATCCATTGTGCAAGAACTACCCATGATGACAGAGACGCAAAATACAGCTTGAGCTCCAAAATGCTATACAATTCCAGATAACCCTAAATTACTTGGCTTTAAAAACTCCTAAAATCATAGATTTAAAAATAAATAAATGTGTGAGTACTCCAGATCACATAGACATGCAAATGGATTGCACCTATAAGTTAAACCTTGCCCCTTGTCTCAATCACTCTCCTTGCGGCATTTAAATAAATAACCCTTTACCGCAGAGATTCAACACAGACCTCAACAGCATTTAAATATTAACCTCCTTCTATCAAATTTATATAATTAATCCCTGCTGCGGGGTTACTATAAGTACCCCCACAGCACCTAATCCATTAACCATGCCATGGGGGTCTATACAGATCCTCATGGTATATTTTATGAACCCCTACCTACCATGGGAGTCTCTACAGACCATCATGGTTAACTAAATTAACCCCTATCTACCATGGGGGTCTATAAAGCTGGAAGTTACTTATTTAAATACTGTGGGAGTCCGATCAGGCCCCTGCAGCAAGGGTTAACTAATTAGGTGCTGAGGGGGTTCTTAATGGGCCCCCGCAGCATTGGGGTTAATTTTAGGTGCCTGGGGGGTCCGATCAGGACCACAGCAGCAAGGGTTAACCTAGAGGTGGCTTTAGGACCCCCGTTGCATGGGGTGAACAGTTTAGTTGCTATGGTGATTCATAGAGACCCCCATGTTAACTAAACTGTTATATGGGGTTGATCGGGTAGGGGGATGGGGTTTGAGCGGGGAAGGGGGCAATGGGGGAGTGAGCAGGGAATGGCAATCCCCAAAGATTCCCTCCACCGTGTGTATGAATGGAGGGAATCCCCAGGTTGGTTTCTGAGTGCAGCCCTTTCCTGGAAAACCTGAGCCTTGTAACTTACTGGAAGGGTTTATGAGATTTGGCTGTGCTCAGTAAGATTACTGGTGTGAAGCTTTGAATAGGTGTGCAGGGAAAAAAGCTCCCACAGCAGATTTTATGGAGCAACGCTAATTGTGTTACTCAAATAGGATAGGGCTCTTTATCGGAAGTATGATTAGAAGTACTCCACCTAAAGTATAATATCATCATTAGAAGTAATTCATCAGAGGTATAATCTTATGATTAGAAATACTCTATCAAAAGTATAATATCGTGATTAGAAGTACTCCATCAGAAGTATAATACCATGATACCCATGGGCAAGTACATGTTATCTTACCTGGTCTCACCATTAGTGTTGTCCCTTTGCCAAATAAACATTTTCCTGTGTTATAATTAGCACAGTGCTACACACTGTAGCAACAACTTCATCTAGAGCCTCATAACTTGGGTTCCTGACTCTCACTGTGAAGATGATTTTTTTGTCTCAGTTATTATACTGGAATGTGGAATATTATAGCAATACAGGCAATCACATATATAGTTGTAATTGCGATTTGTCGGTCATGATATGTTAAAAGTTACAGACATTGCAAAGCCCAAAAGTTAAAGGTTTGCCGAGGTCAGGAATGAGTGCCTTTGGCGCTCATTGCGGTGCTCGCGATGAGCTACAAAGGTGCTCATCGCGGGGCCCGTAAGGTAGAGGGGGGAAAGGCGTGCAATAAGCGAGGAAGATGCTCATAGCAAGGCCTGCAAGTTAGAGAGGGGGAGGCTCGCAATGAGCGTCGAAGGCTTGCAAGGTATAGGGTGAAAGACGCTATGATTGAGTTACAGGCTTGAATAAAAAATGGTGTGGGTTTACATCGAGTTTCAGGCTTGAAAAAAAAATGGCGTCGCCATTTCCTTCAAGCCTGTTACTCGATTTGAACCGCAAGAATTTTTTTCTCCAAGCCTGTAACTCTGAAGCTGTTGGGAGACTGCCAAAAGATGCCAATTTAATAGAAAATAAGCTTGCAACCTCACTTACGGGCTCCCTGCCTCCCCCATAAAGGCCCATAAAGTAGAGGGGGGAAAGGTTCGCGATGAGCACCAAATGCCTGCAAGTTCGAGGTGGGGAGAGCCTCACATTGTGTGGCAAACAACAGCATTGCAAAGCTTAAAATGTTTGTTGCTGTCATTTTTGGCTATTAAACAATATTCTTTAAGTGTCATAGTGGGTTACTGATCAGTTTGTAAGACCAGTACTTAAGTGACACAGGTTTTAGCTCTATCAATGCCTGTTATAAATCTGTGTCAGGAACAGTAGTCTAGTGAGAGTTCAATGCCATGTTATTCTTTTTAAACAAGTTATTAATATGTGGAGAAAATCCTCCAAAGTAAAAAAAAAGACTCAAGAAAGTCCTCTCCATACTAAAAACTAAACATAAACTAACATATGTCAGACAAATAATCCCCAAGCAAAATATAAAAATTAAGTTATATGAGAAACCTACATTTATTTTGCTGCATATACCTATCATCACATATATAGTTGTGAGCGTACGAGTTGTTGCTAACGCTGCGGGCTCGCTATGCGAGCCGAGGCCCTCGCAAAGCGAGGGCACTGCCCGAGGGTCTCAGTTGCTGGCATGGAGCGCCGTAGGCGCTCCATGCCAGCACCTGAGGACCTCGCAAAGCGAGGGCCACAGTTGCTGGCATGGAGCGCCGAAGGCGCTCCTTGCCAGCAACTGCGACCCTCGCAAACTTCACGTCGCAACCCAAACAGTACGACACACACATTACGACACTCGCAAACAACATACGACACACGTTCACACACATTACGGACTCGCAACACTCGGACGCAACTCGCGAACATTACAAAATGTAAAACACAATACATACACACACCACATACATAAAAAACTTACCTACACCAAGAGGGAGCACCCAGCACCTCAAAAATACAACTTACACCTCGATTTTACTTCAAATAAAACAGTTTAGAGACTAAAAAAAAAACGAAGCGAGAGAAAAAATGGCCGCCGAACAAAACGAAAACGAGGCTACAGCACTCTAAACTCGCAAAACACCACAAGAAACTCGCAAAACACCACAAAACACCTACGGATATTCCGATACAAACGTATAACACACATTACTCGCCATTTGACGCCAATGCGGAAGTACACGACAACGGTTTGGGCTCGCGCACGCACAGTGTTACACTGCACACATTCAGCACGCTTACACAGCAGCTCCACACCACTAATGCTGCAGCAACATCAAAACACATTCACAGCTCTTCCACACAATGCTTTAAAATAGGTAAAGTATATTCATTTATTAATGTATTATATATTTCATTATTACACACTAAACAGCATTAGCTACCTTACAATTTCATTGCCGTCATTTTTTGACGGGCAATTCGCTAGTTATTTATATTTACTAACTTGAGGAACTTTAGTAGAAGCTCCCCAGCTCCAATGTTATCCTTCTGAGCCAATCTTCAAGATGTGACATCTCCAAGATTTCTGCAAGGCTCCTCAGCTTATGTCTTCAATGTATATAATATTAAAGCCATTTTATATTAACTTACTCACAAACATTGCCGTTTATCAGATGGCTGTTAACAAACCCAACTCATAACTTATCTTTTGTCTAAAACATTGATTATTTTTTAAACAAACCATGCAAATAAATAATATATCACTGTTTCAGATTCTACTGCATATTCTATGTTAAAGGGTCACTGCAGTCCAAAATGTTTATGATTAATTTACAAGATTTCTTATATATTACCACATTTTGCTTTCCATGTAAAATAGATTATATTATTTTAAGAAAACCACCAATAATTAGATTATTAATCTGATCACATTCAGTTGAATGGGGATATAGTCCAGACCCCATCAATTTTACTGTCTTTTTCATTCCTGTAACATGCCAGGAGAGGAAAAGAAAAAAATCCCATTGTCTCAAGTAGCCCTTTAACACTAACATATCAGACTTATTATTATGAGCAAAAAAAACATGAAATATTTTGCTCTTAAAATTAATTCATGGCTCTTGCTGATAATATAAAAACAAATACCCTTTAATATTATTGATTTCAAACCATCTGGTAGGTTTGGATGCACTTTTATTGAGCATACCTTTAAGTTATATTTTCAAGACCAAATGTTTTGAGAAATAACTAAACATGAGTAAAAAACTGAAGTTTGCAATAAATTGGAATATACAATTCCTTAGATTAGGTCAAATAAAATAAAGGATAAACTTACTTGGTGTCACCCTTAGTTGAATTCCAGTTCCAAATATTAATCTGCCAGCTAATCCTCCTGAATTCACACAGTAGTATGATCTATTATCAAAATAGAGCTCTCTCTTCATCCATGTTTGACAAATCACTAAGCACTGCTCTGTCTCGATAGTTAGTTGAGTTTAATAAATGTATAGTGATTTTTTATCTGTTCACACCTCATTTTAGACACTTGAGATACTTAGAACCCCCCCCCCCCACCACCATTATGTAAACAAATATATTTGTATAACATGAGTTTACTAGTATGTTCACAAGTATGATGTGGTAACAATATTTTTTTAGGTGAATCTATAGAGAATTGGCCCTCTCTATATTCACTAGGTTTCCATTGCTTCTCAGGCTGGTTGCTACCTATTACTTAATGGCAGGTGTGATTTTATACAATGTGCCAACAAATCTCCTCGCTATATTCAGTATACTTTGAAGTTGTAAACAGCTTTGCTATTGTATATATAGAGAAGAGTCTATTCCTGCAATAAGTCATTTGAGACCTGTATATAAGCTATGAATTATAATGCATATCAATGAAAAAATGCATATTTCCTAAGAGTATCCTTTGTTTCTGTAGTATGTATTCGATAGCCAAGAATTGATAGATAATCAATATATGGCTCGGTATCAATAAAATAGTAAAGTGCAGGTAGCAAGTTAATACATAAAGAGAGCACTGGACAAATATGTCTAAATATCTACAAGGTTTGAAAAGTGGTAAATATAACTTACTAGGTTGGACGATTAAATTGGTGGCTGATCCAAAAATGACCTTCTGTATTCATACAATGAGATCCCTCAAAACACAAACTATTCCAAATACACACTTAATTGAATTACACATGTGTATATTTTAGGTCTTTCTTATTGGCCACTAACAGCCCTATTAAATTGTGATTTGGCAAATTTAAAAAGGCTCTATATAAGCACACAGCATATTTTTTTACAGAAGTTTTTAATTAGTGACCTTCTATCCAAAAGCAAGGTCTCGACTAACTAAAAACTTCTGTAAAAAAATGTGCTCTGTGCTTAAATAGAGCCTTTTTAAATTTGCCGAATCGCAATTTAATAAGGCTGTAAATATCTAAAGTATGGGATATTTTCAAGCCAAAACCAGATTATGATTATTACAATCTTATTCCAGTTTCACAAAATACGATTTGTCTACTATGTCATGTAAACGATCCCTAAAGGTCCATGTTTGCAAAATGGCATTTTAAAGAACTAGACTTCATAATGAGCACAATTATTTTACATTACATTTTATATTTAACTATTCTATGAAATTAGGAAGTATTGGGATCACTTATGTTTTGTTTATCTGCTTTCTTGAAGAGAAGGACAACTTTGAAGTTGATTAGGTTCGGATCATGGGTGTAGGAACTGGTGGGGATGAGGGGACCACATCCACCCAGATTTTTCAATGTTTGTATATGTGTAGAAAAACTGATGTGTGTTTTTTGTATAAATTGAGTTGTATCCCCTTCTGAATAATTTAGGCTCCTACACCCATGGTTCTGATGTCTTTCAATAAAAGTATACAATCCGGCCAGAGACTGTCCACCATATTTACCTTTAAAGTCATTTGTAACACATATTGCTAAATGAATGCATCATCAGGCAGTAATTTACTAAACTTCTTACCCCATTTAATCATTTTTACGACAGCTGAGGGTTTCATACCAAACATGTAGATGTTGGACATTAGTTATTTTTATACTAAACATATGTTATATATTTATAATCCTAATTAGAATTGAGGCACACCAATAGTATACACAGATACATTTGAAATGCAAATCACTCACCAACTTTAATCACTAGTTTGGTTCCTGTGCCAAAAATAAATTTGCCATAACTTGAGCCAGTATTCACACAGTGCTACACTCACATACAACTAGATGTGTAAATGTATATCAGGTGTGGTCAAAAGTTGGGTTAAGAAGGGTTAGAATGGTGTAGGTAATAAGAATATGGAAATAGGGAGCGGTTCCAAACATTGTACAATTTAGGACTATGGATAATGACAAAT
This sequence comes from Discoglossus pictus, assembly GCA_027410445.1. Taxonomy (NCBI): domain Eukaryota; kingdom Metazoa; phylum Chordata; class Amphibia; order Anura; family Alytidae; genus Discoglossus; species Discoglossus pictus. The sequence continues at coordinate 387,423,481 of CM050163.1, forward strand.
ACTTTATCAACTGCATTTTATTAAAAATGGATTGTCTTATAGTGAACTTACATTGAAGCTTGTTGTTTTTACCTGCCAATTAGTCTTTCTGATCCATTCACCAAGCAAAGAGTGAAATCATTTGCCAATAACTGTGAATTACCCTTTAGGGCTTTGAATATATTTTCTCGTAAAGCCAAATGAAAATGCAAGGACTTGGCATGCTCAGACCCCAGGTACTAAGCACCCTAAGCAGTCTAGATACTCCACTGGGAATGAGGATCCTCATTCATGTTCTACTGGAGACAATAGATTCATAGTCCTACGTGAAAATTAGTAATTAACTGATTGGCAGGTAAAAAATGCCAATTTCGATGTACGTTTACTATAAGAAACTGCATGATTGGAAGCACTTCATCAGAAATATATCATAATTAGAAGTACTTCATTAGAAGTATATTATCATGACCTCTATGGGCAAGTACATGCCATTTATCAGATGACTGTTAACAAACTCAATTCATAACTTATCTTTTGTCTAAAATATTGATTCTTTTTTAAACAAACCATGCAAACAAATACTATATCACTGTTTCAGATTTTACTACATATACTATGTTAAAGGCCACTGTAATCCCAAACCTTTATTATTCATTTAAAAGAACATGTCTAATATATTACCAAATTTTGATTCCTGTGTAAAATGTTTATATTAAATTAAGCTAATTACCAATAAAGCATCACATAAACATTCTCTTAAAATTAAATTGAGAAAAAAAGTTTAAACAGAATATCATTGAGACTTGGTAATTGTGTTTTTTTATCTGGTCATATTCACTCTAATGGGAATACAGATCCAATGAGCTGACATCCCAACCCAATAGGTTTACTGCCCCTGTGATTACTGTAATATGTCAGGAGAGAGGAAGAGAAAACAATTGCATTGTGTCTCAATGTCATGCTATTTATCGTTTAAATGCAAGATAGAATATTTGGACAATAAATTTGGACAATAATAGTCAGTGGTGGAGCAAGTGAATGGAGGGCCCTGATGCAAAATAACTTGGGGCCCTCTTTGCAACTTCTCTATCTACTTTGTGGGGTCAATAAAAAAAGCCAAAAGCATATGTAGAAGATCAGATCTCCCTTATAGTGATCGGATCACCTTTCCATAAAGTAATTATGGACCATACTCATGTAATAAATTAATATCTCTCATTTATTGCCAATAGCAGAGGGCCCCTAACCTATGCACCAGAAGTAGATCTGCCACAATAGTAGCTCTTTAACACTAATAAATCAGATCCATTATTATCAGCAAAAACCCATAGAAATAACCCTATGATTTTGCTTTTAAAATTAATTCCTGGTTCTTGTTGATAATATAGATACAAATACCCTTTAATATTATTGACTTCAATCTTTCGAGCATGTTCGGGTGCACTTTTGTTGAGCATGTCTTTAAGTTATTCTCAAGGCCAAATGTTTTGAGAAAAAACTAAACAATTAATAAAAAACATATGTTTAAAATAACTTGGAATATACATCTCCTTAGATTCGGTCAAATACAATAAAGGTAAACTTACTTGGTGTAACCATTAGTTGAATTCCAGTTCCAAATATTAACCTGCCAGTAAATCCTCCTGCATTCACACAGTGGTAAGATCTATTATAAGAATAGCTATCTCTCCCCTCTTGTTTGGCAAATCACTTTTCACTGTTCTATCCATGCATTATAGTTAGTTGATTTTAATGGCTTTATGGTGAATTTTTCTCCTTAGACAAATAAAGGTTGTTAATTTTACAATTGTTTTTCTAAATAGCTATAACTATGAGATGCATTATTGGATACAATACTTTGAGAAGAATATTAGTTATTTTAATGCAATGCATGTTTCTACATAATAGTTAGAATAAAAGTAAATATATTGTATATATGGCCTTTCAAATAGGAATTCATAGATAAACACTTACCAGGGGTAATCACTAGTTTTGTTCCAGAGCCAAAAATAAATTTGCCAAAACCCCAACCAGGGTTCACACAGTGCTACATTCATGTTCAACAAGGGGACATACTCATGCATGTAGAGAAAGTACAGACATATATATTATGTCTTTTTTTTAGAGAGAATGCATCAGTAAATTGTATGCTTTAGGAATAAAAAATGCTTCATAGAAAGCATAGAAATTGTGGATGTATTAAATCCACATTTTAAAATACATATTTAATAGTTATTGTACTTTTTTGTAAAATTTGGTGAAGTCTTATTTTAAACCTTTTCATGATTTTGGAGTAAATATAAAAAATAAAAAAAAATAAAAAGAATATTGCTTTTATTTCTTCCAAACTACATATCATCATATCAAAGTTATCCCATACACTACTTCCCCACTTCATCTAATCTTTAAAATATGCATCATTGGTATCAACAGGTCCTGCATTTCTTACCACTCACTCTATCAAGTTACACTTCACTCCTTCCTACATTACTACCAAATAACATATTATGTCCAAAAAAAATATCATTACAATCAACCCCGTCCTTTGTTAGCCTTGACTCCACACCCAAGTGCCACTCAAACTCATTTATGGTGCTGCTTTGAGCACAATGGCCTCTGCTCCATAGTAACAACAGCACCAGGCCTCTTGTGACTCAGAGAAAGATAGCGTATTACTGAATATTATAATAAAATACAGGGAACAAACATTTATAAAGGGCAATAACTTGTAAACCATCAATGTATCATTTGGTGGGCCTGTGGTAAACTGAGTAAAATTGAAGTCACAGAAAATTTTATAGAGGAATAGTAATGGGTTTTGGAGGTTCACAGACCTGAGGTTTGCTGGGCAAAAGAAACATAAATATTAACTTTTTAAGAAAGCAGATCAGATTCAGTGGTCTAGTTCATAGAAGCCCCGTACAATAGCAAACTGAATAGATCTCTCACACAATAATAAAACAATATATCAACTCATAAATAATACAATTCAGTTATAAACTGAAAATTTTGCTGCATGTATTCGGCCAGATATACTAACGTCGGAGGTTTAATGAGTTCTCGGAGAACCTGTCCTGCTGCTATTTTGTGCTATATGGCATATTTAATAAGACATGAATCCTCACGGGTTTTCCAATTCCTCTCACCTTAGTACATATAGCACAGTATCTCAAAAGACCTCAAAATGATTTTCTGTTGATAGCGGAATGATTTTGTAGCTTTTCTCTAAACATCTGTTGTTGTTTAGTCATTCAGTAGTGTCAGACTTTCTTTGATCCTATGGACCACAACACTCCAAGCACAATCCTTATGTTTCTGGCTGTGCTAATCTAAAATGTTATCTTGGCAAAGATACTGGAGGGGGTTGCCAGCTCCTTCTCCAGTTGACTGCGATTTGTTTGACCTCTTGGCTATGCGCATCTTGGCGACCCTACATGGTATAACTCACAGCTTCATTGAAGTACACATGCCCCTTTACCACAATAAGTTAAAGATCAAGAAGGAAAGACAAAGTGAATTTAAATAAGCTATCTTTTTTTCAAGTTTCAGATGGTATCTTCATATTTTACTTTGTGTACAGTAACATATCAAACATATTCTAATAAGCAAATAATGATTTGCTCTTAAAATTACAATTTAAAAATTAAGCTTACTCTTTCTAACTGCAACATAGATACAGTTATCCGTTAGTCTTAATTTTGATCTAAATCTTTGATAAATACTTAAACAAAACACACATTTAAAGATAACTTGGAAGATACTTTCTGTTGACTATCATTTACATGCTTAACATACTTGGCTTTTCCATTAGTTGAGTTCCATTATCAAATAACACCTTGCTAGCTTTTTCTCCCCAATGTATGCAGTGGGTGGATTTACTGTGGCTGAGATGTGTATCCCTGTATTTACTATGTACTATTTATTATGTTGAAAAATTGAGATTACAACTGTCTCACCCACCTCATCGCTGCCACTTGAAATGCTTAGTAAATGCCCTGTACTAGACCCTGTTGCAAACATTGAGCTCTCTCTTTCCTTCTAGCCCACATATGTCAGTGCTGGGGTCTTTTGAAGACATCCAAACATACATCCAAACTTAGTACATCTTCCTTATAGAATAACATATAAAAAGTTCTCCAACACATAACCCTTTAGTACATATTACTCCTGGTATGAAATCAACAGTTATAGGTTTAATTATATGATATTGGGAATCCTGCGTTAAGTAGATAAGATGATATTCCAAGAATAAAACTTGTAATTGGTTATGTAAAATAATTCACTAAATAAACTTACTTGGTATGACCATTAGCTGAGTTCCATGTCCAAAAATTAACTTGTTATTTCCTCCTCCCCAATTCACACAGTATTAGACTCCATTACAAATACAGAAGCGTTGCATTGTTGTTATAACTTCTGCACTATAATAAGTTGAGTTTCAAGGTTTACTATTACTTTTGCTATTTAGGTAAATAATATATTAGAACTGAATTTTTTTTTAATTGAACGCTCACATTGTATTATTTTGACATGTATATTTTGTGTATTTCTTTCCATAAAGTTTTTATTTATTGTAATTACAAATGTACATTATTAGACACTGTAAAATGGCAGTTTTATGATGATTATGCAGGGATTTTAGATAGTGAGTAATAAAGAAAGTGAAATTATTAAATTCACTAAATGAATGTAAGTAATAATAATTTTTTTATATAAAACAAATAATAGCATATAAACTTACTGGATTGGACATGTAGTTTGGTGCCTGATCCAAAGGTCACCATCCAATTACCAGTATTCACACAACAGGAGTCCATGTTACGATAACCCAATCAGACATCTTTATTCTGATATTAGACTTTTTACTATATAAAAAGTTACATTTATGTCCGTACATTGAAGAATACTCCTAACTTCAACCACCTTGCTTGAACATATTAACATTCTATGTATGCTTATTCTGATACACAAAAGGAAAATAGAAATTAAGAGTTCATTAACTTATTATCTGAATGTAATGCCCTTCCACAATGTTTTAGAATAAATCTATAATCTGCATAAAATTTTCTGAATACTGAAAAGTCCAATTTTTATTTTGCTATTCACTTAGCGACTCTGACAGTATGGTACCATATCTGAAAATAAACGTACAGCCACTTCCATTGGCACAGCTAGAGCACTAATAAAGGGGGCCTAAATATACCAATTAACTTCACACAACTTATATATTTGTGGTCTTAGTTTTTAGCATATTAAATTAAGGGATGTACATAAGATGGACTTGACATACTCAGTAAATCTCCCCCACACCATTATTTGAAAATGCAGTAAAACAATAAGTGTACAATTGGAAACTCACCAGGTTGCACGGTTAATTGGGTTCCTTTTCCAAATGTAAATTTACCAGTATTAGTATTTGCACTGTGGTACACAGCCTTGCAATATCATACACATAGAACAATGCTAACAGGTATCCCTGAAATAACCAACCTCATATTTTACCACAAACTGTATTATTATTTTACTCCCAGATTAATGTAACACAGAATTTTTACACCATGAAAAAAAAAACTTAGGTCATTGGGTAAGTTATTAAAGAATCCAGGCAGATTACAACATAGTAAGAATTATAAGTGAAACAATTGGGTCTACAGTAAAACAATTTAGCTACAGTAGGCTTCCCAATCTCATGCACCCACAAAACATTTTTAGTGTTATATAAGGAACCCAAATTTGGTGCTATAAATGAAACCCAGATCCTCAATCTGTCTCAAAGGTTACCCCTACAACCATGAGTTAGAGAAATACCATATTGGTTGTAGTATATGGTGCCTAATTCACTTGAAGATGAAATCTTTCTCTATATCTAATCATGAAAAAATATTTTGTAATTCTCTGGAGGGTACCTGAAGCTATGAGTAACTAGTTTTTTCCAGGACAAGTAAGACAATTTGTTTAACAATGCAATATAATATATATCTTTTAGACATGAATTGTGACAGGTGTTTGATATGAAAGTACAATTTATAATCCAATGAATGAACTATATGAACTTACTTGGTTGGATATGTAATTTGGTGCCTGGTCCAAAAGTGATCTTCCTGTTATCAGTATTCACACAATAGGAAACTCCATTACATTAACACTAATACTTGTCAGAACGTCTTTAATGTTTCTGAAAATATCTAAGCACTTTAAAAAAATACATATCACAAAATGATACTCACTAAGTCTAACGTACTGATGTTGCACAACTATTCAAGGGACAACTGTTATCATATATTATACATCACTGAGGGCAGATAACAAACTTAAGTTCTAATGTAATCATCATGAGGAATAATTAAAGACTAAATCCTCTTAGACATTGCTAATATCCAAAGGCGTTTTCAACATCACTATCAATTTATTAATAAAATACAGAATATGGAGTCATTTGGTTGTTTTGTATTCCATGTCTCTGACATTATTATCAATATGTTATTACATTATGCAAAAACATATATTTTGCCTTACCATTCAATCTATATAATTAATGTGTCTTATTTGATGTTTTATGCAGGTAAAATGGGTGCACATATATTTTGCAACATTGCAATATGTATTTGACTCTACCATATACTGACCATTTACTGACAGTATTGAAAAACATCTCTTCTTAAGTTTCACAATAAAAGAGCACTATATGAAGATATTATTTTATTAAGGAGGGCTGTCATACAGGTGTACTGGAACATACCAAGTACAGCTAAGTTAATAAAAGGTTTGTTAAACAAATATGTATATAATGGAGTGATCATAGATTAAATTAAACATACACATTAAAGCATTTCAACTTATAAACAAGTCAGCTGACTAGAAGAACATTTAAACTTGATTCAGTCTCAGTTTATTTTTGAGGAAACTCCATCTATATTTAGCAGACAATGGTACTGAATAAATGTACTGGTAATCGTTTATCAAGCACTTACTAGGTTTCACCAACAGTTTACTTCCAGTGCCAAAAGTAAGTTTCCCATAAGCTCCACTGCCATAGCACAGTGACACACGCATGTACAATATATTATCATGTTTCTTTCACAAAGGATAAAATAATTTCCTTTTAGTTACACTGAAAAAAAATCAACATAGGAGGATCTGAGGTAAGAGGGAGAAACCAGCCGGGATTGCTCAGTGGCTGCCTAAAGGGGCCAATGATTATTATTTTTAGTTTTTTTTGTGATAGGGTATATGATAGTTTAGTAAAAATAGATAGGTAATAAATGTTATATTGTATACTCCTATCAACTGTATACTCTAGAATTTAATTGGTTCATTTTGCCTTGTATTCTCTATATGGTTGGAAAAACCAGTTTAGACACTAGAAAATTTTATCACTAAAAATTAAAAAACAAGAAGGTTTAGTCAGTTAAATGCTGCAAAATGATAATTTTATGTTTAGATGACTTGATAAAACTGACATTTATGACTGTTAAGAGTGTTTTATTTATGTATGGATTTTGCATACCTTCTAATAAAAGAATATTTATTCAAAAAAAAAATCAACATTGTGCCGGACAATCAGTAGATAGTTTGAAATTTATAAAAATTTATTGTAACTGAAAAATCTGAATATTTTTGTTTTTAAATAGCATTACAGCAATCTCAACTTGTTTTGGTTATATTTAATACTTACTAGGAAGAACAAACAGCTTTGTACCCTTTCCAAATGTGAGCTTCCGATCCCCTCCAGTATTAGCACAGTAACAAACAGCTATACACAAACTTACCTCCTAAACAGAAGATTTTTATCAACCTCTGAAATGCAAAGATGGGTTAAAACCAAACTAAAAAAGGAATTCCAGAACATACATTTTTAACTTGATTTATGAAAACAAGCTTGATAAAAGTTCTTGGCAGGAGAGTCGAGAACTAAATATGTTGAAAATTAAGTGACGGCGTAAATCCTATATTTAGAGTATATTGTTTTACAGATCTCATCTTGGTAACTGTAAAAAGTTTAAAGGAAATTGAATTAATTAAATAAATAGATTTTTTAAGAATAAATAATCATACGTCTGTTCATTGCAGGGAAGCCATTGTTTAAATGATTGTTTGTGTTAGCTTGATTTGTTACTTTGGAAGGGACCTTGGACACACAATTTTCATACAGTATTGTTGAAATAACTTTAATAAAGGAAATCAAACTTACAAAAGCAGGAACCTGAACTGTATCTACATCCAAGCTCCCCTCCCAGATGACAGAGATAAGAGATAAGCAACAACAAAAAAAGAAATGTCTGTAAAAAAGTAATGCATCATTTCATTTAATACTTAGAGTAATGTATTATTTCATTACACTCTAAAACATTTTGTTCATTATCAAGACTTTGTCAAGACTACATCTTGGTAAAAATAGCCCTTTTGTGCTGATTTATCAGATTGCAAGAAACTGAGTTTGGTCAGTTGCCATTTTTTGTTTTCTCAGATGACTATATTTTTGCTAATCATCTATTTATGTTAAGTGCAATAATAAAAGTTGATGTTATAGCTAAAAATGACGGAATATTCAACCTTTTCAATGTTCAGCTTGCTTGATTTGAATTTTCTTGTTTTGGTGTATATAAAAGGAAACTACTTACTGGGGTGGACAGCCAGCTGGGTCCCTCTACCAAAGATCCACTTATAGGTGTTGATAGTTACACAGTCATACATACCAACACATAAACCAAAAGTTGATTTTACTTTGGTATATTCTCTCACTATTTTCTATACTAAAGTCTTGGATTTTATATTGTGACAGTTGCATTAATCTTCTCTGTAAATCAGTATGACCTCTCTTTTTAAGAACATTACACTTTATACTTTAATTAATATTATGGTTATTACTTTTATTACAGTGATTATAACTAAAGTCATGAGTTTCTAGACTTTAGTGACATGGGATCTAATTTTTCATTGGTTATCCTAATATTGTGTACCACTCTGCCAGCAAGGTGCCAACCATTCCTCACAGTCACATTTAAACATGCTGGAAAACAAATGTATGCACCAATCAACTTCCCCGTGGTCAATGGGCCGAAATCCATACAAAATACATATTCATTATTTGCTAGTACAGTTATGAAACATCATTACAGAAAGGATTTCTCCTCATCATCCTTTGAATAAGTATTCCACCTATGACATGGCATTGTTTAAGACTAATGTGCCAAGTTTCATGAGATGTATACTATTTGAAATTGTATTTGTAGCTATTCTGCCAATCGATGGGTTTATGGTATCTTTGAATACAACTTTCAGAAGTGGAGCCACATTCTGGGTGAAACTTGCTACACCTTCTATATATTACAATTCTGCCACATTCCTCTGATAAACTGAATTCTGTAAAAAGCAGTGAGGTATATATATCAAAAGTGTGATGTATTTATAAAAAAAGGCAAATTGTCCCCTCTTTAATAAGTAGGATTTATAAAAAACATAGGATATAGGGTCAATAACTGTTTAAGAGCACTTTAAACTTGTTATCCCAATTTTTAGGTATATCCCAAAATCTTCTTTTGATTATTAATTCTAAAATCACCTCCATAATGAAATTGCTGTATGATCATTACTTACTTGTCTGTGCAATAATATGTGTTTATCTACCAAAAACTAGTTTCCACTTAATTGTGCATATGATTAAAAACTCTAATAAAAAAATACTTGATTGCTAACACCAATAAATCATCCTTATCATAATCTTTTATTTTGTATTTGTATTTAACGCTTCCACTGGACAGAATACTCTTCCAAACAAGCTGTTTAGAATCTGGGAACAATGCAAATACTAGTTGTTGTAATAAAGGTTATCCTTACATATGTTCCAATTCTACTTTCTCTGGGCCCTATTCTATTGCCCAATTCATAAATGTATACACACTTAAAATCACTCTTAATACTAGTTATATATACAGCAAATATTACTTATTGGCACAAATGAATTATTCAAGGGATTTGCAAGTAGCTAATAGAATATGGCCCTGTATTAGGAATCTGGGTACCATTTAATAAAATCCCAGTTATATAGCGTTCTATTTATATTTCAAATTACATCATAGTTGTGGTACAACATCATTTTATCTGAACAAATTTAAACAATAATTACTTTATATAATGCAACATAGCACAGCAGATTAATTTTAAACAAAGAAAGTAGAAAATAAAAAGTAGTTTTATGCCCTGACATACTTACTGGGAGTAACTGTTAACATGGTTCCTTTACCAAATATAAGTTTAGCAGCTCCACTATACCCACACAATGAACTGTCTAATAACAAATACTGTAAATCCCATACCGCTCTGCCTGTAGAGCATGTGCTATTAAATAACATGAAGTAACATGAGTCATCTTTGAATCAGTATGTTTATTACTACCGTAAATCATCTATTCAGATGTTTTATTATTTAAAAGAAGATTAAAAAAGATACAAGATTTAAAAATAATAGCTCATTGTGAAGCTTTACCTTAGGGAATCATCAGGATCAAACTACATTTTTTTCTTAATATTTTCATAACTCAAATAACAGGGGTAGTTTTATGAAGAATTACAATGGCTGTGATGTACATCAATGACTTTACTATGTACTATTTCTTAAAATTGCCATCACACCTCATCTCAGCTCCTGTGATAACTTCATAAATATCTCACACTGACTATTTATTATTGTTAGACAAACCAGCTGTACTCATTGTAAGACAAAAACAAATAGTACTAAATACCATTAGACACTACATATAATACAGTTACTCTAAGAGATTTTTGGAAAATGTCTACATGTACAATATATTCTGTGAAGAACCTCACTTGGGCTACTTTAGAATATTGTCCCCACAGACAATAGACAATGAAGCCTTCAACCAAGCACTTTGCAGAACTAGCCATCTAATTTCTAAACATATTTACCTTTCAATGGAGATTCAAATTCTATACTTTTCATTGCATTTGACTATTTCTAATATGTAATATCACTTAGGTCAGTTCATGGTTCATTGGTCAAACTCAGCTACAAACATCAAACAACATTGCAAATTTGCCTGAAAATAATACAAAACTTGCTCTGTGTTCACAGATATACAAAACCACTCTCTATGGTCAAATTGTAGGTCAAACAGAAAATCATCATCACTTTTGAAATAGAGATCCAAAATATTAATTATCCAATAACTGTGGGTTTGGTTTTATTAATTGGCCAAAGTGATATTCCACTTATGAAACCTAAAGTGGAACATTGTATGAATACTAGATGAAGGCTACGTCACACTATGTTATACTAATGTGAAAAAAATGTATTAATGGAAATTTTATTTGAAGTTAAATAAACCTTATCATACAATTATCCACATCAATGTTTTCTTACACCATTATTAATGAACTAGTGTAGCTGAAAATAATATATATTTTTGCTCAGTCATTTCCGACTGTCTGTGACCTTATGGGTCGCAGCATGCCAGGCATATCATGTGTCTAATTGTACTAATCCATACGGTTTTCATGGCAAAGAGACTGGAGTGGGTTACCAGTCCCTTCTCTAGTGGATCACAATTTGTCTGGCCTCTCTGCTAAGACCTGCCCATCCTTGGTGACCCTATATGGTACAGCTCACGGCTTCATTGAGGTACACAAGCCCCTTCACCACAACAGGATATAATAATAATAGGAAATAATAAAAATATAATTACTTACTGGGATGAATATTCAGTTTTGTTCCTTTACCAAATATAAGCTTATATGCACCAGTATTCGCACAGTAGGAACTATCTGTACATAAACGTTCCTCTCTAAGTAGGTTTCTCTGCACAGGACTCTTATTCTAGTCTCTTTACCAAGATCTTCTTTACATTGCTTTTACTAAAATAATATACACTGTACAATATAAACTTCCTAACAAAACCGAAACAAAAGGAATTGCTTTACTGACTTATATACAGTAGCTTTTTTTTCCCCCCAGAAGACGTTTTATTAATTTTGATATGAAAGATTAAGATATTAAACATTTTCCAATTTATCAAGTTTTGGCAAAATTTAGTAATACAATTAATGTTAGAAGAAAATAAATGCAATGTAGCTTTTAAGCTGTACATTGAACTGTAGTCTTTCAGAGACTCGGAGATCTACATATCTCCAGCTGCTATTTGGTGTCCAGGGGATGGGATCGGCTCACCCAATAATTTTTGCAATAGGTCTGGACACCTAACAGGGTGTAAAGAAAATAATATCTAAAAGATTTAAATCAGATATAAGTTTTAAAAGCTCAATTAAATGTATTGTTTTCAAATACTGATGTTATTGCCAACTACGTATTAAATAAACAAAAGCAACCATACTGGTGTAAGCTATACTCATTACTTACTGGGGTGGACTATAAGAAGGGTCCCTCTGCCATATACCAGCTTCCCATAGTTATCATTCACACAGTCAGATTTGCCTTTACTTTAACCAGCTTGTTGTAAAGTTTTCTGTCTAGCCATTCACTTGGTAAGTTACCAAAGGCTTATATTATTATCATTTTTATTATCATTTATTTGTAACACACCAACATATTCTGCAGCTCTATACATGAGTTACCATCAAGGCAAAAACAATAGCAATATTAACACGTTGTAAAGGATGGAGGGCCCTGTCTTTGAGCCTAAAATCCAGTGTCCAAACAATAACATTGTGTAGCTTTTGTAGACAACTTGATTGAAGCTTTTGGCTACTACTGGTCTGTGGACCATGATTTGGCCACCTCGACTGTAAGGAAATCTCATGAAATTATCTAAAAAATCGACTGAAGGTCCTATGAATACTTAAAGTTATAAATGACATATTCTGTGCCCACGTACAAATATTTCATGCACATCTATAAATTACACATTTGTAATCATTAGTATATAGTCCTATTATGTCTGACTACAAAAATACAATTTTCTTTATTTAGTTGTGGTTATTACCTTTTGTGAGAGAAACATTAAGACTTATATTTGAACTGTTTAGAAAAAAAATTCCCTTGTAAATAAACTTGTAGATACCACCAATCTCACAGGGAACTTGCATGTTTAGTATATTAATAAAGTTAACTAGTATAGATACTTAGGTTAGAGATTGTTCAATTGGTCAATATAAAGCAAATTAAACAAATAGAGGGGAGCTGCTGCTTTTACACCACTTGATATAAAAATATATGCAACTTTTTGGCTTTTACTTACAGAGCAGTGCATTTTCTTTGAGCTGAAGGATATTTTAAAATAATTATTCGTTAAAATCAATTGAATCTAGTGGTGGTAGACGTAGAACACCTATTCAAATTATATTAACTTTTGTAGATTTCAATAGCAAAAGTCTGAGAACTGATTAACCATATCAAACACATACTATAATCATTTGTTTTCTATCTGTTTTACACGTAATATTGTTGTGGTCAGTATAAAGAAATAGTGACTTACTTGGAATTATGTATAATTTAGTCCCAGCTCCAAACATCATCTTTCCCCATCCACTGCCACTAGTCACACATTCGCCATCAGCTTTACACAAGCCCATATTCTCTCAATGTAACACAAAGACCACATTGATTTTAGTAAGGTCAACTCTTATATATAACTAGGTACCACTGACATTTTTATTGTTTAGCCACTCTCATTTGATATCTATTCATATTTCTGAATATCATTATTGGTTCCATTCTATATACACTAATGAGATCACATCTTAATTATTTAGCCCCATAGGAACTAGATCTGTATTTTCAAGAACCCTCCAGGAGTCCTGAACTCACTGTTTAGCACCCATTCATACAATAATGGTTGTTATACTTTATCTTTGGTAAACTTAACCCTAATCTTTTTGTTGAAAACAGTCAGTCATTTTATATGTTTGAAATTCAATGTATACTTAACTCTGATGTGTGTTCAAACTATTAGCCTGTTGCTTCTAAATTAGTTAGAATATTAAAGATGGGATTCTATTTACAAACAAGCACATAATATACTTCATTACTTTACTTCTACATTTGAAAAAAAACTATTGATAAGACCGGTTATAAATGTAACATATTAAATGGTGCCACTTGTTTACACACAGGAGGTATTCTATTAGAAATTGAAGACATCTCTTAATAATGATAGACATATATTATCTGAATTAAAAGAGACTCATGGACATGTATATACTTTTTCATCTGAAGCTCATTGAACTGTTTTAGCATTTTTTGTTAACTTTAACAGCACTTAAACTATATATTTACCTTAAGTCTTTACTCAGCTTATGGGAACAAGCTTTTATATTAAATGTAAAACAATGTTGTCCCATACCCTTTCTATTGTGATTTTTTTTAATTCACATTATTCATCTGGTAAAAATGTTATAATGCTTACAGTGCTTCTGTAAATCTTTTAAAATGTATATTGATTTCCTCAATCATAATGATATATATTCCAGACCTTCTTTCATAGAATCTCATGCCTAATATTAAACATGATACTAACTTTTACAGAGCTATAGGTATTTACAGATACTCATATTGTACTGCTACTGCATACATGCTGTATAAATGTCATAGTTTTTAGTAATCTTTTAAGGATAAAGTGGATTTTATTGGAGTACAGACAACTTATTTATCTATTATAGTGGTTTGCCCACTCTTATACAGTAAGTAAAAATAAATAATTTAACTTAGCACTTAATCACTTATTTGTAGTATTTCACTGTACATTATATATTTTAATTTTAATGTAACTTTGTGCTCTTAAACATAAAAAGCACACTCCTTAATTATGGTGTTAGCATATTAGGGCTAAATTATGATTATAACTTACTTGGATGAACTGTAAGATGTGTCCCACTGCCAAAGATAAACTTCTGGTTGTTATTATTCACACAGTTAGATTTACCATTACATAAACCAGACTGTTATTCAGTATATGCAGTATGTATGTCACCTTGAGGTAAAAGTTTAATTTATTTTAATAAATAAACTGTTGTTGTGAAAGCCTTCAGTCGTGCCCAACTCTCAGTGAACATATGGACGCAGCACGTCTGTGTTTCGGTTATGCCCATCCATATGGCTCTCTTGGCAAAGATACTGGAGTGGGTCTGACCTCTATACTATAACCTGCGATCCTGGGGACCCTACATGGTATAGGTCACAGCTTCCTAGAGGCACACAAGCCCCTTCACCACGACAAGATAGCGATCCAGAAGGGGAAATAGATAATAGATATTAACAAATATAAATAATGTACTAAGCATCACCTAACATTTATATTGTGTCACAAATAGATACTGTATATACTCGAGTATAAGCAGAGTTTTTCAGCCCTTTTTTTAAGGCAAAAAAGGGCCCCCTCGGCTCATACTTGAGTCACTCTCCCCCCGTGTCTCTCTAACCCCCCCCGTGTGTCTCTAACCCCCCCGTGTGTCTCTAACCCCCCGTGTGTCTCTCTACCCCCCCTTGTCTCCTTCCCTCCCCCCTCCTCAACCTTAACCTCCCTCAACCTCCCTCCTCCACCTAAACCCCCCTAAATACCTCCCCCCTCTCCCCTAACTTACCTGCTTGTCCTCCGGCCTCCGCTCCTTGACCCGGCGCCAGCGCGCATGTGACGTCATATGCACGCTGTGTCATTAGCAAATACCGGGTGCCGGCACCCGGTATATGCTAATGACGCGGCGCGCATGTGACGTCACATGCGTGCTGGGTCAAGGAGCGGAGGCCAGAGCACAAGCAGGTAAGTGAGGGGGGAGGTATTTAGGGGGGTTTAGGTGGAGGAGGGGGGTTTAGGTTGAGGAGGGGGGTTTATGAGGGGGGTTGGGGTTGAGGGGGATTGAGGGGGGAGGTTGAGGGGGGTTGAGGTTGAGGAGGTGGGTTGGGGTTGAGGGGGGTTTAGGTTGAGGATTGAGGGGCGAGGTTGAGGGGGGTTGAGGAGGTGGGTTGGGGTTGATGGGGGTTAAGGTTGAGGAGGGGGGTTGAGGTTGAGGAGGGAGGTTGAGGATGGGGGTTGAGGATGGGGGGGTTGAGGAGGGGGTTGAGGATGGGGGGGTTGAGGAAGGCGGTTGCGGAGGTGGTTGAGAAGGGGGGTTGAGGAGGGAGGTTGAGGATGAGGAGGGAGGTTAAGGATGAGGAGGGAGGTTGAGGAGTGGGGTTGAGGAGGGTGATAAGGGAGGGGGAAAGAGACACAGGGAAGGGAGAGGTTAGAAGAGACACAGGGAAGGGAGAGGGGAGAAGAGACACAGGGAAGGGAGAGGGGAGAAGAGACACACAGAGAGAGGGGGACACAGAGGGCACAAGAGGGACACAGTGGCAGCACATTAACCACCCTCGGCTTATACTCGAGTCACTCATTTTACCCAGTATTTTGTGGTAAAATGGGTGCCTCGGCTTATACTCGGGTCGGCTTATACTCGAGTATATACTGTAAGTATTATTAGATCTGTTTTGTTTATAAGGTTATACCTGTGTTGATTGATACTTAACACTGCAGATAAATTCCTCATTTATTGAAAATATATCAATTCATTATTGTTATGACACATTATTCTCTAAAGCAATGCCTTTCAAACTTTTTTTGACAACTTTAAATTAAATTGTGTCAAGTCATAAATTACAATCTCCTTCTACATGCTTATATACTCTCTTCAATGCAATATTAAGTGTCATCTTCTGTGTTTTGATGATTATGAAGAGTATTAATGAATTGCATTGCCCTTTAATAGCTTTGATACATACTTGGACAGTTACTTGTTTTTAAGACCTTGCAAATAGGACAACAACTATATTTTATCTTGTATATAAGTATTATTACAAATCTTGCATATTCATTATATCTGTACAGCAATATGGAATATGTTAAATACTATGAAGAATAGTAATATGTCTCACTACTGTACAATGTACTAATGTGCTGACCAAAAGGAAAAGCAAATTATAAGGATTGTCAGCGAAAGACTGCCAATATTTATTTATCTTACTAATATCCATACACAGTAAAATGATAGCAAAACACTGTTCACCTGTAAAAGAACTGACCAGAAAATACTTTTACATTTCACTATTTACATTATACATTAGGTAACAATCAGTTCTTTTTAATACTTCTGGTCCACAGTCTTACTGTAAGAAATAATTTCAACCTGGCTGACTCCTGACCAGTAAAGATGGGTTACAAAGTACATTTTATTTCTAGGTTAAGTAATTTAAATCTTTAAAAAATGTTTTCCTTCAGATGAGTCAATGGTCATAGTCAGCGCAGTCAACCATCAGAAAACACTGAGAGTAAGCTTTTACTGATCTATATATTTATGGGCTACCGGTTTGCCAGAAACCTCAATTGAATGGGGTCCTTACTAAATCTCTCTCTATCCCAGCCACTTTGATAAATTAGTAAATACCCCCAGATGCTATAAACCTAAATTTATAACATTTTGAACACCTTTGTTGCAAACTTTAATTAATTTTCAGTAGTGAGGAGATTACCATTGGATAAAAGTATCCACAATATTATGTGCCATGAAGGTATGGTGTTTATGAGTTCTCCAATTTTGTTTTTAGGTATCACTAGCTTTTCGTGCTGTATTGTAGTAAATTCTTTGTTAATACCTTTTGCATACTCATTTTAGGCTGTTTTAAAAGTATAGCTTTAAATCAAATGACTCAATATAAAAACGATATTCACATAATGGCCTCCATTTAAATTAATCATATGTTATTTCAGCTTTTAAGCTTATTAATTAGTTAGAATAAAAAAGTAACATTCTTACTTGGATGGATCATAAGCTTTGTCCCAGCTCCAAAGATCATCTTCCCCAAGTTTCCTGTATTCACACACTAACTTAAACCTTTACATTAACGATTCTTTCTCAAGGCTAGACTAACTACAATTCTCAGAGTTTGTGGCTGTTTCCAGTTCGATTGTGAATAGAAAACAGTCATTGCAACCTCAAAAAACTCTTCTCAGACCATAGGAATTCTAATTAATTTTGTCCTCTGTCTTTAAAAAAATATATAAACCTAAAGCAGTTTTATTTTAACATAAAAGTCCAATATTTCTAAAGCATTTTGAATATAGCATCATGGTATGAATTCCTTCACATTTATGATAAATATTTTTATGGATATCTCTGTGGAAGGAATCAAACACCCTATTGAAATTAATTTAAAGTCTTATTTATAAACTTTTAATGAATCATTTAATCATCATGATTTCATTTTAGTTTGATAAGGGATGTTTAATTTAATTTCATAATTAATGTTTAATTCAGCCTTGGTATAATGTCATGCACACTTTTTAATGGCATCACTGATATGATAATGTGTTTAGTTAAGCATTATTCTGAATGGTATTAGGTATTAGATGACCTGTAACTGTTTTTCAGTAAACACAGCATATATTTGTATATACTGTATTTTGCCATTATATTGTATATTAATAAGAAAAATCATACTCGGTTTCACCACTACCTTTATCCCAATACCAAAGGTTGGTTTGTCATTATATGTATTCACACATAATTCTAGAAAGATATTGGTCAGTCCTTTATCATAATTTTGCCAAGTGAATGTGCCTTTACTGCATATTAGAACATATTCTAATGATTGTACTAGAACAAGAAGGTCTTACTTGGTATAACTTGCAAATGTGTGCCTTTCCCGAAGGTGGTCTTGTAACCTGTCCCAGCATTAGCACATCACTATACATCCTAACAAAAACTACTGTTTGTGCTACAGTGGGTCTACTGTCTACCAATTCACATACCCCTAACCCCAAGTGTGTAATTCAAAATTCAGCTTCAGGAAACATAGGCACCCATTCAATTGAGGTTTCGGGAGATCCGGTAGCCCGTAAGTGAGGTCGCAAGCTAATTTGCTATTCAATTGGCGTCTTTTTGATGGTTAAACCTATAACTTACAGCCTCCCAAAGACTTTGATCTTTTACTTTCGCAAGAGTTACAATGGCTAAAATCACAAATCGCTATTCAATTGCTCAATTTCCCCAAGCTTGCAAATGTTTTTTTACTCGTAAATGGCAAAAGAAGGAGAAAATCCTGCGAGTGCTAAAGAGGACCGGCAAGGGGGGTTAAACACCTATTCGTAGCACTGTAAATTCAAATAAAAAATCACTACTGCACTGTAAATAATGGGGAGAGCGATGAAAGACATTAGAATTAATTGCACAACAGTCTCAAGCTCGCAAATCGGCTGGAAATTAAATGTATTTTTATGTTTCATTTTGGAGCTAAATCAATCTCAGGTATCAATGAGTTAATACATATCATTCCACCCATATGGACTAAAACAGTGTTGGCATTCATTTCATAATTCTTTATTTTGCGGTGTTTGCAAGTCTGATCGCATTTCGGACCCCAGAACCTAATTGATTGATATGTAACCTCCATGTTTTACTGCCATAATAATGACAGTCTCGTTTTCTATTGGCTAATTTGAAATGTGAGGTTACGGGTTTGCTTAATTGATCATGTTTCCACCCCGTACTGCTATGAACCAGTGCATGCTTTATGGTTTCAGGGTTTGGGACAGTAACTTGCGGGCTTGAGCAATTGAATAGCATCGTAATCGGAGACCAATGGGAGCATGGAATTAAATGTGGCTCATAGTGAACTGGATAATGGTTCTTGTTCAAGAGTAAAAATATTAGCGGACCATTCTGGTCTTTTATTTCCTATATGGTCTTTTGAATACCAAAATATGATAATGGCAAATTGCTGTTCGAAAAAACAAAAGAACAAAAAAAAAAACATAACCTTTACATTTTGCTATTTATATATGCAGTTATTCCTTATTGCAGACTTCCATTACATATAACTGCATATAAAAACAATAGTTCAGAGGCTTTTTTTACATTCTAAAAACATGTTGCCTAGTTTCAGTTTTTCAAAATAGTACATTATAAAAATATGACTTCAATTGTCTTTTAAATTAGTTTACACTATAATAAATAGAAATATTTAAGTTTTATGCTGCCTTAGGCAATTCCAATTTGTGTTCCCCACTTGCAGCTCCTCCTTTCTATATCTCAAATCATAAGTTTATATGTATACTGTATATATATGGCATGCCAGAAAATGGGCACTTACAAACAGAAATGTCACTGCATATACCGTAGACATTTCTGTACATATACAGACATATTTCAATGTACTGGACTGCATCTCTAGGCAGCCTGGTGCTCCCTGAAAATGTGCGGCCCAGGCCTGGGCCTCATGAGCCTACGCAGAAGCACACCACTGGTATAATACCACAAAAACTGCAGTATGTTATCTATTTAGATGGATGATAGGTTTGGTGTCACTTTCAGCCTGCTCACTTTCCCAAATGTCATCTTACTGTAACAAGTATTATCACAATGCACAGAGCATTTGAATTAACTCACAATGTATGGGTCACACAGCACCCTTTGCTTAATCAAAATGATTTAATTCAGGTACACATCTAATTAGTATTATATTTCACATTTTCTATTTTCTGGTCAATAATTCTGCCACACAATCTACTGTCAAGAAAATAATTTTTTTTAGAAGATACAACATAAATACTCCTTTCTGACAATTGTTTCATTAGGATAGCTGATCTATCATGTGAAGCTCGGTTTATAGTAGTTTGATAATGATATACCAGCCAGACTTTTGTTTCTCGCAATAAAATGAATGTTGATTTGAGTCCTTATTCCTTGTATTCATCAGTTTCTTATAACAATACAGTATTCAATTCTTTTGTTTGAACTGATAGCTTTGTTTCTCCCAAAAAAATATTTTCCCAGTTTCCGCTAATAAACCAAATACAAATACACAAAAAAACTGCATGCCACTGTGTAAGATACATTATATTCAAACAAATATAAGTATGTCAAATATCAAATTAACAAACATATGTTGATAACTGAAATTTAAATACAATATCAGTACTTACTTGAAAGGACTGTCACTTTAGTTCCCCCACCAAAAGTTAGTTTATTAAAAGCTCCTGAAGTCACACAGTAAGACACAACTTACACAATACCTACCGTTAGATGCATTTTACTCCCTATAAGTATAATGTAACCAAATGGTATGGGGCATATACATTTCTATACTTAGAGACATTGTTATATGATTTTTATTTTGAGTTTGAATTTACATATACCCATTCCTACATCAGTATTCTGTACACATTGTATGTACCAAATTTACAAGTTACACAATATTAAAGAGTAAAAAAATTTCAAACACCAGATCGAACTGAAAAATTCTAACTTACCAGGTATTACGTTCAGCTTGGTGCCCACTCCAAATATCAGCTTCCAGTTCCCTGAACCAGTAACACTGTGAGACATCTCTTGACAAAAACCACCCAGTTGGGGTACATAAAAAGAAACCTTGAGTTAAACTGCAGATCAGGCAATGGAACATGATTTAGTTAGAGAATCCTAATTTATTTTGCTCCTCTGAGTATAGATCTATACAGACACTTTATCTTGAACAATTCCTCTGATGCCCTGTGTATCTTACCTGAGTACTGACTTGGTTGTAAAGTCTTGTATTACAAATAGTCCATCTTGTGCTTTATTAATTTCTCTTAGAACATGCAGGTATAAGTAAAGTTGTAGTAATTTCTGGAAGCTTGTGGGTGAGAATCAGCTTTCAATGTTTTAGCATTGCATGTCACGGTATCCTTTTGTCCAATATAGGGAGTTAATTGACATTTCCAGATACGTATTGCAACATAACCATTTCTAACTGCACTGTTTTATAGCAGATCAGAGCACACTTCTCTCTGGATATAGTTTCTGAAGAAGAGATAACTGTGTGTGTCCATAAGATAGCCCGTATGTTCCCACCGTGCTCTCCACAATACACACAAAATACATTATTCCATAAATAATGAAGACCCAGCTTTTCCATTTATAATCATTTTATTAAACTACTAAGAAAGTCGGTTAAAAAAAAAAAAGTTAAACAAAATACATATTTTTGATACATTTTCAATTTTAGTTCACAGGTTGAGATACAAAAACCGTTGAGAAGGAAATCCCGGTACTAACACAGTAATTATCAGCAGATCAATAACATTTCCAGTAAAGTGCAATAACAAACTATGGACTTTAATATATTTTCCTCACTTTCTGATGTAATGATGATATTGGCATTTTAATCCATAGGTGTATTTACTTATCCCACTCTTTGGGGCCCGATTCAATTGCCCAATTAGTTTATACACACTTAAAATCACTCTTAATATTGCCACATATTCAGCAAATATTACTTATTGGCACTAATGAAATCTTAAGTCATTAGAATGCATATAAACAAGTTCAAGGAATTTGCAAGTAGCTAATAGAGTATGGCCCTTTGTTTCTGAATTTAAGACTAACATCACAGGGCTGCTTAGAACTAGGCTATGCATCTTCAGTCTGGCTCAGGCAAACAGGCAATAATTTAAGAATCTATCTGTTTGAACACAAGTGAATTTGTCTTTTTCAGCCATATTGATTTTGGCATCTGTGATAAAAAAAGATAGAGCCCTAGTTTAGACATTCAGTACACGTGAATAATAATCTTGTTCATAGAAAAAAATAGTTTAGAATACACCATAAGAATACACAATAAGTGAATATGTTTCCCTGTAAACTCAAATAAGTGCATTTACTCCTTTATTGTTTTGTATAAACCGACAGAGCTTCTTTACATGAATGTCCAGTGTTATAGCATACTTATAGTGGTTTACATGGGAAGTAATAATAAGAAAATCAAAACTACAGGTAAGCAAATTACAAACATCATTATTCTGGATTACATAATCTCAACCTTGCATTAGATAAGCATTGAACAATTTCTAACCATGACATGTAATATATTACAACCATATATTACAACCATATCCACCACATATTTCTTAAGATCGTAAACCTCGCTTGTGAATAAAAAAAGAATATGCAGCTAGATAATATACAATATACAAATTTTCAGATTCTCAATAAAATATTCCTCATCTTGACTTAAATTACAGATATTCTGAGAAGTATTTTATTCCTGATGTGAATGTTGATATTTGATGATTGGATACTGTTGAGAAAGAGAAACAATTGATTAATTATGTAAAATGAGTATGACAGAAAAGTGAGGAGGATATCGCTAGTATTATTAATGCTAACATTTGGTGTCAGTAGTGAGATGACAGAATACAAATATTAGATATTAGTTAAATATTTTTATAAAGCTGTAGCACTAGCTATTTGCTGTAATATCTATTAAGGATTTTTTTTTCTGTAGACAATGGAGTTAATTTAATGGGGAATAATAGATATTCTATGAATTTTAGAAGTGAAACATGATAGATAATATTCATATCCTTTACAGAATACACTCAAAACATTCTGTAATCATTATAGTGAAGTTTTCGATGTAGATGAAGAGGCCGAAGAGCAAAGTATAAAAAACATTAAATAATTCCACAAACCTTATGCTGACCATAATCGAAGAGTTGTTATTATGTTGAATAATACCGCTTTGATGGCTAAGAACCTCATTCCAAGCACTGTGGTGGACAGGGTATTCAATATTGTATCTGTAAACAAAGCATAGTTAATTACATTCATATTTAATAGCATATCTAAAATAGGACAAGTTTTATATTCTGCAAAATATCAACTATTTAAAGTCCATAATTGATGTCCTATCAATAATGATATTAGTTAATTTGTTATAAAAGAATGACTTAGTGAAGGGGCTATTTAGATAATAAAAAAAAAAAAATAAAAAAAAAAAATATATATATATATATATATATATATATATATATATATTACATATCCTTCTCTATATAAGAACAATTAAAGTTACAGAAAGACAACATGGACCTATTTAACAGCATTGAACATTTGTTTAACTACCAATATAAGAACAAAGTTGTGCAATAGCCTTACAGCCTTATTAAATTGCAATTCAGCAAATTTAAAAGGGCTCTATATAAGCACACAGCATATTTTTTTTGCAGACGTGTCTAGTTAGTGAACTTCTATCCAAAGCAAGCTCTTCACTAACTAAAAACTTCTGTAAAAAAAATATGCTGTGTGCTTAAATAGAGCCGTTTTAAATTTGCCGAATCACAATTTAATAAGGCTGTTAATCTTTAGTCACATGGAGCTATAACATCAGGACATTTACAGTACTGATACATGCCTTACAAGTCATGTACTATCATATAAGACAAACTAACAGCCTTATTAAATTGTGATTCTGTAAATTTAAAAGGGCTCTATTTAAGCACACAGCATATTTTTTTTGCAGACGTGTTTAGTTAGTGAACTTCTATCCAAAGCAAGCTCTTCACTAACTAAAAACTTCTGTTAAAAAAAAATGCTGTGTGCTTAAATAGAGCCCTTTTTAATTTACCGAATCTCAATTTAATAAGGCTGTAAATCTATATATTGTGACAAAATTACCTAATTATGTTAATGTTGCTTACCTGTTTCAAAATATGGACCAATGTCTGACACTAACGGACAAGTCTGTGAAGCTTCATCTGTGAAATAGGAGAGAAATAGTCTATTAATTAATCAAAATTGTAACATATAAATCCTACATTAGATTAGAACAGTCTAATCTATATTTTGGGGAATCTGTTAAGCATCTCAAGAGGATCTCACATTATCTTCTGATTTGCTATGCACTATTTGCGAAGGGGAAAAGTATCCCTTCTCACATCTTATCTCTTCTCACCTCATCTCAGAAGAGAAAATGCTTAGCCAATCCCCCCACCCCTGTATTTAATCTAGTTATATCTTATACATTTTTGCATTTTTAACGACAATTGCACTTTGTATAGAAGATATTTAATAATATCAGCTCAGATGATGGAATAACGAGAGTAAAGCATTACACAGATGGTTAAAACAGTTGTGTTCAATGTTTTGTTTGTAATATAAATTAGCCCATAAAAACAAAATATTTTTTATATGTATTCAAGAAATTTACGGGAAATTTGAGGAACTACTACTGCACAAAAATAATGAAGGCTAAATGGAACAGTCTGACTACAGAAATATATATGTGTGTGACTATATATATATATATATATATATATATATATATATATATATTTGCATCTAAATATGGAAATTCCATTTTGGAGTGAACATATATATATATCTGTGCCCATGAATATATATATATATATATATATATATATATATATATTTATTTATTTGATTTTTTTTGCATCTAAATATTGAAATACCATTTCTGAGTGAACAGCAGAACATGCTGTTAAATATGTATTTCTTGGTAACACATATCAAAGAAGAGATTCGTTTGCACATACTTCCATTCATATATACCTTGTGGATTTTCAGAAAAATAGTCTTTTTTATTGTAGTGAACTCTGCATGTAGGGTTTTCTGAGATATCCCACGCAATTGTGCTATATATCCAATTATTTTCAAAATTCTGAAGCATAAATTGATTTGTTAAATTCAACATCTTGCCATCCACATATGCCAGTGTCTCATGGTTAGGAGATGGATAACTAGTGGCCACACAAGCTGATGTAGGCTCCTCTCCAAGTTCCTTCTTAGATTTTCGAAGATTTACAGAAGGTACTTTGGTGTCATCGATCTCTGTGAAAAAGACAAAAGGAGGAGAAGAGATTAGTCCTCATATTCAGTGTCAGACTAGTTTTTCAATCAGGTACCAATTTAATTCCAAAGAAAAAAAAAGTGTATCAGCATTTTGCATCATTTACAATATTTCCTTTAAGTTACTATCATTCTTTATAGTTGCAATATGCAATATCTGTTTCTTCAGAATACTATGCTTTAGTCATCATCAACCTATTCCATATTTGTACCAGTACTTTGGCAATATACTCTATATTTTAAAGCTTCTTTAGTTTAAAATAAATCAGAATTACTCAGAATAGTTGGCACTATATCAGTCCTGTATGGCTGTGGGTTTTGCAATATGGTCAATTGCCTTACTCTTTTGTGCTACCATAAAATCAGTTCAATACCCTAAATGAACTAAGTTTCACAGGTATTGGGATGTGTTTTTTATTTCCAGTGAAAATACCTATTGCATTCTTGGCTGAGCACTTCACATCAACTATGAAGGTTAGTGGCCGCAATGTACAGGGAACTGACATACATATATGTATACTTTCTACATGCTGATTAGTCTAGTAACTTGATGGTAAATGTGGTAGCTACATAGGCTACATGGCCCCTCATTCAATTGCAATTTGGCCAATTGAATAGGGGTCAAAATAAGCACATAACATTTTTTTTTAAATACATTTTTAGTTAGTAAACATCTATCCAAAAGCAAGGTTTTCACTAACTAAAAACTTCTTTAAAAAAATATGCTATGTGCTTATTTAGAGCCCTATTCAATTGGCCAAATCGCAATTGAATGAGGCCCATGGTGTTTATTTACACAACATAAATGCTACTGACATTCTAGATCTTCCCTTACTTGGACAAGCGTAAGTTACAAATCAGTGGTTATTGTCTTTGGCAATGTAGCAAAAATGCCAAGAAAAATTCCTACCTGGCCTCACAAAGAGATTGGTTCCTTTTCCAAATATGAGTTTCCTTGTATTATCATATGCACAATGTTATATACTATTACAATTATACTGATTCCGACAATGCTGGCTTCCTGTACTTTAAGCTACTCATAGTCTATGTACAATGTGTAACATCTTGGACAAAATAAGTTCATAGTAATCAGTATATAAAGCTATTAATAGTGAACACTAAGATACATTAAGTGAGTGATCAACTGAAAGCAAGTTGTTGATGTTTATTTAGTTTCTTTCATATGCTTCACAAATTAATACACTTTTTTGTAAAATATATTCTAAAATGAAAAAGTGGAACTATATACCAAAAACCTAATAATAGTAATGGTTTGCTCTATATGTCTACTCCACTTATTCGTAAAAGTGGAAATAAGTTGTGTTATGCATCCCTACTACTTATCGGTTAAATCTATACTGTCTTGATAAATAAACTTCATAGAAAACAATGTGGATATTCTATGTTTAATTTCCCTTAAACTCTGCAAAACTTTAATTCTGTTTGATAAATAGTTCCAGTGGAAAACATAAGTATATTTAACTTCACTACTTTTAACCTCACTTATTTCCATTTTGATAAATATAACTTATTGTCCCATAGATTTAATATTGATTAATAATTGTGCGTCTTACTTGGTGTGACTTTTAACTGTGTTCCTGATCCAAATATTAATTTCTCAGCTGCACCATAAGTCACACAGTACTAT
Source organism: Discoglossus pictus (assembly GCA_027410445.1). NCBI lineage: Eukaryota > Metazoa > Chordata > Amphibia > Anura > Alytidae > Discoglossus > Discoglossus pictus. The sequence continues at coordinate 387,450,733 of CM050163.1, forward strand.
ATACCATTACAAAAAACAAAGCACCCCACTCTACATGTCTTTTCCCCTCTCTTTATATTCTGATACATGGATCAATTTGTGAAAGTGTACAGTAATAGGTTGCTGTCCATTTTTCTGTTTCAGATCCAGTTTAACCATGCCTTGAAAATCGTAATGTTTTAAATATTATAATCAAAATATATTTTAGTAAACAAACTAAACTGTAAGACATCAACTTTCTGGATTGTGCAAGACAAGAAATGCTCATACATACTTGGTATTACTACAAGTCTTGTTCCCAGACCAAAAGTGGGTTTGTTGTATCCCGTTCCACTATACACACAGTGATAGACACTAATACAAAATGGTGGATTCTGCAGATAACATACTAGTCATGTTTTCCATTTCTCTGTTGTTAAACTGAAGAAAAGAATTGTAACGAATCTTCAAGTAATATATACTTTGCACATTCATTTTAGAGAGCAGCCAAAAATATTAATACTTTTGGTCCATATGTCACATGTGCAATATTTAAATCTGAATAAAACAGATGCAGATTTACTAATGTAGCTCTCAGTGCAAATGTTCAGTAGTTAACCTTTGTAAAATGGTAAACTAATTAAAGGAATTCAGTAAAATACAACTTTGCTTACTACACGATATGATAGAAAACAGGGGAAATTGTATGGACACCGAAATATAGAAATTATCTATGAATTGGGTATGCTCTATGTATGAAAAACTATAGTACAAAAGAGGAAAAAAGAAACTGCATACGTATGTGCATACATATATTTTTCTTTTTTATTTTAAACTAGGAAATCGCCCGTCAAAATGACGGGAATATAATTGTTAGGCTGGCAATGCTGTTTGCCACACAAAGTTAGGCTTTTGCTTCTCTGAGCAACATTTGCTTGGCGCGCGCTGACTGCCGTTCGTTTCTGTGTTTTCGAGTTACCAACCAACTGCGTGTCTCGCGATCATTGCGGCCTAAGTCGTGCCTTAACCGCTTGCCTCACTTTGCGAGGCTCGCAATGCAATGAGCGCCTTTGGCGCTCATTGCAGCCTAAGTCCCACATGCCTCAACTGCTCACTTTGCGAAGCTCACAGTGCAATGAGCGTCTTCGGCACTCATTGCAGCCTAATTCCCGCCTACCTCAACTGCCCACATAGCAAACGTTACCAACATCGCAAAGATCCATAACTATTATAGTGATGTTAACAAGAAAATGTAAGTCTTATTCATATTTTCATATAATACTTATCAATTTTATATTGGCTAAAGCTCATTTATGTATGCTGTTTCTTTTTTTATCTTTACTCCACATTGTAACCGATGCTTCACCAAAATATTCTGTCTGCAATATCAATGCAATGCTCAAAATCACAAGACCCTGTGGGGAAAATTACTGCCACAGCCTTTACCGATGCTCTTTACAGCTCCTGTCAAGGTTAAATAATATAGGGTACCGTATATTTGCTCCATTTTTACTAAAAGTAAAGTTGGGAAATTTCCCTTAGATACACTAAGCATTGCAAGTAAAGCATATTGGCCTATTAGTTTGGAATCATATGAGCTATGAACTACTTAACTAAAGCTGCAATTGCAATTTTTGGAAACTGTCCATACAGATAGAAAATGAAACCAACATTTTTCAATAACCGATTATTTATCTATCAGTAAATTATACTGAACATGGGAAAGTAAATACAACTCACCTGGCTTCACATACAATTTTGTTCCTTTACCAAATATATACTTTCCATAATTAGCATTTGCACTGTGGTAAACAGCTTAGCAATAACACACAAACCCTTCTCTGTTGATGTGCAGTACACATTGTTTCAGTTTAGATATTACAAACCACGGACATTGACAAATGCATACACAACAACCAAATGCAACTCTCAGTAGAATGGATGGGACAAATTAAATGAAGTGCAAATGTCCAAGGCAAACATTTATTTATTTTACAAATAGGTCTAAAAAGCCATGCCAATTAGACTAAAACTAAATTACAAGATCTGCATTGAGCACTTTTCAAAGTGTTATGACCCAAGAATAAATATGGTGAGCCACATTACCCATCCAATACTATGATTGAAGGTGGAAGGTGTCTAAAAAGCTGACCCATTAAATAGCATAGGTTTTTGCCCATTATAGAGAAAACTCAATCTCATGGGAATCACTCATAACACAAATTATTCTACGCAGCTAATACATTATCTACTGAAAGCAAAGCTGGAACAAATATCTGCACTAAATATTTTACCCCTACAATTTATTTTTTGAAAACAGAATAATTTCACTGCACATCAATGACCATAATTCACTTGGGGCTGCAATGTGGTTTGCTAAGGCTGATTTATATGGGAAATCTCAAGGGTAATAACATTAATTGTGATAATTCAAGAAAATATATTTACTGAGCACCACTATCATGATGTGTATCATGGTATCCAATATGCTCTATTTCCTTAAAGGTTTGGGTAGAAGAATAAAGTAAATAACCGCCAACTGAACTTGATATCAACTTTCATTGATAAATGTGTTTCTTTTTGAATCCCAGACTTGCTTCAATTACACAAACGTATTCAATTTCATGTAAGTTTCACTATTTCATTTACAGTTTTCTGAAAAAATAAATAGTGGAACATTCAAAAGGTCTTCTTTAAATAATATTAAATAACTAAGATGTTTTTCCAAGTGATTTATTAATTAGGATATCTAAATATATCACTTTGGTATTCTAATGTGTGTATTCACCATAGTATAATATGTACAAATTATTAATTGTGAATTATTCATTGAGTAAAACAAAAATATATAATTTTTCAATTTTGTTCCTTGTTGGTTCTGTTTGAAACTTTAACATTACGACATCATAAGACTTACCAGGTATAATTATTAATTTGGTTCCTGAACCAAAAATGAGTTTCTCATATCCTGAACCAGATTTCACACAGTGACAAACACACATACAAGAAAAAAAAAACCTCAATGTGGAATGTTCATCAGCATCTTCTTAATGCGAAAAACCACAAAAAATATTCTTAACATTTTTCTTGTATAAAGCAACATTTTCATATATAGCACTTAAAGCTTCTAGGTTAAATATTTTAAAATTAGCAGCACTGTATTATAAGGTATTTATCTGGATACATGAAGACAACAACATGCAAATGCTGAAACTTTCACCATATCCTTGTGTGCTCTTGTTAAAATGAATACAGTTCATTATACACTATGCACATGCTGTCTTTCTATTTTATAGAAAATATTGAAGGTGAAAAGCAAATTTACATGAAATTAATGAGCACATATAATAAGAAATAAACGCATTGATTAGAGATTATTCTGTTTTTGAAACATGAAAGGGCAAACACAAAACTTACTGGGTAAGACCATTAAATTAGTGCCAGATCCAAATGTGAATTTGTAACTGCCTTCATTCACACAATGAGATGCCCTTTTACACAAACTATATATATATATATATATATATATATATATATATATATATATATATATAGTACCTTATTTCTATCAAGCTAATTTAGAATAAATTGTGAACAATTGCCATATGAAATATAACACTTTTGCTTTTACTCTGATTACCTTATCAATATTAATTATTTTTATTAATAATTTTATATTTACTGTTTACAACTTTAATTTATTTGTGACCACATTTAGATTGGTCTACTAAACAATTTACTTAGAAAATTATTTTATTGTTAGACACTAACTTGGATGTAAATGTAGTAAGTATGTTATTGTACACAAAGAAAATATTACTGGAATTTACCAGTGCATAAACATGGTCTTATGAATATACTACACTTCCAACTTGATTCACCCTTAAATATTTCAGATACACATAATGCCAAAGGATCTAATTTCACATTAAATTAATTACTGGAATGTACCACCAGTTTATTACCATTTTTAAAAATGTATGTCCATCTCAATTGACATAGCCAGATTACACTGATAGTAATAAACTTTATAAACCCATGTATTAATACAAATTACATTCATCACTTTGCTTTTACATGCAATATACTGTACAACTACACATTTTACCTGCCTTATACTAATACACATTATCTTATTCATTACTATAATGATATGCATTGTACCTCTGTAGTAAAAAAACTTTATAATCTTCAATGTTATCTAATCACTCTGACTGTGATATAGAGACTTATCAGAATAAGTACCTGCTCACAGTGGCTATTTCCTATGAGGGTTTCAGTTAGTGAAGCTTTGTGAATCTAGTATGAAAATATGGAACGATTGACTTTGACTTATTACCTTACCTAAATAAATGTTCTGTCAGGTGAACACTGAGATTAAGCTAAGGATAGCAGACACAAGGGCGTGTTTTAATACTGAAGAAGCCACATGAGTAGCGATGAAACACACGTATAACCCATATTGAATTATATTTCCCATTAAATTACCCACATATTAAAAAAATGTTGAGGCATTATATACTGTTGTATACCTATAAATCTCAGTAAATTATTATACTATTATATTTTAAATATTGAACTCTCTGATATTAGTCCCATCCAACTAACCCATATAGAGAGCAGCCAAGATGGCAGTAGGCTACTGAACTATCTAGTAGTTCTTTGAACTATAGACCTGGTCCTGACCATTAACCTGATATATACTACGTATTGACCACAAGCAAAAATACATACTAAATAGGACCACATAGACCCTGAGGATTTACAAGACACCTGACTGGAGTGAAGGATCAGATTAACGTGATTCTAGTACCTCACATCTTTGAGGTCTAGAAGGTGAGGGTCAAAACCTACTATACTTCTCTGCACACATTTAACACATTGGTAACCTAAGTGGTCTGCACCAGATGTTGTTGTGCCTTTCTCCTGCCCCCCTCCCATTTTGCCTAAGAATATATGCAACCAGCTTTCCTTCCAGTAGATTGCAGTGGCTATTTCCTATGAGTGTTTCAATTAGTGAAGTCTTGTGAATCTAGGGGTTAAAGTATGAAAACATGGAAAGATTGACTTTGCAGATAAATGCTTTTAGATATGTCTACTCAACTTATTACCATACCTAAATAAATGCTTAATTTTCAAAATAGCCTTATGCATGTTCTTGAGAATTTGTTTTCTGAGCCTGTCCCAACAACTTCCAGATATCTACAAAACTCCTTGTGAGGCAAGCATGATTACAAATGATAAAACAAAGTTATATTATAAACTTACTGAGCTGGACGTATAATTTGGTGCCTGATCCAAAAGTCATCTTTCTGTTACCCGTACTCACACAATAGGAATCTCCATTACATTAACCCCAGTAGCCATTTAAAGTGCACCTGAGAACCCAGTGCTGGTGGCAATTAAAACATGCATTAGTAATCCATGGCTGTAACATAGCTATGAATAGGATGCACAAACATAAAATCTGACCTTTCAATGCTTAGCAGGTATAATTATTAATTATTATTATTAATAGTACATTGTCCTTGGCTATGCTATAACCATGGGTTACTAATTTTTGGGACTTATAAGAGCATGAGATATGTTGTAGACCGCTTTAACAGATATTGTGATCTTATTAAATACACTGCATTATCCAAGGACTGTGCTGCTCTATCTAAAATTAGAATATATACATTAGTGTTTTTTTTTAAATCCAATTCATATCATTAAATGGAGAAAACACATTACTATGCAGTTACTTACTGGACTGTACACGTTTGGAAACATGGAAAATATAACTCATTAACAAGCCAAATAATTAAGTACAAATGTACTAAACTATTACAGTGTTGTAAACTACTTACTAGGCTTTACTATACATTTATTTCCAGATTCAATAACACATTTCCCATAATCTCTGCTAAAGCAGAACACTTACTAGGGAGGACCACCAGTTTGGTTCCCTTGCCAAACGTCAGCTTCCAGCCACCTCCAGAATTAGCACAGTAACAAACAGCTATACACAAAACTACATCACATTTAAGCTCATATTTATCAGTGTCTCAAATGCAATAATAGGAACATTTTCTCTTTTTAGTGATAAAAATTTTAGTCTAATGTCAAATTCCAATTCTGTAATCCAAATATCACAGATACAGAGAAACTGGTGGCATATATTTCGTGAGCTGGAGAACAGCGCGCCGTCATCAGGGCGCCTAGAACTGCGCCCTGATGATGCTCTGAGCTCCAGCCTGCATCCAATCTGCCACATCTTATATTTACTGGACCTGCTTGCTGGAGGCTGCCAAGGCTAAGGTAAGGGTCTGACAGTGTGCCATGTGGGACTGGCATGTGTCACTAGGAGCATACTGTATGTAATGTCACTTGTATGTAATGTCACTGTGTGCATGTGTCACTAGGAGCATGTTGCATTGCATGTTTATCACACATGCAAATAATGACAGTGACTTGTAGTGATAAACATGCAATGCAACATGGTCCATAGTGACACATGCACACAGTGACATTACATACAAGTGACATTACATACAGTATGCTCCTAGTGACACATGCCAGTCCCACATGGCACACTGTCAGACCCTTACCTTAGCCTTGGCAGCCTCCAGCAAGCAGGTCCAGTAAATATGAGATGGGATGCAGGCTGGCTCAGAGCGTCATCAGGGTGCAGTTCTTAGCGCCCTGATGACGGCGCATTGTTCTTCAGCGCGCAAAGGTCGACTATTTACTGAAATGGTGCATTAAACAGACCTCAGTTTCCTCACTCGGAATGGGTAACCTTGGATATAAGTATATATAAATGTGTTCATACTTCATCCCACTGTATTGTGCATTGTACAGTACTTACTGGGTCTCACAGCCAGCTGGGTCCCTCTACCAATGTTCAGCTTATATAAGTTGTCAGTTACACAGTCAAACGTACCAGTACATAAACCATACTAGAATAATATTGACTGTATATACTTACTGGGGTGGACAATAAGTCGTGTCCCTGTGCCAAAGGTTTGTTTCCAATTGTTGCCAGAATTAGCACAGTAACAAATACCAGTACATTAACCATACTTCCTCTGTATGTTACTCTACTTCTTGCCTTTCTTCCTCTCTTTAAGACTGAGATCTCTTAGTCCACAATGTGACTATCAAGGTAATCTAATTAGTGAACAAGTTTATAATATATCAAGCCTGGTTTGCTGATAAACACACCAATAATTATTCAACAAAAAAAGTTGAAATACCTTCCAACATTACAGTTTAACATAATACTTGCACTGTAGTGTATCTCCTACAGAGTCGGATTCTTGTATAGAACAGCTGCACTATCTAACAAGTAGAATACATTGATATCACATTGACAAAATGGAACTACATTTATTGAATTAAGGGGCTGCTATCATTTATATTATTATTATTATTATTTTTATTATTATTATTATAAACTGACTTTTGGGTGTCTGTTAATCATACCCACCACACAAGATGAGATCCTATTACATAAGGACTGACGTATCATTATTACTTACTGGGGTGGACATGAATTTGTGTCCCTTTGCCAAACATCATCTTTATGTTGTTTTTTTTTTCACACAGTCAAACGCCATAATACATAAATCTGTTTATTCAAAGCTACAAACATTCTATATCATCATTTGTCTTCGTCTTGGGATCATGATGGACCTATAACAAGCTAATATTGGTTGCATAACTCCATCTTTTACTAGTTCTGTTGTATTATAACTCTCATGCACATGGGTCAAAGGATTTAACAAAGTTAAAAACTGAGGAATCTTCCAGATAAAGAGGAAAGCAAGAATAAGAGGCTGTGACTTGAAGATGGGGTAACTACTATCTAATAGTAGTATATATGTGGAGTAGTCTTCCAGTGCAAGTGTTATGGTCAAACAAAGTCAAGGAATGTTACAATGTCTGCAAAAGCATTCGACTATCATAAGGTTTAATTAACAGAATATTTTAGGCAGATATAATGGGTAGATTAGATGGAGCATTTTGGTTCATATGTGAACATTAAATAAAGTTACTCCTAAGTACAGCAAAGACCTGCTCTACTCATTACGATATGTCAAATGCAGATTTAATTTTAATTTAAGTAACTAGAAGGTGAACATTTATCTGAGATACATATAATAATGATATATGTATAATATGTGAATATGTTGAAGGTTACAAATAGGAAACACATCTTATTGATGTAACTGGGACATACAAGTGTGGTTCCTGATCCAACTATGTACTTCAAGTCAACTTTAAATAAAGAAGCCCCCACACCAACAAACTCTATCTACTGTTAACTTCAGATTGCTTAGGATTCATAAATTGAATGGTTTGCTGAATCTATTCGCTCCAAACATTAAATTGCATTCATAGATATTTTACATTCTAAAGCATAACCCATTGCATCACAATTTTGTTCTTATCACGGATTGCCTTCTGTGATCATTTTATAACTGTAAGAGATAATATGAATAATTATAGATCATGAAGAAATGTAGAGTAAAAAGTTGAATCAAGAACTTTCTATGTTATTGTGTGAAACATATTCAAAGAAACTTTGAATACTTTGATAAAACAACTCTGTATAATGGTGGATATTCACTAAGGTAAATAAGTGCTGTGAATGGTTCACTGGGGCTGTGCAATCAAACATCACTGTAGGTAACAGACTACACAGCCATTCCTACCTTACTTAATCTGAGGGAATACATTTGAAAATGGCACTATTATCTTGGAGGGAATAAGTATTGAAATTACACTATTGTTCTACAAAGGCAAATATACTTACGTGGATTTACTTTTAACACAGTTCCTGTACCAAATGTAATTTTAGAAGCTCCAGTATATGCACACAATGAACTATCTAATAACAAAAATCTATTTGTCTGCAGCATGTGTAATACTCCATATTTCAACACAGAAATACAGTTATTTATCACTATCGGTCCTCCAGATACACCAACTATCTCAGTGAAACTTATGATAGAGGTGCAAAGCTTTATGAATCTAGTTAACATGTACAATTTTAACTTAATTATAGCTATTTTTTCATTTTTTATTGCTATCAATTTTACTTACTAGGGTCCTCATTCAATTCCAATTTTTCCAATTGAATAGGGCTCTATATAAGCACATAACATATTTTTTTGAAAGAAGTTTGTAGTTAGTGAAAACCTTGCTTTTGGATAGAAGTTCATTAACTAAAAAGTTCTTTAAAAAAATATTCTATGTGCTTATATAGAGCCCTATTCAATTGTGCAATTCGCAATTGAATGAGGCACTAGCTTTTTAGCCTTTTTTACTAAATAAAAAAAACAAAATGTGCTAGAAATCTATAGACTTTGGTTACTTCATCTATATGTTTCAACCAACAACAAATATTGCAAACTTAAAAGAAATCCATACAAAACACTCCCACCTAGCATCCTTATATACCATAGCTAAAAATGATAATCAGTGTAAAAATGCTGAAAATGTATAAAAACACTAAAACCATCATGTGGGGTCCTGCACAAAGAACAGCTTTGCTAACACCTAACATGTAAATCACACTTTATAGTTAGATCATTTATGATTTAATCTATGTGAGAAGTTGCGTAATTGTAATTCATGGACCCGAAGGTCAGATCCAAATGAATAGGAAATTGTCAACATGTAAATTGTGGACTGATTGGATATTAAAACCTTTCTGATATTTTACTTTGTTTTGATCAAACCATAATATTTTTTTTTTCTCTAGCACAAACTATTTTACTTTTTACATGTATATCAAGATATTTGCCCAGCCCAGTATAATATTCATTCTTTAGTTATAATTCCAATACAAATACTTACTTGGGATTACAATTAGCTGTGTCCCAGAGCCAAATGTGTATTTGTATCCATCATAAACACAGTAAAACAATGCTCTACAAGAAGTGACCCAATATTACTCCCTGTAGAATAATTTAATATACTGTGCTTGAGGAAATTGAATTTACAATAAAGGTATTTGTGGGTGCATATAATAAGATTAGCTGCATTTACACCATGGATGAAAACACTTAGCTAGTTTTTATTACAATCAACTAAGGAAATGCAAACAACAGTGAATAAAAGCTACTAAAAAGTACTTCTAATTCATGATAATTCATCTTTTTTTTTTTTTTATTCCTATTCCCGAATGTTATTTTTGCTTGACCAGTCTGAAATAAGTTGGCCATAAGTCATTAGACTTCACATTGACTATAAGTTGATTTCTTTGGTCTGTGATGACAATTACTCACAGCCCTAATGAAACACTCTGCATCCCACATGAAGGTTAATACAGTCGGGATTGGTTAAAACTCATGAAATATCAATGAAAATATTAAGAATATACTGGGGTGTACTTAGTGCAATACAGTAATAATTTAATTATTTCCTGCATTATATTTTTTACTTTAAATTGTAGACCTGCACTAACAAGCATACAACACACCAATGCATAATGGACACTGGGCTTGCTTAATATGTGTCCTGTACATTCACAAGTGACACCACATAATCTTATTAACATTCAACAATATCGCATATAACAACTTGAGAAACCATAGATTCTTGGTACATATTTTTCAAGGCATCACTATATGCATTCCTGAGATTTACTAAGCTTTACAGGAGATCACTGAAGGCTGTAATGTATATTTCCTAGCAGAAAAGAACAACGTCACAGCCCATCACAGCCATTGTAAAGTAAATCTCATTGTGCTCTTGCATATTCCTTGTAAAGTTTTTCTTGGAGCCTCATTCAAATGCGATTTAGCCAATTGAATAGGGCTCAATTTAAGCACAAAGCATATTTATTTACAGAAGTTTTTAGTTAGTGAAGACCTTGCTTTTGGATAGAAGTTCACTGACTAAAAACTTCTGTAAAAAAATATGCTATGTGCATATATAGAGCCCTATTCAATTGGCCAAATCACAATTGAATGAGACCCTTGGTGTCTAAATCCACAGCAATTACATAAACTAAAAGGACATTATGTTTAGACTTACTTGGGATAACACTTAGCTTGGTCCCTTTTCCAAATATAAGCTTATCAGTACCAGTATTACACAGTGGTACATATCATTACAAAATCCTGTTGAGACTGTGTGACTGATGTATTTGCTCTTGCAACATCCAACAAGTCTCGGCACTGAGGACAGCAAATGGTGAGCTTCTTGGGGGAAAACAGTTTTGATAATCAATATTATAATGAGCAAATGAATATATGTGCACACAAATTTAAATTGATTTAATTCATCCTAAAACATAGAAAAACCCCAGTCAAATAACCCTCAAAATTGAGCACTTACTTGGTTTTACTACTAGCTTTGTCCCAGAGCCAAAACTGAGTTTGGAGCCAGCTGCATTCACACAGTGTGACATTGCTTAGCAAAAATAGGAAGATGTTTTACAAACCATCAGGCTCATTAAATTCGGGCTACGTGTTAAAACGTACTTACAGCTATTTAATATATCCTGTAAAGCAGGCCGCCGACTACTGGCGGGTTAAGGCACAGGACGGATGAAAAATGGCTACGGGGCGGGAATGTGGAACTTTGTAGCCCGCATATCCTTTGCTCTGTCAAGCCTGTAACAACTACAAATCCAATCATGCTATTAAATTGCAATAAAGTCACCCACGAGCTAGCCCGTAATACGCAAATGGAGCCTAAAGCCCAACGTGTGCTGGAGAGGACTCTCAAGGGGGGTAAAGACCCATACGTAGCCACGTAAATGCAAATAAAAACACACTACTGTACATCATATAAAAGGGAAAGTGATGTTAGGTCTTAGAACTAATAGCACTACATTCTCAAGCTCGCAAATCGGGCCGAAAAATACTTTATGTCATGTGTAATTTCCGTGTTATATCGATCCTGGCAATAAATGTGTTAATACATATACTGTAACTAGCATGTAATAGAGTACCATTTTTACAGCTTTATTAATATTGCATTATTGTGGAATGTGGGTCTGATCGCAACTCGTAATTGAAGCCTGTAGGACTTTGAAATCTAACCTCCACTTTTTCAGTGACATATCGCTAACTATGTCTTTTTCCATTGCCTGCATCTAAACCCTTAACTACGGTCGACACTAATTGATCATCCGCAAGGCCGAAAATCCAACATTCTACGAACGAGTTAAGATTTGCGTCTTATGCCCGTAGCTCGCAGCCTCTTCCAATTTAATAGCAACGTAACTCGTACAAATTTCAAGCACGCGGACGTTACAGGCTTCATGTTGGGTTTACTGGCTTGGAATTTAATAGGGCTGCATATGTTGTTATATCAATCCAGACAATATAAAGTAACCCGGCATTAGTTGGTTCTAAATGTCATTCAATATAATTACCTCATGTTGTCACCAGATTACTTGGGATAAGGGACTCTCAGTTATAAATTCGTAAAAATGTACCCGGTAACATGGGTCTTGCAAATTAAAAAAATGCCATTGCACTGATATATTTTTCTCACAGATATTTGGTTAGTACTTGATTTTAAAACATTACAACATATTGGAAAAACTGACAGTCCTAGTGCAGAGTGGTCACTTAACTTAGGAGCTAAAAAATCTCTAGAAATGTTTGATCTTAGCTCCTCAGTTGAGTGACCACTCTGCAGTTTTTCTAATATGTTGTAATGTTTTAAAATCAAGTACTAACCAAATATCATATACTTAAATAAAGACTTGACTTGTTATTGGGAAACAGTTTGATAAATAACTCCTTTGCAATTAGATATAATGTAAATTATGGTCTTAATTAGCTGAGAATAATATAATGAGCTAATAAATGGATTATTACATACTGGAATAAAATTTCAGCTTTATACCTTTGCCAACATGGGCTTATAGTTACCAGTACTCAAACAGTCACAAATGCCAGTATATAAAATTACCCCACTAACCAAACCAAACCTTTGTACAAGTCACTTTTTTTGTTTTATCATTATATACTGTATGTCCAGAAATATAAGGCAAGAAATGCACTTGTGCATTATATTCCAAATATAAATTGACCAATAAACACTAAGCTGCAAAAAGGATGCAAAGTGGTTCCCCTTGGCAAACATCTCTCAGTGCACCAATTTGCAGACCCTGCTCGGTGATTGTTGGCTGTAGTCCTGTTTTCTTTTGAATATACCAAATACAAATGATATGTGTCTTATATACTAACAATTTATATATATTATTATTATTATTTACTAGCGAATTGCCCGTCAAAAAATGACGGCAATGAAATTGTAAGGTAGCTAATGCTGTTTGGTGTATAATAATGAAATATGTAATACATTACTAAATGAATATACTTTACCTATTTTGAAGCATTGTGATGAAGAACTGGCAATCTGTTTTGATGTTGCTGGAGCATTAGTGGTGTGGAGCTGCTGTGTAAGCATGCTGAATGTGTGCACTGTGTGGTATGAATATCCGTAGGTCGTTTGTGTCGTTTTGCAAGTTTCTTGTGGTGTTTTGCGAGTTTAGAGTGCTGTAGCAAAGCGAGGGTCCTCAGTTGCTGGCAAGGAGCGCCTTCGTCGCTCCATGCCAGCAACTGAGACCCTCGCCCAGGGCCCTCGCTTCGCGAGGGCCTTGGCTCGCTGTGCGAGCCGCGGCCCTCACTACGCGAGCCCGCAGCGTTAGCAACAACTCGTACGCTCACAACTATATATGTGACTAGCGACTTGCCCGTCAAAAAATGACGGCAATGTTATGTATATGTTTGTCAAGTTGTTTAGTTATTAACATATATTTTTGACACTTGTAAGTATTTTAATATGAACGTGTATTTTTGTAAAATGTTGATGTAATGGTTTTTTAAAATGTAATTAGTATCTGAAGAATTGTTAACTTGAATATACATTGAATGAATAGGAAAGCCAAAAGTAAAAACCCTTTTTTAAACGTTGCAAATTTTAACATGAAGTTTAAAATATATGTAAGCAATAACCATCAAAGTATATATTTTTAAACTTGAACTTTATTTTTTATGTAAGTTTAGAAGTTGACAAAACATTGGTATAATTTTGAACATTATAAACAGGAACATAGTGAATACATTTTGTAAAGTAATTTTTTATTAAAAGTATTAACATTTGAATGTAAAAACAATTGACATTTAAATTAATCAGTATTAAAATGCAATTTCTATCACAATAATTGTTAACTTGAATATACATTGAATGTAGAGGAAGGCATACAGTCAAACTCTTCTTAAAACGTACGTAATTAAACTAATTTATTACTGAGCACATAAATTGGCGATAAACATTAATGTAGGTAGTAATCTTAAGATAACAGACAATATTTACATTGTGACTTAAAAGGTGCTTGACCTCTTAACATCCACTTTGTAATATGTTGAATGAAATAACTTCAAAATATATTTTTTAAACTTTTAACATTAGAAACATTAACATAGTGACTTAACATTTTAACATAATTTTTACTAACAATGCAAGGCAAGTATTTTGTGAGGCGAATCATTCATAAACATGACTTCCATTAATTATGACTGAATTAAACAACCAATTGTTATGTATTTTGCAATGCTTTTAAAAAATCTTGGCACCTTTAATTAGTATCCTTCAAAGTTATAGTACTTCATAGTAGACAATGTTTTTAGTAAAAATACGTCCATCTTCTAATAAATCACCTTGACTTTCATTGTTTTCAATGTAAACTTTAATTGCCTGTGGATTTTTGCACCTTGACAACGCAACGTACAATTGACCATGTGCAAAAACTGGTTCTTCCAAGAAAATACCCACAGATTTGAAAGTTTGACCTTGTGATTTATTAATGGTCATGGCAAATGCCATAATAATGGGAAATTGTCTTCTTTGAAGTATAAAAGGGAGACTACTTTCACTTGGTGCTAAATCTATTCTTGGTATGAAAACTCTCTCTCCTCTATGGGTCCCAGTTAAAATTTCAGCATCTATAAAATGGTCCTTTAATTGTTGAACAATTAATCTTGTGCCATTGCATAGGCCTTTTTTGGGATTCATATTTCGCAGTAACATGATAATTGCACCTTTCTTTAGCTGCAAAATATGTGGTGGCATTCCAGAAGGAGTTAAAGAGTTTATGAATTCAGTGGAAAAGTTAGCCTGACTTTCATTGTCATCAGCAAGTACAGAATCAGCACTGTGATAATTTCTTTGTGGTGCATAAATTTTTTTTAAGATTTTATTATTGAGGATTAATGCATCTTTATTTTTACACGTCAGTATGACTTGGTTGGCAAGCTCGGAATATTCTTCGTTATTTATGCTCCCTTCAAATATAGCCGATATAATATCTTGTTGACAAATCATATGAGGTGGGATCTCTACAGTGTCGTCAGGTAAATGTAGTATTTTTTCTGTTCTGCCTTCTCCAATTTTAATAAGCCAATCATTGAAATCAGTTTGGCCTTCTGATCTCATATTTTGTTGCAGTTGAAGATGGGTAAAATGTTTCCATACTGTACTTGACTTTATACATGTTTCGATAATGTCAGTTCGATTTCCATGTACAACAACAGGTAATGTTTGTCTAAAATCGCCACCCAACAACATTACCTTTCCACCAAATGGAAAAATATTATCCATGACTTCACGAAGCAAACGGTCAATACATTGGAGGGCATAGCATGACATCATTGTGGCCTCATCTATTATAATTAATTTACATTTCTTCAATTTCTTTGCTTGTAAGGATGTCATGCGAATATCTGACACAGAATTTTCTAAAATAGGCACTGGCAGTTTAAATCCACTATGAACAGTTCTTCCACCTTCTAATAAAAGTGCAGCAATTCCAGTAGTGGCAAACGCCATTGCTATTTTTCCTTGTGCTCGTACTGAACTCATTAATAAATTGTACAAATATGTTTTTCCTGATCCGCCAGGTCCATCAAGATAGAAATAACGCTCTGTCACCATGTCATCATCTATAGCATTTTTAATGGCATGAAATGCTTGCAATTGTAGTGTATTTAAAGTTGCAAGTCTTTCTTCTGTTCTTTCTGCTTGTAGTTGAATGTCATAGTCTTCAAAGTTAATGTCATCTATAAGACCTGGATCAGGCAAATTAAAACTTGCACAACTTAATCCATGAGTTAAAAAGACTTCTTGGATTTCCATTAACGCTTTTAAGTGTGCAATGGGTTCATTGTATCGTCGCATAAAGTCTTCAGCCATATTACTTTTAAAAGTCTCCCACAAAGCTAATGCATTTGGAGCATTTGAGAAGATACAAATAAAAGCAAATTGTTCTCTCATCTGTCGTGGCATTTGACATTGTGCTGCTTCTTCTAAGCATCTTTCCCACTCTGTATCATCAGCGAGTAAGTTTCTATGTCTTGCAGCTAAATGGAAGGATTCATATACAATGTCATTAACAGTTCTTAAGTGTTCAAAACTTTGTGCTCCAGGAACATTTAAAAGTAATATCCGTAAGCAAAAACGTTCAACATCTCTTGGACTGACTGTGTAAATTCTTGGAATAATTTTATTGCCTCTAGTTTTTCTTGGTCTCCATAATCCATTCACAAAAACATAGTGATATGGAATTTCAATATATAAGTATTGTGTTGCTTCAGCATCAGTGGAATTTAATGCAAACCATGCAGTTAGTGTAGTGTGACGATCTTCACTTTGGGCCAATGCATTCATTTCATTTCCAGCATGGAAATAGACTAAATGTCGTTGTGGCAAATGTACTGCTAACCTATATACTGCATGTGATCTATCATGCATTTCAAATTTTAAAAGCCGCCACATAGCTTCTGGCGCACTGACATAGCGAGCATCTACATGAGATGCAAGTTCATCATGTACTAACTCACTACTTTCAGGGTTCTCTGCACTTTTGACGACTACAGTAGCTGCATCGTAACCTTTGTAAATATATTTGTAGACATATTTAATGGATTTGATGGAAGTGCAGGCTTCTACGTTGATGTGGGCGTTGTACTTCATGAGTAAATGTGGATTGTAGGGTACTACATATCTATTGTCCACTTTTTTCCCACGAATAATGGCACTATCTCCTTCTCTTCTTTTATAAAGTGGATATCCATCACAATTGGCATAGGTTTTGTCTCTATAATCTTTGGGAAATTCTTTGGAACATTTATTATTTTCCATACATGGTGATTGTGGATTAAGGTCACCACAGGGTCCATGAATCATGCGATGAGTAACAATCTCATATAGTCTACCATATAGTTCTGGATCTGGTAGTTCAGCAACAATAACTGCATCCACTTTGTCTGAAGTATCTAATTTATCTTTTTCTTGAAGTATTATTAGAAGATGTGCATGTGGAAGGCCTCTTTTTTGAAATTCAATGGTATATACATAAGCAAGACATTTGCCAAATAACTGATTTATAGTGAAGTCACGTATTAATTCATTTAATTTAATCTTAAAAACTCTGGCTACTAAATCTGGTCGATCTGAAGCAGTTTGTCCAAGAAGTAGATTTAGTGTAATTTCTGGCCATTGTGGATTACATGTAAATGTCACAAATAAATCGGGTTTGCCAAATTTTGTCACAATAGCCATAGCATCATTGTATCTTTCTCTCATATTCCGAGGAGATCCTTGAAAGGAAGATGGTAAAATGATGGCTTTGCCAGCTGTCATGTCTCTGCTTGTAGCCACGTCAGCAACATAGTCCATGAGTCCAGAATATTGTTCTACACGGAGTTTATCTTGTTGATATTTGATAAAGTTTAAATTATTTGCCTCAACTTGCAAATATGAATCAATAATCCATTGTTGTGTTAGTTTCCCACCACATAAAATTGGATTAAATACATTGCGAATGGCAATTTGAGCTACTTTAAATTCAAGCATAGAAACATTATTTCGGATTCTGGCTTTAGCCTTTGGGTAACTGGGAAGAGTTAATTTTGGTTGCCAACCTGCTTCTCCGTGTGGGAAAAAGATGGGATATGTCATTGGATCTAAATTTGGACTTAAGATACTCATATTAATAAACGGTTGGTCCTCATTTCTAGGATATATTCGTATGTCTCTTTGAAATGGTGGTTCTCCTTCATCATTGTGAAACACCATTGCAACCTCATTTGTTGTTGGCAAGTTATAACGACGTTTATCAGTATGTCTGTCTCTTTTAAGCACCATATTAACCTTCGGCATTGGTAATTGATGTGTTTGTGAATGAAGGAGTTGTTCATTTTCTACTTCTGCCAATTTTTTATAAGCTTTACTGTAGGGATTGTTGTCCATAATGTTATTTAGCTCTATGAAAACAGTGGGTAAGCATTTTTTATTTTCTTCCATCTGCATACGTTGGTCAACAGCTTCCATTGTATCTAGGACATATAGTTGAGCGAATTTTCTTTTATTTCCTTCCTCTGGATGTAAATGGGAAGTGCGATGATAAATTTGTCCTTGGACTTTAAAACAGTAAGGACCATGTCCTGGTACATTAGCAGCTAATGTTGCCCCCATGGATGCAAAGGATATGGCACTATTGTAGGATCTTATGTTTGTCTTAAAATTTTTGTAGTTTGGAAAAGTAGGTTCAGTCATAATATTTTGTAAATAAATTGGAAATTCTTTCCTTTCTGGAAGTTTGAACTTGCCTTTTTGACAACAACTAATAAATTGTCCATCTCTGGGTCTCTCCTGTTTAAAATAATAAGCCTCACAAAACTGACATTGAGTAGTCATGTCCCCACAACTATGAACCTCTACTGCTAAAGACTTGAGTAGAGGACAATTTGCAAAGCATATAGGATTTTGCCTTTCATATTCATCAGGTGAAATGTCATATAATGTTTCAACAACAGGTTCTAAATGTTTTGTTTTTTTCGTTGCTTTTCTTGGTATATGTTGTATTGTTTGAGGTAAAATGTCATCTAATGTTTCATGAAACGGTTCTAAATGCTTTGTTTTCTTTGTTGCTTTTTTTGGTATCTCTTGTCTTTTTTCTGGCAAAATGTCATCTGATGTTTGAGCAACAGGTTCTAAATGCTTTATTTTCTTTGTAGTTTTTTTTGACATATCTTTAATTTCTGCAAGTGACAGTCTTTTGCTTGCAATTCTTTTGCGTTCTTTTTCTCGTCGAATTTCCTTCTTCTCCGGTGTCTGCTGGCTGTCTGCTCTCTGTCGTCGTTCTCTAGCTTGGCGTCTTTTCTTTTCTTGTTTACTCTCATTATCAGCCATGTTAATCTGTAAAAATAAAATAATGTACCATTAGTTTATTTTGAGATGTTAAGTTGTTTTTCATGACATATAGTTATCAATAGTGTGTTAACATTTTATAGTTAATCAATTTCAATGCGTTCAATTGAATAAAAGTCTAAATAAGGGCATGAGATAATTATTTAAAGACATTTTTATTTATTAAACATGTATCCAAAAGCAAGTGTTTCAGTAACTAAAAAGGTATTTTAAAAAAGATGTTATGTCCTTATTTACAGCACTATTCAATTTGTCAAATGGCAATTAAATTAGGGTTTAGGACTGGAATGTTACAATGACAAATTATATAGATTCTGTGTTTTTAGACTTTTTTGGACTATGCCAATTTATTTTTTAAGTTTACATTGAAGTTTGTATTTATTGTTAAAGATTATTGGCCCTAAAAGACAAATAAGAGATAGATGATAGATATTACTTTTTATACTGTACCTTGGTTGAAGTTTGATTTCAAGCAAAATTCTTTGTTGGTCCTGTGTTGAAAGCCTTCGTCCGATGGTCTCGTCCTGTGTTGAAAGTCCTCGTCCGATGGTGTAGTCCTCTGTTGAAAGTCCTCGTCCTCTGGTGTGGTCCTCAGTTCCAACTCCTGTTCCGATGTTCTTGACGCAGTATCTGTTATAAAATAAAAATGAAAATGTTATGTTATTTGAATGTCTTTGTATGAATGAAAAAATGGCATTATTTCTGTGTTTTTCTACAATCCTTTTTGGTGCGCCACAATTTTGGTATGCTTCTGTAGGCTATTTTCTAAGGCTTATAGGTGGTTAAACATTAAAGAAGAATATTAATTAATTTTTCTCTTTTTTTACTTGTTATACTGTACCTTGGTTGAAGTTTGATTTGAAGCAGAATCTTTGTTGGTCCTGTGTTGAAAGCCTTCGTCTGATGGTCTGGTCCTGTGTTGAAAGTCCTCGTCCAATCGTCTGGTCCTCTGTTGAAAGTCCTCGTCCGATGGTGTAGTCCTCTGTTGAAAGTCCTCGTCCAATGGTCTGGTCCTCTGTTGAAAGTCCTCGTCCGCTGGTGTGGTCCTCAGTTGAAACTCCTGGTCCGATGTTCTTGACGCAGTATCTGATATAAAATAAAAATGAAAATGTAATATTATTTTAATGTATTTGTATGAAGTAAAAAATGACATTATTTCTTTGTTTTTCTACAATCCCGTTTGGTGTCCACCACTTTTGGTATGCTTATTTAGGCCTTTTTCTAAGGCTTATAGATTGTTAAACATAAAATAAGTATCTAAATGTACTTTGGTATGTGTTTGTGTGAGTTTTCATACAATCCTGTTTGGTGCGCACCACTGTTGGTATGCTTATTTAGGCTTCTTTATAAGGCTTATAGGTTGTTAAACATAAAATAAGAATGTAAAAGTACTTTGCTATGTGTTTGTGTGAGTTTTCATACAATCCTGTTTGGTGCGCACCACTGTTGGTATGCTTATTTAGGCTTCTTTGTAAGGCTTATAGGTTGTTAAACATTAAAAAAGAATCTAAATGTAGTTTGCTATGTGTTTGTGTGAGTTTTCATACAATCCTGTTTGGTGCGCACCACTGTTGGTATGCTTATTTAGGCTTCTTTGTAAGGCTTATAGGTTGTTAAACATTAAATAAGAATGTAAATGTAGTTTGCTATGTGTTTGTGTGAGTTTTCATACAATCCTGTTTGGTGCACACCACTGTTGGTATGCTTATTTAGGCTTCTTTCTAAGGCTTATAGGTTGTTAAACATAAAATAAGAATGTAAATGTAGTTTGCTATGTGTTTGTGTGAGTTTTCATACAATCCTGTTTGGTGCGCACCACTGTTGGTATACTTATTTAGGCTTCTTTCTAAGGCTTATAGGTTGTTAAACATGAAATAAGAATCTAAATGTAGTTTGCTATGTGTTTGTGTGAGTTTTCATACAATCCTGTTTGATGCGCACCACTGTTGGTATGCTTATTAATGTAGTTTTGTAATGCTAATAGGTTGTTAAACATAAAATAAGAATGTAAATGTAGTTTGTTATGTGTTTGTGTGAGTTTTCATACAATCCTGTTTGGTGCGCACCACTGTTGGTATACTTATTTAGGCTTCTTTCTAAGGCTTATAGGTTGTTAAACATAAAATAAGAATGTAAATGTAGTTTGCTATGTGTTTGTGTGAGTTTTCATACAATCCTGTTTGGTGCGCACCACTGTTGGTATGCTTATTTAGGCTTCTTTCTAAGGCTTATAGGTTGTTAAACATAAAATAAGAATGTAAAAGTACTTTGCTATGTGTTTGTGTGAGTTTTCATACAATCCTGTTTGGTGCGCACCACTGTTGGTATGCTTATTTAGGCTTCTTTGTAAGGCTTATAGGTTGTTAAACATTAAATAAGAATCTAAATGTAGTTTGCTATGTGTTTGTGTGAGTTTTCATACAATCCTGTTTGGTGCGCACCACTGTTGGTATACTTATTTAGGCTTCTTTCTAAGGCTTATAGGTTGTTAAACATAAAATAAGAATGTAAATGTAGTTTGCTATGTGTTTGTGTGAGTTTTCATACAATCCTGTTTGGTGCGCACCACTGTTGGTATACTTATTTACGCTTCTTTCTAAGGCTTATAGGTTGTTAAACATAAAATAAGAATGTAAATGTAGTTTGCTATGTGTTTGTGTGAGTTTTCATACAATCCTGTTTGGTGGGCACCAATGTTGGTATGCTTATTTAGGCTTCTTTCTAAGGCTTATAGGTTGTTAAACATTAAATAAGAATCTAAATGTAGTTTGCTATGTGTTTGTGTGAGTTTTCATACAATCCTGTTTGTTGGGCACCAATGTTGGTATGCTTATTTAGGCTTCTTTCTAAGGCTTATAGGTTGTTAAACATAAAATAAGAATGTAAATGTAGTTTGCTATGTGTTTGTGTGAGTTTTCATACAATCCTGTTTGGTGCGCACCACTGTTGGTATACTTATTTACGCTTCTTTCTAAGGCTTATAGGTTGTTAAACATAAAATAAGAATGTAAATGTAGTTTGCTATGTGTTTGTGTGAGTTTTCATACAATCCTGTTTGGTGGGCACCAATGTTGGTATGCTTATTTAGGCTTCTTTCTAAGGCTTATAGGTTGTTAAACATTAAATAAGAATCTAAATGTAGTTTGCTATGTGTTTGTGTGAGTTTTCATACAATCCTGTTTGGTGGGCACCAATGTTGGTATGCTTATTTAGGCTTCTTTCTAAGGCTTATAGGTTGTTAAACATTAAATAAGAATCTAAATGTAGTTTGCTATGTGTTTGTGTGAGTTTTCATACAATCCTGTTTGTTGGGCACCAATGTTGGTATGCTTATTTAGGCTTCTTTCTAAGGCTTATAGTTTGTTAAACATGAAATAAGAATCTAAATGTAGTTTGCTATGTGTTTGTGTGAGTTTTCATACAATCCTGTTTGATGCGCACCACTGTTGGTATGCTTATTAATGTAGTTTTGTAATGCTAATAGGTTGTTAAACATATAATAAGAATGTAAATGTAGTTTGTTATGTGTTTGTGTGAGTTTTCATACAATCCTGTTTGGTGGGCACCAATGTTGGTATGCTTATTTAGGCTTCTTTCTAAGGCTTATAGGTTGTTAAACATTAAAATAAGAATGTAAATGTAAATCCTGTTTGATGGGCACCACTTTTGTTATACTTATGTAGTGTTTTTTCTAATGGTTATACATTGTTAAACAATCACATTTGAATGAGGCCCTCGGCCATTAAACATATTTAGGTCCTGAATCAATTGCATTTTGACCAATTGAATAGGGCTCTATATAAGCACATAAAATATTTTTTGACAGAAGTTTTTAGTTAGTGAAGACCTATTATGTGCTTATATAAAGCCCTATTCAATTAGCCAACTCAGAATTGAATAAGGCTCATGGTTCGGTTCTTTTTTATACTTAAATACTTTACCTTGATTGAAGTGTGGAATGACAGAGGGTCCCCTCCTGCCAATCTTAATCCGCCGGTCTTCTTGTAGTGTCTGTTTGAAAAATAAAGTGAAATAGTGAATTATAGAATTTTTTATTTGTATTTAACAAACCATGGCCTTTTCAGCATTTAAAGTATTTTTGTATCTTACCTCTTGTTCTTTGTTGGTGTTCTTTAAAAGGGATTGTGCTTCACAGTGTACGGTGCAAATTGTTGAAAGACGCTGTTGATGCAGAGTCTGTTTGAATATTTAAAAAAGTAGAAAGATTGAGTTTTAGGTGATCTATTAAATTGCAGTAAATTAATTTCATTGAATTATACTTCTGTAATTAATTTGAATTAACATTATTTTTTGGTGGGTGCTACACACATATGTCACATACATGAAGCACATTTCCATAGTTGAAAGTAATTTTTTTGTGTGCGTGTGACATATCAGTATACATGAATCATATTTTTGTTTAATTAAAAATGTGCGTGTCACTTGTCAGTATACATTATACGGCTAAATGTGCGTGTCACTTGTCAGTATACATTATACGCATAAATGTGCGTGTCACTTGTCACTATACATTATACACATAAATGTGCGTGTCACTTGTCACTATACATTATACACATAAATGTGCGTGTCACTTGTCAGTATACATTATACGCATAAATGTGCGTGTCACATGTCAGTATACATTATACGCCTAAATGTGCGTGTCACTTGTCAGTATACATTATACGCATAAATGTGCGTGTCACATGTCAGTATACATTATACGCATATATGTGCGTGTCACTTGTCAGTATACATAAACCTCTTTGTCTTCTTTAATTTTTTTTTTTGATGTCCTGTCTTGAAAATAAGTAATATATTATAGCTTACCTCTCAGTTGTAATTTGCACAATGTAAAGTAGTAAATTAGGAAAGAATTATCTTCTCAAGTTTTAGCAGCAGTTATCTCCGAAGTCACTCTGTTCATCACCTGAGGAGAAATGTATTTTTCTCTGTCAAATAGACAGTATTTATAAACTTGTAGAACATTCTGGAAAGTTAGACCGTTAGAACGTAATACGCATGCGCTATTTGCGTTCCAGCTTACAATTTGCGTTCCATCCGCCATTTTGTGCGTAGTAGTGTTTAAAATGGTGTTTAATATGAGTGTGATCCGTTCCGCATAGTATGTGTTTCATTATTGCGAGTAAGTGTAGTGTAGTTACGTCTGGAGCCTCGTTTTCGTTTTGTTCGGCGGCCATTTTTTCTCTCGCTTAGCCGATTTTCGGTCGTTTAAACTGTTTGTTTTCACTTAAATGGACGTGTAAATGAACTTTTGGAGGTGCCGGATGCCCCCCCGTGCTATAAGTAAGGTTTTTATGTGTTTGTTGTGTTTATTTCTTGTGTTTGTGATGTTTTGATGCGCGGCGGTTGGAATGGGTCTTTCGCGGCCGTATTTTTTTCCGATGCGGCCGTATTTTGTTGCGATATACGCAGTTAGCTTTTACGTGTACGACGCAGTGTATTTGTTTCTAAGTCGTGCGTATGTGTGTTAAGAGCGTGTGAGGGGCCTTTTTTACTGTTTTTTTTGTTAAGTCTTGCGTCTGTGTGTCTGGGTGTAAGCGGGTGTGAGGCGACTTTGATTTTTTTTTTGTTATGAAGTTATGTGTGTGTGTATGTGTGTGTTAACACAGCCGATGTTGGGATGCTCCCACCACCGCAAATGCGGACCCTCGCTTCGCGAGGATCCGCATTTGCGGGGACGTTGTTTGTTTTTTGTTGGCTGGGCGGTTGGGTTTATTCTGTTAAAAAAGTCGTGTGTGTGTATGTGTGTGTTAACACAGCCGACGTTGAGCCTCGACAACCGCAAATGCGGGCCCTCGCTTCGCGAGGACCCGCATTTGCGGCGAACTGCGTCCCTCGCTTCGCGAGGGACGCAGTTTCTTCAAGCGTGAGCAACGACTTGGGTTTTTGTTGGCTGGGCGGTTGGGTTTATTCTGTTACAAAAGTCGTGTGTGTGTATGTGTGTGTTAACACAGCCGACGTTGAGCCTCGACAACCGCAAATGCGGGCCCTCGCTTCGCGAGGACCCGCATTTGCGGCGAACTGCGTCCCTCGCTTCGCGAGGGACGCAGTTCTTGCGGGCTCGCTACGCGAGCCCGCAAGCGTGAGCCGACGTTGAGCCTCGACAACCGCAAATGCGGGCCCTCGCTTCGCGAGGACCCGCATTTGCGGCGAACTGCGTCCCTCGCTTCGCGAGGGACGCAGTTCTTGCGGGCTCGCTACGCGAGCCCGCAAGCGTGAGCAACGACTCGTACGCTCACAACTATATATGTGATATATATCAATATGTACATTGGTTGTCCTATATTATATACAGCGTAACTGATCTAATAAGGCCGTATGGAAATTTTAATTAACATCATAGTTCAAATCTCCCATGAATTTTTAATTGGTTGTGATCTTTATTCAATAATTTTCTTAAGTGTTATTTCCGACCAAGTTATAAATATGAATTTTTTTTAATTTTGCTCTTTTATGGGCAGTCTGTTAAATTTGGAACTATTTTAATAAATATTTTTTACCATTTTATTAAACTATTAATAATATATATATAGACATAAAATGAATATTCAACAAAATAATTGTGATGTAACTAACTTATGTTTAAGACATTTTGTATACTTATCAACATTTCTCCACAAAAAGTCAGTATAGAATTAAACGGTAATCAAACATATTTCTTACAATGTTATCTAACTAATTATTGTTGATTTATTCTAGCAGAGTATAGCTTAGTTTGATAATGAATCTGATTATAACTTACTGGGTTGGACAACCAGCTTTGTTCCTTTGCCAAAGACTTGCTTATAGTTGTCTTGATTAGCACAGTCACAAATGCCAATACACAAACCTTCCTCACTGACCCAGCTTCAATACATAGGCAATGCATAATGACCTGCATTAATAATACCATATTAACTTGCACTGTTTTACAATTTGAATTTCATTGTTCTGAGAAGCTAATAAAACCCAAGAAACCAAAATCACAATATTCAGTTATTTCGAAAGGAAATCTTTTGTTCTATGAGTTGTATTAAAACATGGTATTTATTTATGGAACACAGAGTTCACCATCCAGTTTCAACACCTTTAAGACACCAAGGGCCCTATTCTATTAGCTAGTTGCAAATGCCTTGAACTCATAAATTTGGCTTTGGGTGTTTTCGCTATAAATGTTTATATGCATTCTATTGACTTAAGAATTAATTGGTGCCAATAAGTAATATGTTAAGTGTGTATAAATTTACAAATTGGGCAATAGAATAGGGCCCCAAGTTGTGAAATCCAGGGTCCCTATTCAGTTGAGCAATTGTTAGTTACTGGAGCCCGTAATTTAGCCCATAAACTAATTTGCTATTCAATTGGCATCTTTTAGCTACCCACCACCGATTCGTGGGTTACAGACTGAAAATCCCTGCGGTTATCAAAAATGTAAGTCTGACCCAGCTAAGCCTTTGCTCTTTCAAGCCCGTAAATGTTACAATTGCAAATCGCTATTCAATTGCTACAATTCCTCAAGCCCGCAAATGTTTTCACAACTGTAAATGGCAAATATAGAAAGAATCCTACTAGTAGCAGATAGGACTCGCAAGGGGGTTAAACAGCTGACCGTAGCACTGTAAATGCAAATAAAAAATCAATATTACTTTAAATATTACTTTAAATAGTACTTTAAAAGAGGGGGAAAGCGATGAAAGACATTAGAATTAATTGCACAACAGTCTCAAGCTCGCAAAACTGCAATCACAAATATTTTTTTACGTTGCATTTCCGTGTTATATCAATCTTGGTAATCAAGTAGTTAATACATATAAGGCAACCCACATGGACTAGAACAGTATCGTCATTCATTTTTATTATTTTGTACATTGCAAGATTGCGGGTCCGATCGCATATCGGACTTCTAAATGTTATTTGATTGACGTTTAACCTCCATGTTTTACTGATGTCATGATGACGGTCTCATTTACTATTCGCTGTTTCTAAATCAGTAGTTACGGCATTGCGTAATTGATCATGATTACGCTCGTAAATGCTACTTACGGGTGCATGGTTTATGGTTTAAGCTTTCGGCCAGGTAGCTGCAGGCTTGTTCAATTGAATCGCTCTGTAACTGTTGCAAATTTCTTGCAATTGAATATGGGCCCAAGCTTATCCGCAGGTGCATTTAGTAAACATTTTAAGAACAAGGTGCCTGGCTTTTAAAAATCTACATGGGTTCACAAAGTATAACTTGGTCTGTAATGTGCTTTGCAGAAGGCTGTATTATCTATTTCTAGTGCAAAATGCTGCCATGGCCCCAAGTCTATCACATTAATGTCTTAGCATAGTGCTGCCCAAATGGTGGCCTGCCGGACAGATGAGTTCTGTAGCCTACGGTCTATTTGGATAATATATTTAGCTACTTCTAACTATATGTATAAAAATATTATTATTTTTTTATACATTTAGTTATACATTTTTTTTTTATTATTATTTTAAACCCAGCCCATACGAGCTGTGCCCAATAACAGTCTGCACTACTAAATAATTTGGCTTAGTGAATCTGACGAACAGTATTCAGGGTGATGTCAATTAATTTATTTCTAAAATGTAAATTTATCAAACAGAATATTAACATGTTAAGTTCAGGAAGGTAATAATATTTCCACATATAACACTACATTGGGAATTGTGGCATTATGAGTGTTTTTTCTGTATCAACAAAATCATGTGCTCAATTGTCTTGCATTGAAAGAAGTGTTTTCTTCACTTAAAATATTATGTAACATTATGTAACAATATAATTATGTAGCTTACAATGAATTACTTACAGATATATACAGCCTTATTAAATTGCGATTCGGTAAATTTAAAAGGGCTCTATATAAGCACACAGCATATTTTTTTACAGAAGTTTTTAGTAACGACCTTGCTTTTGGATAGAAGATCACTAACTAAAAAAAAATATAAAAAAAATATGCTGTGTGCTTCTATAGAGCCCTTTTAAATTTACTGAATCACAATTTAATAAGGCTGATGATTTTTAATAATGTTATTATATATATATTTTTAAATGTGAAGCGCTCTCCAAAATGAAATTTACAGCACAAATAGAGTAAAGAATGATTGTTACTTACTAGGATGTACTGTAAGATATGTCCCTCTGCCAAACACCAACTTGTCATAGTTATTATTCACACAGTCAGACATGTCATTACAATAAACCAACTTGTCTTACTCCCCTCCGCACACAGCTAAACGGAGGCTAAACTGATGAGTTATGTTAAGTAACTTGAGATTCAGGATTAAGTTGATATACACAAATAAATCAATATATGGGGTGAAATATGGGATGTATTAATAATATGTCAAGTTCAAAAGACCTGCAGTCTTATTAAATTGTGATTTGGCCAATTGAAAAGGGCTCTATATAAGCGCATAGCATATTTTTTTACAGAAGTTTTTAGTTAGTGAAGACCTTGCTTTTGGATAGAAGTTCACTAATTAAAAACTTCTGTCAAAAAATATGCTGTGTGCTTATATAGAGCCCTTTAGAATTTGCTGAATTGCAATTTAATAAGGATGCTAGGGCCCAATTCAATTGCCCAATTTGTACATTTATACCCTCTTAAAATAACTCTTAATATTGCTAGATATTTGGCAAATATTACTTATTGGCACTAATGAATTCTTAAGTCATTAGAATGCATAAAAAACATTTATAAAAACAACACCCGAAGCCAAATGTATGAGTTCAAGGCATTTGCAAGTAGCTAATAGAATATGGGCCATGGTGTGTTGATTACATTCAATGGAGCTGTATATCAGATTAAAGTGTTATAATACAGAAATATCCAGATAACATGGACAGTAGTTTTAGCCAATTCTATCTATTGTATATAGTGTCTACTCTGACTTGGATGGCTCCTGGATAGAGCATATTTTTGCATAACTGTATACACAGCATTGCAATGACCTATTGTATGATATATACCAAGATATATCCCAACTTCTTTATTAGCACATATTTGTGTTTTTCTATTATTGGTTGTTTCTGTAACACTTACTTGGCATTACACTGAGTTTTGTTCCTTGTCCAAACAATAGTCTGTTTACTCCTCCTAGATTCACACAGTGACAGAGCTCAATACAGAAAGCTGACACAGACAAATATATGGGTTGTCACCTATACTGCTCCGCATACTGGGGTATCCTCATATTATTCTGTAGACTTTATTCCATAATGTATCAAAGTAAATAAAATGTAAAATTTTGAAATTAATAAACCTCATAGAACATCACAGTGTTATATCATTAAATCAAAACTAAATAAGACCATTATTTAATAAATCTAACACAGCAAAACATATAACTTTCCATTTTATCTTTGCCAAAAATGGTTAAAGGGTTTAGGAGGCTTTCTCTGAGATTTATGGCACATATATAATTTACTAAACAATACATACATTCAAACTTACTAGGGTTTATTATGAGTTTGGTTCCTTCTCCAAATATAAGTTTCTTGCCAGCATTAGTCACACACTGTTACAATCCTCTACAATAACACTACCTTAAGATGTGATCATGTTGTCTCAATGCGCACCAGCTTCTATACCAGTTGTCGTTTTTTTATCATTTCATTTTTCTATTCTTTATTTATGAACAATGTAAATGATTTAGCATAATTTGTAACTTTGTAAATTATGTACGTTAAAAATACTTATGCAGCTAATTTGTTATTGATATATATTATGATCCTGAAATACTTCAAAGAGTAAATGGACATATTGAAATTATGAATTATATCTGAATACAAACATAAATTATCTATCTGAGAAATAAACAGAACTTTGGAAAATTCTTAGAAAACACGAAAACATCTCTCCATCAGAAACAGACAATGGTCTATTTCACATTGCTGTTCACAAATGTATCACACGTTTACCTAAAATGACAGTCCCTAGAATTCATTGGACGTTCCTTGTAGATAAAATGACTAAAACATGTATCCAGAGAAATGTAAAATGGTACAGCACATTACATGTAACCAGATATTCTGAACATATGTACAATGTGTGATTTTTTTTATTCATATTTAATTGCTCATCACTATTTCACTTTGATTTGGATGCCCTTATTCAATAGCTTAAAAAAAACAACACATTTTTGCTTTCTGATAATTTTTTTCTAGGTCACACAGATCATTATCAAGAAAACATGTTGAATATTTATATCGGAAAACCTAAATATGCACTTCTAGCAGTGATATTATATCAGATAACTAAATAACCATATACCCTAAAATATAAACACATGTTTTGGCAGCACATCAGACAATTCTTAATAGTATTATAGCATTGTCAGTTAAATAAATGTGAATTGATACATTTGTCATGAATTTACATTTACTCTTTGTTAAAAAAAAATCTTTCATGCCCACTTTCTGATATAAATAAACTACACACAAATGTACACAATTGTATTATTTCATAGTTCAGAGAAAAACTACACAGTAGGACTTTGTACACTTACATAAAAACCCTATGTTGATAAACACAGTTTAGAAATGATATAAATACTCACTTGGAATGACGGACAGTTTAGTTCCCCCACCAAATGTTAGTTTGCTGTAACTTCCAGTAGTCACACAGTAACACACAGCGTACATAATACCAACCACCAAAAGCTTCATAACCCTCCAAGAGTAATGTAAGCTCCTATTATTCTCTTTTATTTCCAAACATGGAAATGTTGAACTAAATTCATAAATTAAGTAAACCATACTAATCAATTTGAGTCCTAGACACCCAACACACAATTTGTCACACAAACCCAGCATGTAAACCCCATGTGGACTGAACTTGCTGCATATACCAGTTACACTTATTTGTAGGTCATACAATATTAACAAGTCAAATGAAGAGGGATATTTACCAAGTATTCTCGGTCTCTTTGAAAGCTTAATAAATACCCACAATGGCGGGTAGAAAATCCAACTGTAAAATGCATAAACTTACCAGGTTTCACAGTCAGTTTGGTGCCCCCGCCAAATATCATTTTCCAACTCCCTGAACTAGTAGCACCGTGAGACATCTCTTTACATAAACCCCCCAGCTGGGGTAATAAAGACACCAATACAAAAAGCAATAATACATTAACAAATTATTTCCTAAAGAGAATCCCAGCGAGGGCTTGAAAAGTCAGTGCTATTTCCCTGCAAAAATAATGCCTAGTTTTCAAGTGGGATCTTGGTCGCTTGTCATTGAGTCAATCATGCACAAACTAGGCTACATTCATTAAATCTATGTTTATGCTATTATTTTGCATTCATTTACAAATATTATGAGAAACTTGGGTTACTTTAAAATAATATATGAATATAGTTTGCTAAAGTTATAATGGCAAATACAGTTTCATTTTATTTAATGCCATTTTATATTTACACAGAGTGTCCAACTGCATTCATAAGACATACACTAAAAGGTATAGTTACACTACATTACACTATGAATAAATGATGTTGTATATTTCTACTGAGTTGTACGTGTACATATCAGTGATATGATACATTTTATATATCCACTTAGTATACATATGACCACCACCCTCTTTAGTTCCAGTGAATATCTACTGTACATCATGTACCGATCGTGAACTCAATGCTTACCTGCGTACTGATGGGGCTGTTCGGTTCTGTAATGTCTATGTTCCCAAGGCTCTTAACTTTGACCTTGTGATCTTCACCTGGAACACACATGGACATCGGGAATAAAGCCGTAGCAGTTTCTGGGAGCTTGTAGGACAAACAACTTTCAGGTTTCCGTCCTGGCTGTTTATTCCAAGTGTTGCAGATGTTCATATTCAGACTGCCCCATAATGGATATTTATTGAAAGTTCCAGGTTTCTGTTGCAATTAATTGTATTTAATTCCTGAAGACTTCCACTAGTGACAATGTCATCCATGTTCTGAACGAGCATGTGTTATCCAGAATGTAAATGTTCTATTGAGAAGGTTATTTATTCTCTACAATGATATGGAATGGCAAACCACACCCAAAATATTAAATACAACAGAGTCATCTTGTTGATTTTTGATTACTTTATTATAATACTAACATATTCTTTCTCCATTGTATATTTACAATTCAGGTTAAGACACAAAATCATTACAGGAAACAAATAGTGATATAGGTAATTACTGCAGATAAGAGCTTCAATAATATTTGCTGTAAAAAGTGCAAGAGTTAAGATTTTAATTTCTATATTTTTCCTAGTTAGATGAGGGAAATGTATTGTTTCATCTTATAGTCAGTTAAAAAAATTAAAGAGCTAAAAACAGAAATATAAGGACTATATGTCAATAGGAGGTAAAATTGCAGCAAAAACTGTATAATTAGTAACTCAATTAACTTTATTATTTTTCAATCTATGTATAAGTGAAAAAATTTAGAAACTTATACAAAGTAGGCTCTATAGTATATAAAAACACTGCTTAAATCATTTTGATAAATGAACTATATTCCATGATAATACTCCTATATTTATTATATATTCTCTGACATGTTAGTTATCAGGAGTCCTGCCCTCGGTAATAGCAAAAAGGTAAGGAATTAAACACTTCTCTACTTGAACACAGGTGAATGGGTTTTCAAGTTAAAACCTGCTTGCAATTAGATCAAATAATAAATGTTTATGTTTTTTTCCTGTAAAATCTTTCATTTTTTGTTTTACTACCACATATCCACACCACTGTTCTTTTCAATAATGCACCATGCCATTGCATCATAACAAATATAAATTAGTTACATGGGGTATAATCTGTATTTATATTAGTCTGGATTTACATTATTCCATCCCTGAAATCAGAGAATAATTGTACAATATATAAAGTGATTACATATTATGGTCATGATTCTAGTAAAATATTTTGTGCTCCTATCCATCCATAAACGGGCATCATACAGAGTTGAGGCTGAGAAATACAAAGTCCTTTCTTTATAACAATTAGCCATCTACTGAACACTGAGAGTGAGGAAAATGTTTTGAGTTTTTTTCTTCTGTTGATTTTTGGCTCAGAAGACTGGATTCTGTTGAGAAAGAGAAACAATAATTACTGATGAAAATGTATTGTTAAAGGAAAATGAGTAGGTTGATGTTAATGTCAGCAGTAAATACTCTGAGTCGGTAGTAGGGTAACAATATTTTTGCTCCATGTGTTCAGAAATGCATACTAAATTGGGTATATTTCCAAACTGGGGAAAATGGGTGTTACATATTCTACAGGAGCTATTTATCAAACAGATACATGTATCCCCAGTGGATAAAGAGGTCCCATGGAATACCTACTATCAGCGGTTTCAGTTTAGGGGGTTTCTGTAGAATAGCAGGTGGAGGCTCTGGTAAAACAGTTTAAAGTTCTCATCTGTATATTGTATTGTTTGCAGTTTTTTGATATCCTGAGCACAGCCTCAAGATGGAGGCCATATGTTACTGCAGGAGGAACCCGGTTCCCATTATGTGACTGTATATTTTCCAGAAGGTTTCTCAGTGTCTTTGATATGTCTTGTATGGTGGTGATTATTTTTAAGATTAGTGGGTTTGTCTGTTGGTTTGCTGTATTGTGATGCGTGAATGGAGTTTTATTTTGATGCTAATCGTAGTATCCAGGAAGCTAATTTCAGTTTGAGTGACTGAGTGTGAGATGACGATGGGGTGAAAAACATTATAATTTGTATGGAAGGATGTCATTGACGTAGTGAAGGTGATTAGGGGTTTAATGTGGCAGGTTCACAAACATTGTAAGAATTATATGTTTTATCTCCACTTATCCACTTTTATCCCTGCCTGATAAATATACCCCATTGTGTTACAAGCTACCTTGTGAAGATATTCAAGTAGATTCATTAATATTTACAGTCAGATCTAGCAGTCAATTAAATCTAAACTAATCACAAAATAGGCAAAGACATGTAGGAACAATATATTAATATGGTAACATGAGTTATATTAAATAATGCTACAAACCTTATGATGACCACAGTCGTAGAGTTATTATCAGGTTGAATGCCACTGCTTTAATAACCAGGACCCTCAGACCAAAGACTGTGATGGACAATGTATTCAGTTTTGTATCTGTAACAAATAGAGATAATTCCTAGTTGAGTGACTGGAAATGAATTACTTCCATATGTATTTGCATACTGTTTAACATAGGCCAAGTTCTCTATTCTCAAAGTTTTAAAAAATGAGAACTATGGGAATTGACCCCTCATAGACAATAGCTATTTGATAACATTTATTACAATACTATGATATTTTTGTTAAAGAGATTTTTTCTAAGTCAGGTATTGTATATGCCTTTGAATATAATGAGGTAAAGGGAGAACACAGTCAAATGATCCATGTTTACCTATCCATATTGATTACATTTCTGATATAATGTTTTGTCACATGAACATACAGTCATGTGGAGCTATGGTTTTCACTCACTATATAACAAAAATATGCACAGTAAACCTAAATAGCCCACAGGACATATAGCATGGTAGAGCACATATTAACCCTTTCTGTACTGGAGACAACAATCATACTGTAACATGTTGTCTATATTTATCTTGCTCACCTGTTTCAAAATAAGGACCAATCTCTGACACTAACGAGCAGGTCTGTGATTCTTCATCTGAAAAACAAGAACATATCCTAGAATTAATACCCATAAAAGTGCTAAATATGAAATACACTGATTTATTTCTGTGAGAGCAGCACAGATGATAAGAATCATGTTTAATTTGGCTTGGTAATTATCTGTATCATCCATGGTTTACACAGCTTTGATATTCACATTACACTTTGTATAGGAAAGTGATTCCCAGCTATTTCTTGTCAGTGTCTGGCCACCTCTTTAGACTGAAGTAGGCTACTAAAGAGGCACAGGCAGTTTTGAACTGCGTGGTGATATGTGTGGCATGCCTCATTTTTCTTTAGGTGTACACCAATGTAAATCCAGATAAGGATACATCCACAGTTGTGACTAATGACAATGGGGTTGTCTTTCCTAGGACCGTAGTGTGGCAATGGAAGGACGCACACTAATTCCTAGTGCTCTGTTATACTACACTGCTACACAGTAACAGATTATACATTTAGGACCTCTAATGTACACTTGTGCAAAAGTAGTCAGTAAATAATATTAAGTATATTGAATTTCCAAATTGTTATCCTAAATATAACAGACTTTGCAATGCAATATTGAGAGGTTGGAAACAAATTGTCTCAAACAGTCATTTATTTTACAGTATCTAACCAGGAACATAAATAGATGGGTGTCTGCATTCTGGAACTGTAGACTGGCAAACATAGGGTTAATGTGAAGTGATTGCTAGTAATATAATGTACCTTGTGAATCTTTTGAGTAATAGATTTGACCATTGACGTCCACTTTGCATGTAGGGTTTTCAGACTGGTCCCACACGGCTGTACTATATATCCACTTATTTTCAAAATTCTGTAGCACAAACTGATTTGTTAAATTGATCTTCTTGTCATTCACAGAAGCAACTGTCCTACTGTTAGGAGATGGGTAACTAGTGGCCACGCACGATGATGTGGGCATCTCCCCAGGGTTATCCTTAGATTTGCGCAGATACACCGATGGTTGTTTGGTGTCATCAATCTCTGTGAAAAAGCAAGATGAGCTCTTTAGCTTAAAACGAACACAATATTAATCATACAAATTAAAATAAATTGTATTCTTTTTTAATTGTATTATGTTCCCTGGTTTTAGTTTTTAAAATTTAGACATGAATGATATAGTTATGAAAGTGGTGTTAAGTGAGGGTTAAAAAAAGTGGAGTTGAGTATCCACATGTTTTCTTTGCTTATATATATATATATATATATATATATATATATATATATATATATATATATATATATATATATATATATATGACATTGAGAAATAGCACTTGTAAAATGATATACTTACTGGGCTGCACCAAAAGTTTGGTTCCAGATCCAAAAGTATACTTCCAGTTGCCTGTATTCACACATCAAGAAACACCAATACAGAAACCTCTCTATCAATAGCCACTAAAGTACCATATACCTGCACCAATTCAGATGGTTAGAGTTTTAGACATTTACCCCTCACTGTTGGAACAAACTGGAGGAAATATATATATATTTTTTAACTATAGAAACACTAAATTCATTGCTTTGCCCTTTTACCATATCGGTGCATTAAACGGATCTCAACTTCTGCTCTGAGATGGGTGACCTCTGATATAGTATTGATGAATGTATTCATACTGTGTATATAAACATGTTTTTATGTTGTGCATCATATGTTTTTGTGTGCAAGACATTATTTTGATATGGAAAAGAACATTACTTACTGGGGTGAACAGAAAGCTGGGTCCCTCTGCCAAATATCAACATATAGTTGTTGTCAGTCACACAGTCAAAGGCACCACTGCATAATCTAAGCTTTGTGTGACATAAATGTATTTCTTGCATAGGTGTAGGAACTGGGGGGATGAGGGGGACAAATCCCAACCAGATTTCTCATTGTGTGTATGTATGTGTATAGAAGCTGTTAAGTGTCCTGTGTATGATCTGTATCCCCCCTAAGAAATATTTTGGTTCCCACACCCATGATTTCTTGCCTATATTGTTGACTGTTTAGATGAAATACTTGTATTTCACATTGTGACAATGTTTTTCACTTTATCTATAAAAATAATCCCTTTGTATTAGAATAATTAAAAAAGGTGCACATTGTGCTTGTAAGGTACATGTCCCAATCAAATTGTATAAATGATGTGATTATTTTGTGCTTGGGAAATATTTTAAATCATTAGTGCATAATTATCAAATTGGGTAAAAAAAGTAGTGTTAAATCTTTTTAAAAATAAGTTAAATAATCTGCTTTGATTATTTCAGTACAGTGCTTTTGTGTGAAATGTGTCCTTAAATGCAGTAAAAACAAACACTGAATGATATTTATACACTTACTGGGGTGAACAACAAGCAGGGTCCCTCTGCCAAAGGTTTGCCGCCGGGTGCCATCAGTAGTAGCACAGCCATAAATATCAATACATAAAGCTCTATACATGTTTTTTTGTTATTAGGAAATTAACTGACATGTCCAGCTACAAAGTTACATTCTGGTGGAAGATAGTGGCACCATATAACCAGCAGAATCTA
The DNA here is from genome assembly GCA_027410445.1 of Discoglossus pictus. Taxonomy (NCBI): domain Eukaryota; kingdom Metazoa; phylum Chordata; class Amphibia; order Anura; family Alytidae; genus Discoglossus; species Discoglossus pictus. Next base: position 387,488,110 of record CM050163.1, read on the forward strand.
GTGATCTCCCCTCTAATAAAGTGGAGTTGTAATGAGGGGGTTAAGTTTCTACATTGACTTACATGTTTCTATTAATTACAAAGTTGAGGTACCAATAGCACGATCATTATAATGAACTACTTACTGGGGTGGACAATGAGATGAGTCCCCCCGCCAAACACCAGCTTCACGTTGTTACTATTCACACAGTCAATAACCATAATACATAAACCTCCTGTCCCAGCAATATAAATGGTCTGTGTCATCATTAGTCTTTGTGTCATTTTGGGGGGCAAAAGTTTCTTACACAAAGCTAATATAAGTCACACAGACCAGATGCTTGTGCTATTTTTGATAATATGTCTCTTTTTGGTCTTGCACAAAAGGTATTAATAACTAGGACAGTACCCTACTCTATCTGATACAGACCAGATTACAAACGAATTATTTAGGAGGTGAGGATTACATGAAATATGTATTATTTTATATCTTGAATGTCACTTGTACCAAAATATGACAAACCTATTTTATTACTTAATTGGCTGAACCACAAGTTTAATAACAGATCCAAAAATGTACTTCAGGCCACTATTATGTACAGATCAGAAAATCAGAGAATAGACCAATAAACTCCACTTACCGCTAATTATCACAGGCTTCATGAGTTGATGGATAGTAGAATCTGCCCATTCTGAGAGTCATATTACAGTCACACAGATATTACATGTTACCGACATATTACATGACATCATATGTACAATTAGTTAAACGCTCTCAGTCTCTTCCAAGAGAAAAGCGCTATGTAAATAAGTTATTATTTTAATATTTTTAGAACTATCCAAAGCAATATCTGAATAATATACAATTCAGGAAAAAAATACAATGGGTAAATGTATGAAATGGGTATTGTGTAAACTATTTATTGAACAAGATGAAGCATTAATCCTATTCCATATATAGACTCATAGAAATTACATAAAGTGAAAATATTTTCTTTTCTTTTTCTTTTTCACTCCAATTATCTCTGCTTAATTCCCTTTTACTCGACTTTTATCCCATTTGATAAATATGCTTAATTTATCAAAGCTAGTCTAAAATGTTAATTACTCTACTTTTGGGTTATTTTGGTAGCGTTAATTATCAAACTTTGCAAAGCTTCAGAATCTGATATACAGATTTTGTAGACTAACATAGAAATTGGAGTTGTGTTTGCCACTTTTTTAACACCATTGTTTATGTCCACAAATATACTCACGTGGATTTACTGTTAACCTTGTTCCTGAACCAAATGTAAGTTTAGAAGCTCCGGCATAAGCACACAGTGACCTACCCAATAACAAAAGCACTGCCATCCATGTATCTTCAGATCAAACATAATAGAAATATGTGCTTACAAATATATGTATATATATATATATATATATGTATATATATATATATATATATATATATATATATATATATATATATAAATATATATATATATGTAAAATGGTTATTCTACAACTATACATTTTAACCTAGAGGTATAATAAACTATATACAGATGTCATACAGCAGCAGTTAGAGTGTGGACATACTGTATCATATTATTGAAGTATTAACACATACATATAATATGATACTCACTTGGAATTACTGTCAGCCGTGTACCAGAGCCAAACATGTATTTGTAGCTATTATCCACACAGTAACACTGTGCTTTACAAAAAATGGCCATGTTGGGATTTCTGCTTGTGCAATATACTAATATACTGAGATTGGAACTTTTACATATAAGTAAAACTTGATAAACCTGCTCACAGGTACCTCAGTATATATATATATATAACACCATATTAACATATTTAATAAATTCAGATGGAACATCCTGCGAACCTGGGATACTTGGTATAATACTGCAAAAAATACAGTGTGTGCCAATTTCAACTCCCAATCATTTCTAGGAGCAAAGTCGATCACAGATGGATGCAACATGTTTCCTAAAGCACTTTGTAACTCCCGTGACTCTTAGTGAATCAACCCCTTTGTATGTTTTGAAATATAATTTTCACTTATTGCTAAAAAATGAGTCGTGTCTTAGTTTCCAGGTATAGATTGGACAATTTTCACTAAGTGGTATGGTAATATTGTGGTGGTTATGCTTGGGGATAAAGACAGCTCAGTATCACTTAGTGAATATTGCCAATTATTGGTGTGCAGTAAAAACATATATCAGGTATATCATTTTAAATGTTTACAATGATTGTACATTACTTGTACACCTGATCTAATAAAATCACAAGCAAATTTTAATATGTCCATAGATCAATTCCCCTGTTCCATAAATGTAGCACATGTTTTATTCTGGTTTAGTATACACTTTTTAATGAGTAAACATTGCTCAATGTATCTACAGCTATGTGATGTACTACTAAGTCACTAATGAATTAGTTTAGGTGAGTATAATATATATATAAATTATATGAAATAAAAATGATCACTACTTACTGGGATAAACAGACAGTTTTGTTCCTTTGCCAAAGACTTGCTTATAGTTGCCTTGATTAGCACAGTCACAAATACCAATACACAAACCTTCCTCAATGGCAAAGCTTCAATATACAGGACACCTCACTGCTCTTTATCTAGACCACCTACACATTGGGTTTACTAAAAAACCCTGTACAACTGATTTTAAGAAGATTTACTAATAATTACAAATTTTAATGAAACCCTGGACCAAAACTTCCAATTGCAAAACCAAAAACCAAAGCAAACATTAAACTGCTGAACTTATGAGGAATAATTAGATCAATAAATTGTTGTTTACATGCTGTGATGACACCAGGGAAGACCTAGCTAGGTTTAATTACCACCAACTAAGGAAATGGAAACAATAGTAAGTGTACAAGTATTTTGAAATACATGCTAAAATATGTTGAATTCCTATTCTGGAATGTTATTCTTTATCCATGTTTTTATCTATCTGAAATACTTTGGCCATAGATCACTAAGCTTCCCATTGGCTATACAGTGGTTTGCTGGGTCTGTGATGTTTTCTATGGGAAGTGCACTCTCAGCCTCAGTGAATTAGATCACATCTTATAGGTAGTAAAGTTTTGTTACTTGTAATATATTTTACAGCTTGGATGGGTTAAAGCTGATGATTATCAATATAAATATAAATAGTATACTGGGGTGTACTTGCAGTCATAATCTATTTATGTTTCGTTATTATATATTTTTTATTTTCATCTGCAGACATGCGCTAATAAGGATACACCACACTAATGCATGAGGACATCACGTAAGGTTATTAACATTAAACTATATCACATATAACAACTTGACAACCCATAGATTCTTGGTACACATTTAAAATCTTCACTGTATTCAGAAATACATTCTCTAGATTCACTAAACTTCACAGGAGTTGTAATGCAGATCACTGAAGGCTGTAATGTGTATTTCCTATCAGAAAAATAACTTCACAGCCCATCACAACCATTGTAAAGGCTTAATAAATCTCATTGTGCTCCTGCATATTCCTAGGAAACATTTTCTTGGTGTCTTAATCCATAGCAATTACATAAACTAAAAGGATATATACATTTAGACTTACTTGGGATTACTCTTAGCTTGGTTCCTGTTCCAAATATAAGCTTATCAGCACCAGCATTACACAGTGGTATATGCCACTACACAATCCTGATGTGTGACTGATGTCTTTGCTCTTGGAACATCAAACTAGAAGCACTGGACAAGTTGCACTGAGATCAGCAATTGTGGGAGAAAATTGTCTCAATACTTATTACTTCCTAGGGTTATACTGAGCAAATAAATAACTATGCACACAAATCTAGATGGATTTCATGCAGCATAAACCCTAGAAAAGCCTTGATCAAATAATCATCAAAACTGAGCACTTACTTGGTTTTACTACTAAGTTTGTCCCAGAGCCAAAAATGATTTTGGAGCCAGCTGTATTCACACAGTGTGACATCGCTTTGCAAAAATAGGAAGATGTTTTACAAACCACTTGTGGTCATATCAATCCAGACAATATAAAGCAACCCGACATAAGCTAGGTGTTAATGTCATTATGTACAATAACCTCATATTGTACTGACCAGTTTAGTGGCCATATTAAATTCCAGCCTCATAAGTCCAATGTGGGCTGCATGCTTCAATTTTGTCAGACTTACGTTGCTATTAAATTAGAAGGGACTGCGAGCTATGAGCTAGAGGCGCTATTTCGTAAACCAGTTCGTGGCCATTAATCAGTTTTAAAGTTACGGGTTTAGATGGATCCAATGGGAAAAGACATCATAAGCGTTACGTCACTGAAAAAGGGGAGGGTAAATTTTTAATTCCTCCGGGATCCAAATCCAGTTTGCGATCGGTCCCAAAGAACAGAAAATAATGCAATATTAATAAAGCCGTAAATATGATATTCTATTACATTCAAGTTACAGTATCAGTAGTAACACATTGATTGCAGGGGTCGATATGACACATGAAATATCCATGAACTCAAATATTTTTCGGGGCTAATTTGTGGGAATGAGAATGTTGTGCGACTAATTCTAAGACCTAACATCTCTTTCCTTGGTAATAAAAGTCCAGTAGTATTATGTTATGTACAGTACAAGTGCTACGTATTGTACTTAACCCCCTTTGTGGGTGCACTCGAGCACACATTGGCCTCTGTGCTTGATTTGCGTGTTTCGTTCTTGCTCGCTGGTAAACATGTAGCACTTTAATAGCTGAACTGAACAGATAGCGGTTACAAGGATGAAAGATCAAAGGAAATACGCGTGCGAGGTTCAACGTTGCTCTGCACGTAGCCTATTCTCGGCCGTCCTGCATGTTAACACGCAAAGTCGGCTGCAAGCAATGTTAATATGCATCTTAGCATGTAAGTAGCGCTAAGATGACAGTTACGAGTAACGTGTGATAAGTGACCATCATTAATAAATTCTTATAAATATACCAGGGGACCCACAAGTAATCACATGGTCTGTAATGTGATTTGCAGAATCCTGCATTGTCTATTTCCTATTGGAAAAAGCTGTCATGGCCGCCCATTATATCTCATAAAAGGCAATGTATTAGCCCAGTGCTGTCCATCTGGTGGCCCGCAGGATCAATGAGGCCCACAGTTTCTTTCTGTGGCCTCCTGTCTATCAAAATGAAACCTAATATTTTTAAAATAAAAAACTTGGGACATTTTAAACATTTACAGCCTTATTAAATTACGATTCGGCCAATTGAATAGGGCTCTATGTAAGCACATAGCAACATTTTTTTACAGAAGTTTTTAGTTAGTGAAGACTTTGTTTTTATATAGAAGTTCACTAACTAAAAACTTCTGTAAAAAAATATGCTGTGTGCTTATATGGAGCCCTATTCAATTGGCCGAATTGCAATTTAATAAGGCTGTAAGGATATCATCTATAAACATTCAAATATTTAACTATTTCTTTCTACGAATATAAAGATATTATATTATTATATATATATTATCTATTTAACTATTCTGTTAAAATATACTTATTCAGTGTACGTATTACAATAAATTAATTTAAATATGATTACTGGTGATTTTACTATATTTGGGAATAATTTTAATAATTGGAATATATTTCTTTTAAATATGAAGCCCCCTCCAAAATTAAAGTTAAAGCACAAATAGAGTAAACAATGAATATTACTTACTGGGATGAACTGTAAGATATGTCCCTCTGCCAAACACCAACTTATAGTTATTATTCACACAGTCAGACTTGTCATTACAATAAACTAGCTTGTCCTACTCCCCATTGCACGCAGCAGAACGAATGAGACATGTTAAGTAATGTGAGATGCTGGGGTAAATTTCTATTACACATATAAATCAGTACATGAGATGAGATATGTAATGCAATAAAAATATGTAAAGTTCAAAACCCCTACAGCCTTATTAAATTGGGATTTGTCCAATTCTAAAGGGGCTCTATATAAGCACAGAGCATATTTGTTTTACAGAAGTTTTTAGTTAGTGATCTTCCATCCAAAAGCAAGGTCTTCACTAACTAAAAACTTCTGTAAATAAATATGCCGTGTGCTTATATAGAGCCCTATTCAATTGGCCAGATCGCAATTGAATGAGGCCCCTAGTATGTATGTTGATTTACATTTCGATATAGTGTACTAGGTGGTTGCTTTGCAGGTGAATGCGTTTAATATTGAGCTCCCCCATACTGGTTCTTTTCAGTAGCATGCTTCTATATATTTGATACATTTTATCTCCAAAACCTTAAAATTGTACCGTTCTCAGTGAAGTGATTCTCTGAAGCTATTATGGCCTTTTCTATATGAAACATAATTATAGCTGATTCAAAGATCAGTAAAACAAATAATAAATATTTTGAGCTACATGAATGGGAAATATGTTTCATAAAAATGATTCCAAATATGTAATTGCAGCTTTAATTTACATCGATAGACTAAGGAAAATCAATAAATGTCTTACTTGGGTGAACCTGAAGCTTAGTCCCGGCTCCAAAGACCAACTTTCCCCAGTTTCCAGTATTCACACATAAACTTAAACCTTTACATAAACGTCCCACACAATATCCCACATATCACAAAGCTGCTACAATGGTGCAAAGTCCTTTTTTAAATTAAAAGTTCTTTATTATTTCTACATTCATTTTCACTGCATTAATTCAATAATTCGGATATGTTTTCTCATTCTCTGGTGAATGCATCAAATATTACATGAAAACAATAGCGGGGCATTTAAATGATTAATAATTTATAACTTACAGATAATTCTAATGCGTATTATTCTAAAAATGAAATCCACATTGATTGTATGCTCATTACCTGTGGATTTGTACTATTTTCTCCTTGGGATAAAATAATTAGGAACATGAACCTGATAACCTTTTGAGTTTGTGTACTTGTCCTGATAAACACACACTGAGTTATGTTCATCAAGTTAGGACAAAAATATGAATATGTGGATAAACAGAGTTAAGCGGAATTAAAACTCAAAGTATCTAGGTTTTCTATTGGGTGGGGTGGATTTACTAAGCTCCTGATCATCTGAGATAAGGGGAGCAGAGCTGAGATAGGTGAGGAGGGCTTTTTTCCCATGGTAAAGAAGACATAGTAAATCAAGAGATCACGTGAGATACAATTGAGATGCTTAGTAAATTCTCTCTCAGACACTTTTTACCAAGTGGGGATAAACTCATAACAAGAAAGAGGAAGCTCTACATACAGAACTAACTAGTTCTAACATATTAACTCATATGTTTCAGTAAATATTTAGTAATAACATGATTAAATATTTCAGTTCTTTCACATGCATTTCATAAGTTTATATTAAAAGTAATATAAAACATTTTTTTTATATGTTTTGAAACATATTTGTTCTCAAATGCCCAGAAAAATAATCTTTATAAATCAACATGTTGCACCAAGTGTACTAAAGGGTTAATTGTTAAAGAAATGTAAGAGAACTTCAAAGTTTCTTTGTTCCTAAGATTTAAAATATGCAAAATAATGTCCAACATTTTCCTCTTTAGTACACCTGGCCCTGTGATCTTTGCTCAGGACACAGCTCACAAGCTCCAGCTCAGATATATATCCATATTACACATCCTGTTCCAGATCACAATTATCCCACTGACCTCGCTGATTTCCATGGGCTCTGTAGGGACTGATACCAACTTCCAGACTGGAAACTTACAGTACTTTAAATAACATCACATGACTGCCCAGTGTTATTTACATATATTCAGATTTTTGTGTAACTTGAGGATTTAATTGATACTAAATTGCGGGCGTTAATCTGGAATGCACACTTATAAACATATATGAAACATATAGAAATGCTAAATTATTATTGGAGCTGAACTATAAGGATTTTAGGGAATAACCTAGCCGTTCTGAATTACCATACATCTCCACATTTACTTCAGATGTTTTACAATTACTATGTGATCAAGGTAAGAAGATAAAGCCATTCTAAGATCAATACTTTCCATGGCAATCATTCTGCGCTGGATTTAGTGCTTTGTGTGGGTCAGTGTGTAAATATAAATATTAGTAATGGAAAACTTAACAGCTCATTATCACTATCAGTAAAATAAAATTAATGAAATTAATATATACTCGTTACTATTATAGACATCTGACTCTTAAGTAAAGTGACTCACTTGGCTGAATTATTAGCTTTGTTCCTTCTCCAAAGATGAGTTTCTCCCAACCTCCAGTATTCACACAACCACACGTATCCTTACAAATATACCTGGGGTTAACACTGTTATACTAGTGAGCAGAATACAGCCCAATACTCACTTGGATGTACTACCAGTTTAGTGCCTCTCCCAAATATCAGTTTTCCGTAACCTGCAGCATTCGCACTGCGGCGCAGACCTTACATAAAACTACCAGTCACTGCATCTTGTACACACATTGTACATAAAGAGACACATAACACAACACCTCAAGGAGCACGTCTGGAGCTCAAATCATATGTGATATATTGTATTTTTGTGTAGTTTGAGAATATGAAGAACACTTTATATCAGTGGCAGGCAACCTATTTGACTTGAAGGGCCACACATGTGGTCTCTGAGTCCTTACGAGAGCCACATAATGCAATTAACCCTTTCTATTTTATACATAGCAAAATGTTAAAATCACTGTGGGAAAATAGATAAAGAAGCATTAACTGGTAATATGGGATGTGTACAAAATAATATGTGTTCTGGAGTATAAATGAACATAGGCTTTGTATTGCCCTCCCAGTACAGAAAACAGAAGGGGGTCCAGTCTGGGGGTCACTGTGCTGCCTGTGCCCACTACTGCTTTACATACTTGAATGATTCTTTGGAGAAACATATAGGACATATATACTGTAGAAATTGTTGCTTGCTGTTTGGATTGATCTATTAGGGGGTATTAGGAACAAAAGAATGATGAATTTGGGAATATATCTGAATGAGATTTGTGTAACTGAAAAACAAAAATGTATTGATCTCATTATATCATGTCAATATTTTTTATTCGTACTATTATTTCTACTTGATCAAAATATTTCAATGAGATTTGTATTCAATATGAACAGAAAAAATAACTGGAAGATAAAAATGATCTCAAATAGATTTTCAGAAATTATAGCTGAAAGAGAAGGAGTGGATCATATCCCAGCGATTATTAAAATCAAGAAGATCTTACTTGGTATAACATGCAGTCTTGTTCCTGCTCCAAAGGTGAACTTGTAACCCGTCCCCAGTATTAGCACATCAGTACACTGTATAACATAAACCTACACAGGGCAGGAGGTATATAGTCTGTTAGCTAACACTACATTTGCACTAGAATAAATCACCTAGCTTCTACACTGAAACCTGAATGTCACACAACTTATTATTATTACCTCACAAAAAAACTGATACAAAATGGTGGCAATTAAATTTACAAAGATAAGAATAGTTATTATTATATATTTAAACATAGATATATATTTTGTCACTCACTTGGTGTCACTTCTAGCCTGGTCCCTTTCCCAAATGTCAGCTTATTGTAGCCAGTATTAGCACAGTGCTCAGGGCCTTTGAATTAACCCACCAGGCTGCCGCAACAGCCATTCAAAAGCCAGTATAATTTATATGGCACAGATCAGAAGATGGTTAGACCTTACTATTTTTTGTAATATCTGCTGCTATTCACTGGAGCTGTATATCAGACTGAAGTTTTATATTACAGAAAACTCAACAAAGCATGGGTGATAATTTTAGCCCATTCTATCTATTGTTTATTGTTTCCACCCCCATTTGGATGGCTCCTAGAGAGAGCATATCTTGACATACCTTCATACATAGCATTTCAATTACTTATTATATGAAAAGATATATCCCAACTCCTTCATTAGCCCATCTTTATTTTTTTCTAAATTGATTGTTTCTGTGACACTTACTTGGCATTACACTGAGTTTTGTTCCTTGTCCAAACAATAGCTTATTTCCTCCTCCTAGATTCACACAGTGACAGAGCTCAATACAGAAAGCTGACACAGACAAATATGGGTTGTCACCTATACTGCTCTGCATATTGTATTATCCTTAAATTTATCAAAATAAATAAAATATTACATTTTTAAATAAATACACTCCATAGAGCATCATGGTATTACATTATTATAAAAATAACTAAGGACAAATATATATTAAATTATTTTTAGACATTCAAATAGAATCACTAATTAACTTTTTATTGTTTATATATATATACATATATATATATATATATATATATATATATAGAGAGAGAGAGAGAGAGAGATTCACATCTGATCTAGCCTTTTCTATTTGCCAGAATGGATTAACGATTTGTACCATTGCATAAAATGTACATTGTTATGTATATCAAAATATGCACCTCACGTGTTCTGTAACTCTATGCTTTCATATTTCAAGAAAAACAAGAAAAGTTGGAATAAAAAAATGTGATTTCTGGAAATTATGGAAATATGCCAACCTCAGCAATAAATGCTCAACAATTCACATTTCTCAACTTTCTAAAAATAATAATTAATATAAAATCTAATCTAAATAAGATACACTATTGATGGTAAAAGAAAATATTATTAATATTCATAGTTATGCCTGGTTAGTAAATGCCAAGACATGTCTCTGTATTTTAAACATACTACAAGGATAATAACTTGTCAAAACTTTCAGATGTGTCCCTCTCACCAAATATTGGTCTGACATTGTAGTTGCCACATCGATACATTCAAATAGTACTCACCCTCAGAATCTCATGCATCTTACTTGTGTGTTATACTATTTTAATGTTAAATTTTATTTGTATCATGTTTTGAATGGCTTCAGTTTTATCTAATTCCCCTTGCACACTAAGATGCCTATCTAAATCACAGAGCTCCCCCATATCTAAATTACCTATTTATTTCTTGCTGGTTGTCTGTGCCAAAACTTTTAACACAGAAAATATATCTGGAGGTGCTTAGGTGCTCACTTACTGGGTGTTATATTGAGCTTGGTTCCTTGTCCAAATACCAGCTTTCTGCTGGCTCCAGCATCCACACACTAATACACCCCTGCACAATAACTGAACTTCTAAATACAAGACATAGCACATTACTAAGAAATGATCTCTGTGTGAATAGCATGGAAGAACAGGTACAGATAGACTCATGCAGAAATAACAATTATTTTTTTACATAAAAATGAGTTTTCGAACATTATGGCTCCTTCATCAGACTTCGGGTTCACAAATAAACCTGGAATCAAACATCATATAAATATGATATCAAGTAAAGTATCCAATTACAGTTTTATTTGTGAATCTAAAGAACCCTAATCTAAAGAACGTTCTCTCTATTTTTCTCATCATTTACCCATTAAAAAGTATTATGTGTATAGCCCTTTTGTTATATTTATTTTATTCTTAGGTATAATGTTAATCGTATCCCCCTCAGGGACATGATTTCAGTTTCAGTGTTGTAATTTCCTATTACATGAACCTCACAGGAAAAAAATACTATGATCATACAGCAGCAAATTATTTTTTCAGATACCCAATAATTGGACTGAATTGTCTTAAAGAATATTGTTAAAAAATTATTGAGCACATTTTTATACAAATTATTATTTGTGCTGTAAATAAATGAGATACACCCACAAGCCTGTGCATATTAGTAGCACCACACACAATTACACGTATGTCCACTATCTATAGAAACAAAGGCAAATATAATGACAGCCTGATACACCAAATGACTCCAAGGTGAAATCTCAATACTTACCCGGTATTACATTGAGCTTTGTGCCTCCACCAAATATCACCTTCCAGCCTCCTGTACCAGTAACACTGTGAAACAACTCCTGACAAAAACCACCCGGCTGGGGAATCGCCCTGTTAGGTTCCCAAATATCTCTCTTTTGTAAAGGAAAACCCCACAAAAATGGGCACATTTCTATTTTTCTCCACTGACCTTGAACCACTTTCTCTGTTTCCTCCTGTTACTATCTTTACAGTTTCAGAGAAAGAAATCTAGATCTGTACAGAATATGGAATTATAGTAAGTACATATTAATATCAAATAATGATAATGTAGCCTAGTAGGACATCATTTTACATGAATACAAGTGTCACTCAATGCCTAGAATACATCATTCAACATCTACAGACACTGAAATATCAATTTCACACACCATAATATTATTACCTTGCATTCAAAATAAAATTATTCATTAAATAAAATTGTGAACATTAGATTCACAAAGATAAGAATAGCTATTATTATATATTTAAACATAGAGATATATTGTGTCACTCACTTGGAGTCACTTCCAGCCTGGTCCCTTTCCCAAATGTCAGCTTGTAAGCATCATTAGCACAGTGCTCAGGGGCTTTGAACTAACCCACCAGGCTGCCGCAACAGCCATTCAATAGCCAACATAATGTATATGTCGCAGGTCAGAGCTACACTAATACAAGTCCAGCTTCTAGATGGTTAAACCTTACTCCTTTTCTGTAGTATCTCTGTGGTCATTCATTTGTGTTTTATATCAGACTGTAATATTATAATGCACAGACCTCCAGAAAGCATGGGCAGTAGTTGTATCCCATTCTTTCTATTGATTATAGCATCTACTCTCACACAGATGATTACTAGACAGCATATTTTTGCAAACCTTGATACAGAAGGTGTGCACACAGCAGGTGCCTTAATTATAGACAAATGGGGCTTTTATTAAGTTTTTACATGGGACTGCAATGGGGCGTGAAGCTCTATCATGGACATATTTCCCACAGGTAATAGAACTCATTAAATACAATGATGACATTTTATAAGTTTTTACATGGGTCTGCGATGGCAATTTTTTCCCATAGGAAATAGAGCACATTAACATGTCCATACAATACTACATTTTTTTTCTCTTATTACTGCAAATAATAATAATAACGAAACAGGAACAGATATATCAACTGTGATATTTCTCTAAAAATATATGACTTTATGGGGTAGCTTCACTTTTCCTCATAGGAGCTGCTATGTGGTTCACTGGGCTGGGATTTGGTCTGCAATGGGGTGTAAAGCTCTATTATGGACATATTTCCCACAAGAAATAGAACATGTTGAAAGTTCTGTTACTTGGGGAAAGTGGCCATAGAAAACTCCACTAATGTTTTCAGCCCATGAAATGCTTAGCCAATCTTCTTAGCCAATCACAGCCCATACCCATACTCATACCCATACTTCTATAATTATATTTATCACATATTATTTCATAGACACATATATGAAAACAGCAAATATAGACACACACAAATCTTACTGTAATGTTGGCAGAAAGTGAATGTTCCATATATTTTGCACTCTTCTAATTAATGCCAACCCTTATGGATCTAGCTAAATGACATTAACCTGTTTATAACGTATTCTCTTCATCAATTTAAATAACTGTTTATTTTTCCAAATGATAAACTATTTTAAATATACAATACTAATATTAACAATATTATTTATGTTTTTAAATATTTTTTCCTACATCTCTGCCCTACATAACTCTATCCTAGAGCTCTCGTAATATCGTTTAGTAATAAACAAATATACACGTAGGTGCTGTTGATCTTACGTACTGGGTATTATAGTGAGTTTGGTTCCTTCTCCAAATATCAGCTTTCTGTTGCCTCCAGAACCCACACACTGATACACCCCAGAACAGTAACTGGCTCCTAATGTCATGACTGGAAGACAGGACAGATCCTAATATACTGTAATATAAAATCAAGGATTGTCCTCAACTCTGCTCCAAGAGGCCCTGCTGTTAGAGGCTGAGGGGCATCTGTGAGAAAGAACAATTTTTCTAGAATATTTAGTGTTTGTTCCCAGCAGAAATTCTTTCAAATATACATGGAATAGACATATAAATATCATGTATGTAGCAAAGCTGTCCAATGGTGTATTATGTTGTTGCCATCTAGCTCCCTGTGCATATTATCCCAGATTATCTAAGCAGTGATGACCTGTCTGCCCCATTGTATAAATCATCTGAGATGAACATTATTTACTGTATAATCTCATGTTGTTGTGTTTAATCTGACTATGAAGTCAACACTTACTGGGCATAACAGATAATAATGTCCCTCTCCTGAAGATGAGTTTAGTCCCAGTTCCATAATCCCACAGTGACATCCTCAGTGACACAAACCTCCGCTCTCCAGACAGACACTGAGGCCATAGGAAGGTAAATAAGTCTCATATACGAAATATGGAGAGTGATTTATTTGGAAAAACTTCTGTGTTAATTAGCATTTGTGTTTTCACTGTTATAGCGCATCATTTATTTTATAGATTATGTAGTTTCTAGATGTTTATGGTTTATGTTTTTTTTTAAGACAACTGAACTTTGATACCCAATACATACATATGCACTAGATTTCATTGAGTATTTAATGGTCAATATTGATAACACACTAATTAGAAAATGATAATATAATTAATTTGTTTAGAATTACTTCAGGTCCAAAGATTTACTATAATAGACAATGAACAAAACAGTACCTAAAATAACATATAATTAATAAAATTAACTAAATTAAGCAGTAAACAGTAAAATAAGCACTGATCATCCCTACAAGATACTATATAATAAGTAACTTACTTAGATGAACTATTAGTTTTGTTCCTTCTCCAAAGATGACTTTGCCCAAGCCTCCAGTAATCACAGAACTATATAACCTATTACAGATATTATGTACTTGATTTTTATGCACTATAAATCTGCATCTCATTGTGATATAAAAATATAAAGGCTTCAGTTATCTCATAGATCAAATAAATATATACATAAATAAATTGTCCTTCACATTCATTGATACCTGATAATAAATGTCATCATTATTGTCCCAGTACTTGGAAGGACTATCCATTTGGATCCCGTACCCAAACCCTAGTTTACTGTAGTATGCTGTATTCAAGCCAAGACACACAGATTATATTATATTTACCAGTTAATTCCAATATTGTGAGATAAATATTTAAAACATATTGATGAAAACCCAGAACTCACCGGGAGTCACAGTCAGTTTGGTGCCTCCTCCAAATGTCATTTTCAGTGCTGAATTAGTAACACTGTGAGACAACTCCTGACAAAAACCTGCTATCCCTTTTGTTTAAATTCAAGAGAATATCAAATTGACCACATCAACATATGTTTTTCACAGATGTTGTAGGTATTCTTCCTATAAGGAATACAGCATATACGTAATCATCAAAACCAAACATAAAATCATACTTACTAGGGTTTATTATGAGTTTGGTTCCATCTCCAAATATAACTTTCCTGCCGGCATTAGTCACACACTGTTACAATCCTCTACAGTAACACTGCCTTAAGATGTGAACATGTTGTCCCACCGAGCACCAGCTTCTATACCAGTTCTCCATGTGTCTTAATTTGCTTATACTTTGTTTATTAATATTCAATTTAACAATGTGTATGGTTTAGGTACTTAGGTATGGTCATGAAACACTTAGAATAAAAGAATATTTTGCAATAGAAAAATTAAATGATCAATTTAAAATATCTAAATTCAAAAATATGAGAGAAATCTGAGAGACATACAGTACACATCTTAGGAACATACTTAGAAACACCATGCATCTCTCCATCAGAGGCAAACAATGGTCTAAATCACATTGCTGATGACAAATGTATTACTAAGTTTACCTAAAATGACAGTCCCTAGTATTCATTGGACGTTCCTTTTAGGTAAAACGACTAATAGATGTGTCCAGAAAAATGTAAAATGGTACAGCCTTACATGTAACCAGATAATCTGAACACATGTACAATGTTTGATTATTTCTTTACATTTTTGTATATTTGCTTTATATTCCACCATTCAAAGCTATAAACCAAAAACCACTATTTGGCATCCGGATCAATTTTTCTAGGTCACACAGATCATTATCAAGAAAACATGTGAAACATTTATATAAGAAAACCTAAATATGCACTTTGGGCCGTGGTGTTTTATCAGATAACTAAACAACTATGTACCTGAAATATAATCTAAAACATGTTCTGGCAGCAAGTCCGACAGTTTATTTCAGCACTATAGCAACGTTATATAAATAAATATGAATTGGTACATTTGTCATGAATTTACAGTTACAGTTTGTTAAAAAAAACTAGCATGCCCACTTTCTGATATAAATATAACAAACATATGCAATTCTGTTATTTCACAGTTCAGAGTAACACACAGTAATAATTACACACAACTAATTCACACACACACATAAAAACCCTATTTTGATAAACATAGTTAAGAAATAATATAAATACTCACTTGGAATGACGGACAGTTTAGTTCCCCCACCAAATGTTAGTTTGTTGTAACTTCCAGTAGTCACACAGTAACACACAGCGTACATAATACCAACCACCAAAAGCTTCATAACCCTCCAAGAGTAATGTAAGCCATAGGGTCTCCTATTATTCTCTTTTATTTCCAAACATGGAAATGTTGAACTAAATTCATAAATTATGTAAATCATACAAATCCATTTAAGACCTAGATACCCAAAAGACAATTTGTCACACAAACCCAGCATGTAAAACCCATGTGGACTGAATTTGCTGCATATACCAGTTACACTTATTTGTAGGTCATACAATATTAACAAGTCAAATGAAGAGGGATATTTACCAAGTATTCTCAATCTCTTTGAAAGCTTAATAAATACCCACAATGGCGGGTAGAAAATCCAACTATAAAATGCATAAACTTACCAGGTTTCACAGTCAGTTTGGTGCCCCCGCCAAATATCATTTTCCAATTGCCTGAACTAGTAGCACCGTAAGACATCTCTTTACATAAACCACCCAGCTGGGGTACATATAAAGACACCAATACAAAAAGCAATAATACATCAACCAATTGATTCTGAAAGGCAATTCCAGTGAAAGATTGGAAATTCCATTATTTTGAGAAGTCAATGCTATTTTCTTGCCAAAACACTGCATGGTTTTCAAGTGATACTCTGACCACTTGTCAATGAGGAAATCATGCAAAAATGTGGCTAGATTTACTAAAATTGTATATTTATAAAAAAAAATGTCTGCATTAATTTACAAATAATATGAGAATATTAGATTAATTTTAATTTTAAAATAATATATTCATGTACTCTGCTAAAATTATTATGGTAAATGCCATTTTTATTTTAAACTGAGTGTCCAATTGCATTGATAAGCGATATACTAAATGGTATAGTTACAATACATTACACAAATAAATGATGTTGTATTTTTCTACTATGCTACATTTTAGTTCCACTTAGTATATATATATATGACCACCACCGTCTTTTAGTTCCAGCGAATATCTACTGTACATGTACTGATCATAAACACAATACATAACGTAGCTTACCTGAGTACTGATGGGGCTGTTCAGTTCTGTAATGTCTGTATTCCCAAACCCTGGAGCATACATGGACATCAGGAGTAAAGCCGTAGCAGTTTCTGGGAGCTTGTAGGACAAACAACTTTCGGTTTTCAGTCCTGGCTGTTTACTCCAAGTGTTTCAGGTGCTCATGTTCAGAATGCCCCATAAAGGATTTAAATTGAAAGTCCCAGGTCTCCGTTGCAATGGCACCATTTGTAATTGTATTTATGTCCTGGAGGCCACCATTCCCTCCTCTTAGTATTTAGTGACAGTGTCCTCCATGCTCTGATAGAGATACACGTGTTGTCCAGAATGGGCTTCACTGTTGTATATGCTCAGAATATTTATCCAATGTAAACGTTCTACTAAGAGGGCTATTTAGTCTCTATAATGTTATATACAACGTAGAATGGCAGACCACATCCAAAATATTAAATGCAACACAGACATCTTGTTCATTTATGATTACTTTATTACAATACTAAAATAATATGTCTACATTATACAGAGAAAAAAGAAAACAGATATGTATGTTAATCTTAGAAGCCAGGTTAATGTGCAAAATCATTACAAAAAAAAATATTACCAGCACATATGAGGCTCAATAACATTTGCATTAAAGTGCAAGAGTAAGGAATTTATATGGAGTTTATTTATTTGATTAGTTATATAAGGGAAATGTCTTGTTTCAGGTGGTTAAATTCAGTTCAGAAAATTAAAGAGCTAAAATAAAAAAAAATAATAAGTGCTATATATGTTTAGGAAGTAACAAGTGGAGTTACAATGGTATTGGTAACTAAATTAACTATTTTATTTTTCAAGTCTGTAAGTGGAAATGTAGACAAAAAGGCTATATAGGTCATGACAACTCTACTTTCTAAAATCTACAATTTGAATCACATTGATAAATAAGCTATATTTCCCCTCAGAATATGTCTACATTTATTGTACATTCTTTGACATGTTAGTTATCCAGAGCTCTGCCTTCAGCTCATTATGTCTCAGTGTATATGCATTATTATTAAGTACTATTACATATTATATTGCCTATGCAATGTAACATTTTGCATAGCTATACTGAATATATTGGAGATTTATGCAGAAAATGTGATATAATTACTATCATACCCCCTGCATAAATATGTGACTATTCTATGTACATGGCCAGTATTACTTATTCGCCATTGCAGATGCTTATGCTATGTTTATCTTCTTATATTGATCATATTTTTATTTATATGATAATTTTCTAATTCATATGTGTAATTATCCCACTAATTTTTGCATCTAGAACTAGCATCATATAGGTCACAAGACTTGTTTATCCTGGACAATAGCAAACAGGTCAGGATTTGAACCTCTCAGTGATGCTATTATTGATTTAGCTGCCTGTGATCTGCAATTAGATCACACAATAAATGTATATGTTTTTTCCTGTAAAGTCATGAGTACAATTCATCTTTCGGTCTTTGTTTTATACCACATGCCCAGAGCTTCTTTTCGTTAATGGCCCATGTCATTGCATTATCAGAAATATAAAGTGGTTGCATGGGGTATAATAAAAAAAAAATCAAAACTAGAATTTGTAGATTATAATACAACATTAATTTGGATTTAAATGATTCCATCCCTGAAATCAGAGAAGCATTGTACAATATGTAAAGTGATTATATATTATGATGATTCTTGTAAAATATTTTGTGTCCCTATCCATCCATAAACAGTTATCATTAGGTAATATACAGAGTAAAGATCCTCAGGATGAGATACAATATCCTTTATTTATATATATACAGATTTACTGGAAAAGCTGAGAGACATGTTTTTTTTTTTCTTCTGTTGATTTTTGGCTCAGAAGACTGGATTCTGTTGAGAAAGAGAAACAATAATTAATAATAAGAATTTAATGTAAGAGAAAAATCAGTGGGTTGATGTTAATGTCAGCAGTCAATACTTTCAGTAGTAGGGTAATAATACTTTTGATGTATGTGTTCAGAAATGCATCAACATTTGGGTATATTTTTAAACTGGGGAAAATGGGTGTTAAATATTCTAGATCTAGAGGACCTATTTAGTTACATTTATCCCCAATTGATACATATTGTAGCTCCCATGAAATACCTACTATCAGCTGTTTCAGTTTAGGGGGTTTCTGTAGAATAGTAGACTCTGGAAAGACGGTTTTAAAGTTCTCATCAATATTTTGTATTATTTGCATTTTTTTGATATCGTGAGCACAGCCTCAAGTTGGAGGCCATATGTTACTGCAGGAGGAACCCCGTTCCCATTATGTGGCTGTTTACATTCCAATAGGTATCCTCAGAGTGCTTGGTATGTATTGTATGGTGGTTATTATTTTTAAAATGAGTGGGTCTGTCAGTTGGTTTACAGTACAGTGATGCGTGAATGGAGTTTTATTTTCGGTGTTAATTGTAGTATCCAGGAAGGTTAAGTTGTGCGTGAGTGACTAAGTTTAAGATTGATGTTGGGGTGAAACACATTATAATTGTATGGAACTCCAAAAGTATGTCTTCACTGGATGTCCATATAATAAAGATGTAATTGATGCAGTGAAGGTAGATCAGGGGTTTAATGTGCAGGTTGATATACAGTTTAAGAATTGTATGTTTCGTCTCTACTTACCCCTGCTTATTTCCACTGTTATCCCTGCCTGATAAATATACCCTATTGTGTTACAAGTTACCTTGTGAAGATATTCAAGTAGATTTATTTATATTTACAGTCGAATGTGGCAGTAATTCCATTCTAAACTGATTGCAAAGAGTATTTCAAACAGGGCCAAGAGGTGTAGGAACAATATGTGAACCAGGTAACGTGTGTTATATTAAATAATGGCACAAACCTTATGATGAACACGGTCGTAGAGTTATTATCAGGTTGAATGCCACTACTTTAATAGCCAGGACCCTCAGACCAAAGACTGTGATGGACAATGTATTCAGTTTTGTATCTGTAGCAAATAAAGATAATTCAAAATTGAGTGCCTAGAAATCAATTGTATATATATATATATGTGCACAGTGATTAACATAATTCAAGTTCTGTATTGCCACGGGTTTGAAAAATGAGAACTGTGGGAACTGACCCCACACAACAGCTATTGGATAACATTTATTACAATACTAGGATATTTTGGTTAAAGAGATTTTTTTAAAGTCAAGTCTTGTATATATCTTTAAATATGAGTTAAAGAGAGAATAATATCAAATAATCGATGTTTAGCTATCCATACTGATTTATTCTCTGGAATTATGTTTTGTCACATGAATGTTGGCTGTAACCATACAGTCATGTGGAGCCATGATTATCACTCTGTATATTACAATGATACGCACAACAAACCTAAATAGCCTACAGGTCAGGATGGCAGAGCACTTATTAACACTTCCTGTGCTGGAGACAACAACCATACTGGGACATATTTTCTTTATTTATCTTCCTCACCTGTTTCAAAATAAGGACCAATCTCTGACACTAACGAGCAGGTTTGTGATTCTTCATCTGAAAAACAAGAACATATCCTAGAATTAATAACCCATAAAAGTGCTAAGAGAAAATATGAAATGCACTGAATTATTCCTAAGAATTCAGAACAGTTGATAACAATCATGTCTGAGTTGTCTTGCTAATTATCTGTATCTTCTATGGTTAACACAGATTTGAATTTATAGTTATATTACGCTTTGTATAGAATAGGGATTTCCAACCATTTTGATGTCAATGACTGGCCACTTTCTTAGACTGAAGTGGACCACTGAAGAGGCACAGACAGTTTTGTATTGAGTGGTGGTGTGTGCCATACCTTATTATCATTTACTTTGACACCAAATGAAATCTAGATTTAGGAACTCTAATAATGTACACTTGTGCAAAAGCAGTCAGTAAATAATATTAAGTATATTGAATAATCATATGTTAATTTCAGTTATGATAGAATTCACAAGGTTAATATTGTGAGGTTGGAAACTATTCCCCAATTAACATAAGATGTTCATTTATTTCATATTTTCTATCCTGGATCCTAAATAGAGGGGTGACCATACTCTGGAACTGTAGACTGGCAAACTTAGGGTTAAGATGAAGTGATTGCTAGTAATATAATGTACCTTGTGAATCTCTTGAGTAATAGATTTGACCATTGACGTCCACCTTGCATGTAGGGTTTTCAGACTGGTCCCACACGGCTGTACTATATATCCACTTATTTTCAAAATTCTGTAGCACAAACTGATTTGTTAAATTGATCTTCTTGTCATTCACAGAAGCAACTGTGCCACTGTTAGGAGATGGGTAACCGGTGGCCACGCACGATGATGTGGGCATCTCCCCAGGGTTATCCTTAGATTTGCGCAGATACACCGATGGTTGTTTGGTGTCATCAATCTCTGTGAAAAAGCAAGAGCTGAGGTTACCTCTTCTATTCAAATTCATCGTAGTTTCACACCAATCTACATGTTTATTTACAAGCAGTTTATTAACATTTAACAACATTTGTTTAAAATGATTAGCAGTTAAGATAATCCCTGCTGGACCATGAGTGGATTAATCACTGCCTCGGTTATTTTTTTGACAAATTTGTACTTAGGGAGGTAAATTATTAAAGCCATACTTGTTACTGAATCAACTATCCCTTTTGATTGTGCAAAGATGACCTTTTTTATTCACCAAAGATTACATTAAACAGATTACATTAATTATTGTGTACTCTGCTCATGGATAATGGCTACCACTCCCAATTTATTTGGTCTTATTGAAAACTAATTTTGCTTTTGTGATTGTATTATTGAAAGGGAATATTTTCAACACAGTGGAAATTTAAATATGTAAAATGCTTATTTAGGGTACTACGCGTTTATATTAACAGCCTTATTAAATTGCAATTCAGCAAATTTAAAAGGGCTCTATGTAAGCACACAGCATATATTTTTTACAGAAGTTTTTAGTTAGTGAAGACCTTGCTTTTGGATAGAAAAGCAAACTGTCATGTACATTACATGAACATTACAAATGTACAATATAATGACAATTGAGCCTCCAAGTATGTTTCTTTATTTTAGACAAGATACATGTCATTGTTGTTGAATGCTTCAGAAATTCCAAGAAACTACATTTTAAAATCATCCTCAGACAATCTATGGCATTTGGAAAACTGAATCCAAATTCACTGGATATCTTGCAGTTTTCACCATAATGCATGCTGTACCAGGGGTCTATTTAAAAATAGCCTAGTAGTGTTTACTTATGTATTTATATATAAAAAAAAACTCTTTTGTGATGTTTAAAACATGATCTTGTAAATAAATGCTAAACATTTGGGACAACTGTATCATATTTAACAGAAACATTTGGAGTGAAGGTAATACCATGCTAAATAAATATGCTAAATTAATGACATTGGGTACAATATATTATTTAGTGAGCAGCACTGGGTTACTCTGAGTTGCCGTTACATGTGTGAGATCCAGACTTACTTGGTCTAATCCTTAACTTTGTTCCATTTCCAAATATTATCTTGCCCGTTGCACTATGTCACACAGCATTAGGTGATGCTACAAAAACCACATTGTGCACCCTCCTTGTGCTTGTTCTTTATATGTTCAAGTTCTGATTTATCATGCTATTAGCCAAAGTCTATTAGCAATAACATATTTTATAGAAGCAATTGGGCCCATCAGTTATTTCCATTTTCCTGTCCATAAAATGCACATTTGACATGGTTCAGTCAACCATGGTTCAAATATTTTGATATTTATTGTACTTTTCACAAGTGTCTATGTACAAAACCTGCACCAACAAACAAGCCATATCTCTGAAGATCCCCAGAGATCCGGGTACTTTTGATTAAGCTCTCAAGAAAATCCCACATTTTCTTAATCATGAATTTGTTGCAAATAACAATATAATCTATCTGCAATATTTGAACAGATAATATAAATTTACTGGGTTCAACAACTAATTTGGTGCCTGATCCTACTTGTAATATTTTTATTTCATTATCTCCTCAATAAACCAATAAATCACATACATCATTCACTATATTTCTTATTCTTTTATGAATATATGTATACATAGATATATATATATATATATATATATATATATATTATAAAATATTTAAGAACTAAATAGACTAAATAGTATCATCTAAAGCTCCTGTCATGTGTTATTTTCATACCATGGACTTCACATTTGTTTTATTAATGATGAATAATGACCCAATATGAAAACAAAACACACAGTGGCTAGTATATCATTTTTCACAAGCCTTTTAGCTTAAAACTGAACACAAATATAAATCATACAAATGAACATGAATTTAGTAAATGTATTCTTTGTGCAACAAAACTTAGAGCAATCACATCATAGACTCTAGTCTCTTGGTAGTTCACAGAGCATATTATAGGTGACAATAAAACTTACATACACACATACTGAGTTAAACATGCGCCATTTGGATATTTGTCACCTATATATGTGCGCTTTGAAAAGGCAAACAAAAAAGTTATGTTATAACTTACTAGGAAAGACGATTAATCTGGTGCCAGATCCAAAAGTGAGTTTGAAGCCAGCATTATTCACACAGTGAGATGTCACATCACATAAACTCCAGATCAGACCAATGGGATTATTTATTTATTTGAGGCAAAATGACAGTAAACTGCGCAAAAATTATAGAAAAATATATCACTTGTTGAATATTAATTCTACAGTTTTGATTCAGTGTCCATCTGTGTAATTTATTTATGAGAAATATGTATGCTATCCCAGTAAAAGGCAAACCCTATAATAATAATACTCCTTATATTCCCACTATATTAAAACACATTATATCACTATATAGTAATACATTGTATTATGCCCTATATTAAAATATCTTATACATTCACACTGCAACTTATCATATCCACCATACCGACAGTAGCACATAATATCAGTATATTTATTATCTCACTGCTTGTGGTAGTGGAGATATGGAGAAACTTAGGAAAGTAAAACTGTCAGTTCAATATCAGTCAGGCAGTTAATAAACTGTATTACATTTCTATAGCAAAATTAGGGAAACTCACCAGGTTTCACAATTAGTAGTGTTCTTTTCCCAAAAGTAAGTTTATTCCCATTGTTATTCTCACTGTGGTATACAGCTTAGCAAGAACGTACACGTAACCAGCAGCCAGTTTTACTACTGCAAAATAACCTCACTGCATTATACCAAATTAAACATCACTCAATGTCATTGCAAGGGCTGCAAAGTGCTATTCAAAGAAAATAACACTAAAGCCTTCAGATACATACTCTACAATTCTCTCAATGCCCCTTCTGGATTGCTATTTTGTCATGGTGAAGGGGCTTGTGTACTTCAATGAAGCTGTGATCTAAACCATGTAGGGTCACTCAAGATGGGCAGGTCATAGCACAGAGGTCAGACAATTGCAGTCCACTAGAGAAGGAACTGGCAACTCACTCCAGTATATTTGCCAAGAAAACCATATGGATAAGCACCACCAGCTGCGTCCATATGGCTAGCATGAGTCAGACACGACAGAAGGACTGAACAACAACAACAAAAAAAGCTCATGCGCCATACTCTCCTTATTACCTTCTGCACCCCCAACTTTTATACCCCAAATGAGCAAAATACATCACACCCCTTTAATCATATATCAGTATACCAAATACAGCAATATACCACATACTCCGTTACACCCATTATGCAACTGGCCATGTCAGAAGACTACAGAACCAATACTTCCCCTTACATCCACTGGGATGAAGAACGGCAGTAGAGCAGAAATATCTCTATAAACTCTATAGAAATATGGTCAACATACACCAAGCCTCACAAGTTCAAAGATGGATTTTTTCTGTGGTAAAAGTAATAGAAAATGGCTTATAGTAAAAGCCTGAATTTATGGATTGAGAACTTGACTTTCTTGGTCTAAGGCAGATAAATTGTTTTGCGGCCTCATGGTATGTGGTTTAAATTCACTAAGCTATCACAGGGACTGACATGGGCTGTGAAAGACTGAGATGGCATTCCTTATTCCTTAAGATACTTGATACATCTAGGATACATCTGCTTAAAAGAAAAAGAAATGGCACATTTGATGAGTATAGAGCAATATTACAAGGTACAATTGTACTTTCTATCTTGATCTTTGAATTGAAACAAATAAATATTCCCAGAGTTAATTGTAAGAAATAATGATAAACTCAAATTGCTACATGTATTCACGTACACTTGAGCGTAGGGAACCACAAACTCAATTGCAATCCAAGAAGTTAAATCAATACAAATGTTTAACGTTTTAATAAACTTACTAGGTTTAACCAACAGTTTGGTTCCAGATCCAAAAATAACTTTGCCATACGCTCCACTTCCATAAGCACAGTGACACATGCTTGTACAATATGGTGCACTTGGGGATTAATTAGAGTATGCTAGTTAATGTTTTGGGGGGAATTTACTAAGCACTTTCTCACCTGAGATGAGGTAAGAAGATAACATTAAATGGTTGTTTTCCCAATAGGAAATAGTACATAATAAATCAGGAGATAACATAAGATGCAGTTAAGATGCTGAGTAAATTTAATAAAAATGTTGGCCGTTCAGGAAAAATACAATGGTGTAGAAGAAGACCTTCAATGTAATTTAAAAAATAAATTAATTATTGGCTGGAAGGAGATTTAATCATCAAGATTGCACTGCTTTGAAACATCCAGTTTCACACCTTAGTAATGGAATAAAACATAACACCTTGGATATAGCATTGATAAATGTATTCATACTGTGTATATAAATATGTTTTTATATTGTGCATGATATGTTATGTTTTTTTATGTGCAAGACATCATTTTGATAGGGCAAATAATATTACTTACTGGGGTGAACAGAAAGCTGGGTCCCTCTGCCGAAGATCAGCTTATAGCTGCTGTCAGTCACACAGTCAAAGGCACTAATACATAAACCAAGCTTGATATGACAAAACTATTGCCTGTATTTTTTACTGTTTTGGATGAATGACTTGCATTTCATATTGTGACATTGCAGCTTTAAGGTACATCATTAGACAAAGGCAAATCAATAAACTTCTTACTTGGGTGAACCTGAAGCTTAGTCCCAGTGCCAAAGACCATCTTTCTCCAGTTTCCAGCATTCATACAGTCACTTGAACCTTCACACAATCTACCCACACAATATCCCACATATCACCAAGCTGCTTCCAAGTCCTTTGCTAAATATAATGAAGATTTTTTTCTGACAATTTTTAATAAAAGCTCCTTATTATTTTTACATTCATTTTCACTGCCCTACTTCCTTCACTATTAAGGTATGAATGCTTTTTCTCTAACCCCTGGAGAATGCATCAAATACAACATGTAATCTATATTAAAACAATAGAGAAACATTAAATATGAATCATTTTTTGCAGATAATTGTCTACATTGATTATAAAGGGCCTCATTCTATTATCGGCCGTAAATCGTCCATAAGGCTGCGATTCCTTGCGGGGGTTCTGTTACCTCGCAATTCTATTATACGGCCCGCAAGAATCTCCCCTTACGGCCGGCCGCATATCTTGGAACCGGCCGTAAGCTCCAAAATTTTTAAAGTCAAATATAAATTGAAGACTGCACTGTAAATCTTTGTAAATGCTAGGGATCATATTGGGGGACATGAGGATTAATAGCAACCCACTCTCAAGCTTGCACATTAGCCCAAATCCAAGTTTACATTAACTGTTTATTTTCCGGCCGCAGCGTGGCCAGGTCTGAGGTGCTCCAAGCACTCTGGACTTTTTACATGGATATTTGACATATTTAATAAAAATTTGTTTTTACGGATTTGAGTATAGGGGAATGTTGTGCTATTTTTGCTAACACCTACAATCTCTTTATAGTCTCCTCAAAGTGCAGGATGGCTTTATTTGGGCGATTTTATGTGCTTAATTGGTGCTAGCGGGACCTGTTTGCTGCAAGTTAGCTGCGGCTCGCTTTTAGCCTTGCAGAGAGGGTTCCCGGAGCAATAGAATAGCAACCGGGCTTTTCTTGCGGCCGAAACTCTTGCGGACGTTTTAGATCAAAGGCTTTCCTCCGGCGCGTGCGGCCGCAAGAGATAGCAAGGCGCCGGCCGCAAACCCCCGGCCGGAGGGGAATAGAATAGCAGAATAGCTTGCGGCCGGTCCTTGCGGCCCCGCATCTCCTACGGCCGATAATAGAATGAGGCCCATAGTCATTACTTAATATTTGCAATATTTACTTGGGTTAAATTCATTAGACATATATAACTAATAACCTTGAGGTTTTTCTTTGTGTCTTGGTAAATACACACTCCTAGTTATGCCTTTCAAGTTAGGACAAAGATATGAATAAGTGCATAAACAAGCTAAAACTCAGAATCTCCACTTTCTATGTTTTTTATAGAGGTGGGATTTATTAAGCACAATCTCCCCTGAGAGGAAGTGAGTATAAGATTAAAAGATCAAGTGGGGATAAATTTATAGGATTGAGGATATTAAACTGCACATTTTAACCCCATTTACCTTTACTTAAATAAATATAGCCCTATGTCTCTTAGTTCTCCTATATGGCAAATGTAGATTGTATTATTTTATTATTTTCGTATAATATTATATTACATTTAAGTAACTAGTTATATTTTGACCTGGACCTCAGTAAGAATTTCATTAGAATAAAATAGAATAAATAGAATAAAATATGACCTACAATACAATATAAAAAAATTGGAAGAACTTACTTGGTTTCACCACTACCTTTGTACCAGTGCCAAAAGTGAATTTGTTAGAGAAGATAGTCACACAATGTGTAAGCTCGTAACAAAAAAGATGAAGCTCTACATACAGAACTAGTTCTAAGTATTATAATCTATATTAACTCTTATGTTTCAGAACAAAAAGAATCTTAACATGATTAAATATTTCAGTTCTTTCACATACATTTGATAGATTTATATTAAAAAATAAGCAAATAAAAATTGTTGTATACTTTTTAAAACATATTTGTTCTGAATTGCACAGCAACATAATGTTGATAAATCACAATTATAAACATATATGAAACACATGGAAATGCTAAATTATTATTTGGACTATAAGGATTTTTAGAGAATAATACAAATGTGTGATTTTGAATTACCATAAGTGTCCACATTAAGGCATATATTTTGCAATTAATATGAAATCAAGGTAAGAAGATAAAGCCATTCTAAGATCAACTTTCCATGTCAATTATTCTGAGCTGGATTCAGTGCTTTGTGTTAAACATAAGTATTATTAATGGAAAACACACTTGACAGCTAATTATCAGTATTATAAAATCAATTAAATTAATATATACGTGTTACTATTATAGACACTGACTCTGATATAAAGTGACTCACTTTGCTGAATTATTAGCTTTGTTCCTTCTCCAAAGATGAGTTTCTCCCAAGCTCCAGTATCCACACAACAACACGTATCCGTACATATATACCTGGGGTTAACACTGTTATACAAGTGAGCAGAATACAGCCCAATACTCACTTGGATGTACTACCAGTTTAGTGCCTCTCCCAAATGTCAGTTTTCCGTAACCTGCAGTATTCGCACTGCGGCACAGACCTTACATAAAACTACCAGTCACTGCATCTTGTACACACATTGTACATAAAGAGACACATAACACAACACCTCAAGGAGCACAAATCATATGTGATATATTGTATATTTGTGCGGTTTGAGAATATAAAGAACACTTTATATCAGAGATGGGCAACGTATAAGACTTGAAGGGCCACACATGTGTCCACCAAGTCCTAAGGAGGGCCACATAATGTATCAAACCCTCTCTATTTTATACATGGTAAAATCCTTGAGCGAAAAGTGGATGAAGTGGATTATTTGGTAATATGGGATGTATACATAATAACATGTTTCTGGAGTATAAAAGACAATTATTTGTAGATTAAAAAAATGGATTGTGTATTGTCCTCCCACTACAGAGAACAGAATGGGTCCACATGGGACCAGTCTGAGGGTAGCATGTAGACAACAAAAAATTATGAATTTTCATTAAACACATATGTTATAAATAAAGTCTGTTGGAGCTTACGCAGCAGGGTATTTATTTAAATCAGGGATAAAAGTGGGTATACAAGTACTTAAACATAAACAGCCTTATTAAATTGCGATTCTGCAAATTGAAAAGGGCTCTATATAAGCACAGAGCATATTTTTTTTTACAGAAGTTTTTAGTTAGTGACGAGCTTGCTTTTGGATAGAAGATCACTAACTAAAAACTTCTGTAAAAAAATATGCTCTGTGCTTAAATAGAGCCATTTTCAATTTGCTGAATCGCAATTTAATACGGCTGATTATACTTCCACCTCCTATGTTTTCTATGGGAGCTGTTAATGAAATGCTTCAACTCATACATAAACATAGGCGATGGGGATACATGATGTCAGTATTTTTTATTCATACTATTATCTCTACTTGATCAAAATATTTAAATGAGATTTGTATTCAATATGAACAGAAAAAAAAACTGGAAGATAAAAATGATCTCAAATAGATTTTCAGAAATTATAGCTGAGCGAGAACGAGTGGATCATATCCCAGTATTTATTAAAATCAAGAAGATCTTACTTGGTATAACATGCAGCCTTGTTCCTGCTCCAAAGGTGAATTTGTAACCAGCCCCAGTATTAGCACATCAGTACACTGTATAACATAAACCGATACCTGGAGGTATACATTGTTAGCTAGCACTACATTTCCACTAGAATAAATCACCCAGCTTCTACACTGAAACCTGAATGTCAGAAAACGTATTATTATTACCTCACAAAAGAAAAACGTATTCATGATACAAAATGGTGGCAATTAAATTAAAAAAAGATAAGAATAGCTATTACTATATATTTAAACATAGATATATATTTTGTCACTCACTTGAATTAAATCACCAGGCGGGTGATATATTAACTGTATATATATATATATATATATATATATATATATATATATATATATATTAACATGGGACTGCAATGGGATGTGAAGGTCTGCAATGGCAATTTTCCCCATAGGAAATTGAACGCATACTATACATTATGTTTTTCCTATTACTGCAAAACATAAGAAGGAAAAAGGAACAGATAACTGTCAACTGCCTTTCTCTGAACATATTTGACTTTATGGGGTAGATTCACTTTGCCTCATAAGAGCTGCTATGTAGTTCAATGTGCATGGATTGGGGCTGCAATGGGATGTGAAGCTCTATTGTGGACATTTTTTTCCCACAGGTAATAGAACTAATTCAATCCAACAATGAACATCTTATCCCTTGGAATGGCTTAGTAAATATCCCATGATGTGTTCTACTTCTTATGACCATAGAGTCCTTCACCACTGTTTTCAGACCCTTCAATGCTTAGCCAATCTTCCTCACATAAACTGCAGCCTTCAGCAGACTGTGTCACAGCTCTTGCTGTACTTAGTGAATCTGGACTTTCAAAGCAATCCTTACATTGACCTTGTATATACTCATACCTATACCTCTGTGCACCCCATTCTTCCAGCGCAGCTGAATAGCACACCATCAGCACACCACAGAGAACTGCGCTCTGATGAAGCTCTGCTTTGCAGCCAAGACTCAGCAACCGGGCTACAATGTCATATTTAATTTATAATTGTTATAAATCACACTTAAAATGGGAACTAGATCTATCTTGATGGGCACCCCATTCCTACTGGTCTGTCGGCTTTGAAACATTCCCATCTGTGTACCTGATTGTTGTGGTGTCTGGCTTTGTATAACTTTACCAGCATGTGCGACATAATTGGATTCCTGGGACTGTGTGATCTGACCCTGTCTGGTGCCCCCCATTACCTTACATGCCACATACCTCACATGCCACATCACTTGTAGATTGTAAGCTCTTGTATAATGGGGGTCACCAGACAGGGTCAGATCACACAGCACCAGGCAGGAGCACAGAGCATCATCAGAGCGCAGCTAAATTATATGAACCTGTTTACGTGAGCTCAATTTATAAAGTTTAAAACATAGCAAAATATTCCCTTTGTCACTTTTTTAGTAACAATTTTTTGTTATTTATTTTTCTAAATGTTAAAGAGTTTAAATTACAATACTTATAATTATTAATAATAATATTTATATTATAACAAAAAAATTCACATCATTCATTTTATAGATACTTTATAGATATTTAATATAGTATTATAAAGCATTAATTTGAAAACAACTGAACAATACATAATTATTCACTAGATTTCAAAAAGTATTAGATTGATACTTTTGATGACATGATAGTTTAGAAAATGATAATATAATTAATTAGTTTAGAGTCCAAAGCTTTACTTTAATAGACTATAAACAAAACAATAAACAAAACAACTAAGTCAGAGGTGCTCATCAGAGATCGGACTAACCTTAATAGGTTAGTTCTGTTTACATGATAACCCACTCTGAGAGCAACCTATTTTAGCTCACTTTTACCCTTCACAGGGAGAAAGAGTGACCCAGCCCTGATATACCAAGAGAATATGAACAGGAGAAACAGTAAACCCCACACAAAGCTTTCGGCCTTTATGGGCCTTGTCAGTGAGGTCCAACTGTACTCCCTAAGGCACAGTGAGAAAGGGGTCCATGTCTGGAGACCCTTTTTACCCTTAGGGAAATTAAACTCAAAGGGTAATTTGCATAAAAAAACAATAAAGTCAGAGTTGCTCATAAGAGAACAAACTAACCTTAATAGGTTAGTTCTATGGCCATGATAAGCCACTCTGAGAGCAACCTCTTTTAGCTCCCTTGTGCCCTTAACAGGGAGAAATATCCTGTAGTATATCAGTCTGGTCCCACTCAAAAGAAGGGCACAAGTGACTAAAAGAGGTTGCTCTCAGAGTGGGTTAGTTCGGTCTCTGATGAGAATCTCTGACTTTGTTGTTTTGTTTAATAAACAAAACTATACCCATATATTAATAACATATAATTAATAAAATTAACTAAATTAAGCAGTAAACAGTAAAATAAGCACTGATCATCCCTACAATATACTATACAATAAATAACTTACTTAGATGAACTATTAGTTTTGTTCCTTCTCCAAAGATGACTTTGCCCAAACCTCCAGTAATTACACAACTATATAACCTATTACAGATATTCTGTACTTGATTTCTATGCACTAGAAATCTGCATCTCATTGTGATATAAAAATATAAGGGCTTTAGTTATCACATAGATCAAATAAATATATACATAATCACACTGTCATAATTATTGTACCAGTACTTGGAAGGACTATCCATTTAGATCCTGTCCCCAAACCCTAGTTTACTTTAATCGGTAGGATTCAAGCCAAAGCGCACAGATCATATTATATTTCCCAGTTAATTCCAATATGGTGATATAACTATTTAAAACACATCGATGAAAACCCAGAACTCACCGGGTGTCACAGTCAGTTTGGTGCCTCCTCCAAATGTCATTTTCCATTCTGAACTAGTAACACTGTGAGACAACTCCTGACAAAAACCTGCTATCCCTTTTGTTTCAGTGCAATAGAAAATGTATCACATCATTTTTCCCCACAGATGTTACAGGTATTCTTCCTATGAGGAATACAACACATATATACAGCCTTATTAAATTGTGATTCAGCCAGTTGAAAAGGGCTCTATATAAGAGCATAGCATATTTTTATACAGACGTTCTTAGTTAGTGAAGACCTTGCTTTTGGATAGAAGGTCACTAACTAAAAACGTCTGTAAAAAAATATGCTCTGTGCTTATATAGAGCCCTATTCGATTGGCCAAATCGCAATTTAATAAGGCTGATATGCGCCAAAACCAAACATAAAATCATACCTACTAGGGTTTATTATGAGTCTGGTTCCTTCTCCAAATATAACTTTCCTGCCAGTATTAGTCACACACTGTTACAATACTCTACAGTAACACGGCTTGTATACCAGTTGTCATTTCTTGTATCACATTATTTTTCTATACTTTATTTATTGATGTTGAAATCAACAATGTAAATGATTTAGGTTAATTTGTAATTTAGGTATATTATGTACGTTAAAAATAATTGTATAAATATTATGGCCCTGAAATACTTAGAGTAAAAGGAAACATTGCAATAGAAAAATGAAATGATCAATTATATTTGAATTCAAATATAAAAATATATATATCTGAGAGATACAGCCATCTTAGCAAGATGCTTAGAAACCATTCATTCCTCCATGAGAATCAAACAATGGTGATGACAAATGCTGATGACAAATTTATTACTAAGTTTACCTAAAATGACAGTCCCCAGAATTCATTTGACAATGCTTTTAGGAACTACTAATAGATGTACCCAGAAAAATATAAAATGGTACAGCCTTACATGTAACCAGATAATCTGAACACATGTACAATGTTTAATTATTTCTTTACTTGCTCATTACTACCTCACTTTGCTTTGGATGGCACCATTCGAAGTTGTAAACCAAAAGCCACTATTTTGAATTCTGATGAATTTTTCTAGGTCACACAGATCATTATCAAGAAAACATGTTGAATATTTATATAAGAAAACCTAAATATGCACTTCTTGCAGTGTTATTTTATCAGTTAACCATGTACCTAAAATGTAAACTAAAACATGTTGTGGCAGCAAATCAGATCTCCTAGCAATTAAGCAAAATATGTGAAATAAATGTGAATTGATACATTTGTCATGAATTTACATTTACACTTTGCTAAAAAAACAACCTAATATATATGCCAACTTTCTGATATAAACAAACCTCACACAAATATATCCCTTTCTATTATTCCACAGCTCATAGTAAATTACACACTTCTACTTCACACACTTACATAAAAACCCGATTTTGATAAACACAGTTTAGAAATAATATAAATACTCACTTGGAATGATGGACAGTTTAGTTCCCCCACCAAATGTTAGTTTGCTGTAACTTCCAGTAGTCACACAGTAACACACAGCGTACATAATACCAACCACCAAAAGCTTCATAACCCTCCAAGAGTAATGTTAAGTCACTGGGTCTCGTATTTTGTCTTTTATTTCCAAATATGGAAACTCTGTACTAGATTCATACATAATATTACCCATAATAATCCATTTGAGTCCTAGACACCCAACACACAATTTGTCACACAAACCCAGCATGTAAAACCCAAGTGGACTGAACTTGCTGCATATACCAGTTACAATCTTTTGTAGGTCATACAATATTAACAAGTCAAATGAAGAGGGATATTTACCAAGTATTCTCGGTCACTATGAAAGCTTAATAAATACCACAATGGCGGGTAGAAAATCCAACTGTAATATGCATAAACTTACCAGGTTTCACAGTCAGTTTGGTGCCCCCGCCAAATATCATTTTCCAACTCCCTGAACTAGTAGCACTGTGAGACATCTCTTTACATAAACCACCCAGCTGGGGTACATATAAAGACACCAATACAAAAAGCAATAATACAACAACAAATGGGAAAGCTTGAAAATTGAGAAGTCAATGCAATTGTGTTGCAAAAATAATGCCTTGTTTTCAAGTGGTTCCCTGATCACTTGTCATGGAGGTAAAAATGCATAAACTGATCAAGATTCTCCAAGATTTCATGTTTATAATAAATATTACAACAATATATAAGTAACATTAGAATTTTAGGTTACATTAGAATAACATATTCATATAGTCTGTTAAAGTTAAATTATAATGTTAAAACACAGTTTTATTTCATTAAATGCCATTTTATGTTTACACTGAACCCTCAATTGCATTGACAACAGATATACTAAAATGTATACTTACATTACATTATACTATGAACACATTGTGTTGTATATTTCTACTGAGTTCTATGTGTACTGATCAAGTATATACTACATTATATATATATATATATATATATATATATATGTTTATATAACCACCACCCTCATGTAGTTCCAGTGAATATCTAGCGTACATGTACTGATCATAAACACAATGCATAACGTACCTTACCTGATGTTGGTGTTCAGTTCTGTAATGTCTGTATACCCAAAACTCTTCACTTGTATCTTGTAAGATTCACCAGGAACATACATGGACATCAGGAGTAAAGCCGTATCAGTTTCTGGGAGCTTGTAGGAGCTTGGCCGTTTCCTCCAAATGTTTCTGATGCTCATATTCATGCTGTCTCATAAATGATGTCAGTTGATAGTTCCAGTTTTGTGCGGCAAATGCAACATTTTTAATTGTATGTATTTCCAGGAGGTCATTTATCACTTCTCTTAGTATTTAGTGACAGTGTCCTCCATGCTCTGATAGAGATACACATGATGTCCAGAATGGTCTTCACTGTTGTATATGCTCAGAATATTTATCCAATGTAAATGTTCTACTGAGAGGGCTATTTAGTCTCTATAATGTTATATGCAATGTAGAATGGCAGACCACATCCAAAATATTAAATACAACAGAGACATCAACAAGATTTATAAATACTTTATTACAATACTAAAATAATCTGTCTACATCGTACAGAGATAAAAGAAAATAGATATGTATGTTACATTTCGAAGCCAGGTGAATGTGCAAAATCATTACAAAAAAAACACATTTTAGAAGAGGTAATTACCAGCACATATGAGGCTCAATAACATTTGCATTATAGTGCAAGAGTAAGGACTTTATATGGAGTTTATTTATTATTCCTAGTTATATAAAGGATATGTCTTGTTGCAGGTTATATTCAGTTTAGAAAGTTAAAGAGCTAAAGTAAAATAAGGCTATATCTATAACATAATGCTGTATATCTAAATGGAAGTAACAAGTGGAGTTAAAACAGTGGAATTAGTAACTCAGTTAACTATGGTATTTTTACAGTTCATAAATAGATACTTCAGAAATTTAGACAAAATAATATCAATAGGATATAACAACTCGAAAAAACACAATTTGAATCAACTGTATTTCCCTCAGAATACTCCTACATTTTTTGTACATTTTCTGACCTGTAGTTATCTGCCTTCAGGTCAGTTTGTCTCAGCTTATATGCATTATTATTAATTAATATATTATATATCCAATGTAACATTTTGAACACCTCTACTTAATATACTGCAGAAAGAGGTAATATAATAACTCTCATACCCCTGCATAAATATGGGACTATTGAATGTACATGGCCGTTATTACTTATTTTCCATTGCTGATGCTTTTGCTATTTATATTTTCTTATATTAAATTCATTTTAATATATATTACAATTAATATTATAATTAATATGAGTATTTATCCCAATTATTTCTGCGTCTAGGACATCACAGAGCTCCCAAGACCAGGACAGGTCAGGATTTAAGTACCTCTCTGCTTGAGCACAGATTAAGTAATCAGCTCTTATGGTGGATTTTCAAGTCAAAGCCTATTTACAATTAGATCACACAATAAATGTATATGTTTTTCCTATAAAATTATATGAGTACAATACATCTTTCTGTCTTTGTTTTACTACCACACCAATACACCAAGACAACTGGGCTTCTGTTCAATAATGTCCCCATGTCATTGTCAGAGATATAAAGTGGGTACATAGGAAATACAAACTGGAATTTGTTTATTGTATTACAATATTATTCTGGGTTTACATTATTCCATCCCTGAAATAAGAGACCTATTGTACAATATATAAAGTGATTACATAGGATGGTTATGACTCTTGTTAATTTGTTTGTGTCTCTATCGTTCCATAAACAGTCATCATTAGGTAATATATAGAGTAATGGTTCTCAGGCTTAGAAATAAAATGTTCTTTCTTGATGAAAATGTCTTGATGAAAATTACAGATTTACTGAACTTGCAGAAAATGTTTTTTTCTTATATTTGGGTGCAAAGGACTGGAATCTGTTGAGAAATAGAAACAATAACTAATGTTGCTGGAAGGGGAGTGGGTTGATATTCGTGTCAATTGTAATGCTAATACCTGGTTTCAGTAGTAGGATAACTATATACTGTATATATATGGAACAAAGTGGAGTAGTACATGATACCTTTAAGGGCTAACTAATAGGGATCACAGTGTGAGATTTTGGGTCTCATTATCCCATCATCTGGCACGGTATGAAATAAAGACAGGAAGACAGAAACATCTCCTTTAATATTTAAATCAGAACTACTGCATTACCTAACATTACATTTCACAGATAAATAGAATGAACAGCACATTGATGGTGTGAAGAGATAAGGTTAACACTGTAACATCAAATGGACAACATAGCTCCTTTGATAATTGAAACATATGTTTTAGGATTTATTTGGTGGGCTCATAGACAGGATGTAATTTACAAATACTCAGTGATGACATTCTAAAATGATAAAATATAAAATATGACAGGAATTCATTGTCACAATTTAATCCATGAGTGAGCCCATTTTTTTTCATAAATACAAATTCCCAAATCTTTTTGTCTTTCTGTGTCTGAACGTTTCCCATCAATATTGTGACTTTCAGATCTTTGATGGTGTGTCCATTTTGGTAGAAATATACTCTGGAACTGTAGTTTTACAAATTTGGATTAATGTGGGGTCATGTTTCTGCATAGAAAATCGTTCACAAATATTGTACCACTGCCCTCTGAAGGCTTTGGAGATGCTTATGTATTTACTGTTATATCTGATGGCCTGGCCTCATATTACAGAGTGGCATGTCTTGGATATTAATTATTATTTTTAAGACTGTCTGTTTGCAGTATGTTCATGTGTGGACGGAGTTGTTTCTGGTGCTGATTCTAGTACCCAGGAAGCTAATTTCTATGTGTGAGTGACTAAGTGTGAGATACATGGAACCCATTATAGCTTGCATAGAACTCCAAAAGTTCCTCTTCACCGGCAGTCCAGATTATAAGGATGTCACAGATGTAGATAGGTCAGGGCTTTTAGGTTGACATACAATGCAAGTATGTCATGTTTTGACTATGCTTATCCCAGCTTATCTCCACTGATTAATATACTGCATTGTGATACGCAAGTAGATTCATTTATATTTACAGTTAGCTGTGGCATAAAGTAAATTATTATTCTTTATGGAAAAAAAGCTAATTTGTGGATTCCTAGCACACTCAATATTGAGCTAAATATAATGAGACCAAGGGTGGAGGAACAATATGTTAATAAGGTAACATGAGTTATATAATAAATAATGGCACAAACCTTATGATGAACACGGTCGTAGAGTTATTATCAGGTTGAATGCCACTGCTTTAATAGCCAGGACCCTCAGACCAAAGACTGTGATGGACAACGTATTCAGTTTTGTATCTGTAACAAATGAAGATAATTGCTAACTGAGTCACTAGAAATTAACTACTTCCACATGTATTAGGGCAGTATTTAACATAAGCCAAGTTCTGTATTTTCAAGGTTTTGAAAAATGAGAACTATGGAAATGAACTCCAAATAAACAACAGCTTTTGGATAACATTTATTACAACATTGGTATTTTGCTTAAAGAGAAGCTTATCTAAGTCAGGTATTTTAAGATGCCTTTATAAAAAAGGGTTAAAGGGAGACTATTGTCTAATTATCCATGTTTATCTACCAATACTAATTTTATTTATGGAATAATGTTTTATCACATGAAGTTGACTGTAACCATACAGTTTTGTGGAGCCATAATTATCACACTCTATATGACAAAGACCTGCACAACAAACCTAAATAGCCTATAAGTCATATAGCATAGCTTAGAGTATTTATTAACATCCAGACTGGGACATGTTTTGTTTTATTTTATTTATCGTGCTCACCTGTTTCAAAATAAGGACCAATCTCGGACACTAATGAGCAGGTTTGTAATTCTTCATCTGTAAAAAAAAATAACTAGAATTAATAACCTATAAAAGGGCCAAGTTAAAAATATGAAATGCACTGAATGATTTTTTTTTTAGATCAGCACTGATGTCTTGCAAATGATCTATATAATTGTTGGTTTACACAGCTATTTAAAGTTATATTAATCTTTCAACCTTTTCAACCTTTTGATGTCTGTGACTGGCCACCCTCTTAGCCTGAAGTGGACATCCATACAATATTATTTTGAGTGGTGTTAAGTGTACCTCGCTTAATTTGCATTTAGTTATATACAATTTTAAATATCAACAAGGATACATCTACAGTTGTGACAAACGACAATCACATATTAAATGGGGGCTGTCTTTCCTAGGACCAAAGCGTATCAATGGAAGGAAGCAACCTAATTCCATGTGCTCTTTTAGAGTACAGTGAAAAATATTTTACATGTAAATTTAAAAACTATAAAGTACATGTGTGCAAAAGTAGTTGGTAAATAATGTTAAGCATATTGAATTTTCATATTTTCCTTCCAGTTATGATAGACGTTACAAGATAATATTGTGAGGTTGAAACCTACATGCCAAATGTCATCAGGTTTTAATTTAATTCACAGTTTCTAATCTGTAACCTAAATAGAGGGGTGACTGTACTCTTGAACTGGAGAAAAATAAAATTGTTATTAAAAAATTTGTACCTTGTGAATCTTTAGAATAATAGATTTGACCATTGACGTCCACTTTGCATGTAGGGTTTTCAGACTGATCCCACACGGCTGTACTATATATCCACTTATTTTCAAAATCCTGAAGCACAAACTGATTGGTTAAATTGATCTTCTTGTCATCCACAAAAGCAACTGCCCCGCTGTTAGGAGATGGGTAACCGGTGGCCACGCACGATGATGTGGGCATCTCCCCAGGGTTATCCTTAGATTTGCGCAGATACACCGATGGTTGTTTGGTGTCATCAATTTCTGTGAAAAAGCAAGAAGAGCTGAGGTTACCTCTTCTATTCTGATTCTTTCTGGTTTTACAACAATCTTTCTGTGTATTTTCAATCAGTTTATTAACATTTCACAATTTTTTTTTAACATGAATAACAGCAGAGATAATTCCTGCTGGACTATAAATTGATTAATTACTGCTTCATTCCCCCCCACCCATTGTTGCTTAAATAGGTAAAGACATGCTTGTTACTGCATCACGTACCCCTTTTGATAATTCCAGGATTACTCTGTCCTCCATAAAAGGGGCATTTAACCTCAATGTAAGTGCTCTTCATGGTGTGAAAGAGCACACATATGTTAAAATGATATAATACTTTTTTTTTTTTTTAATTACACTCATAACAGCTAAAAATCTGCAGTCTTAGGTCGTTTTACAATCACATTGCTGACTGTTACATGAATAAGAACACATGCCCACACTGGCCGTTGCAAGCTCCACGAACACAAAGATTTATGTTTTTACTCTGAATTCAATAATTTAATCAGCCATCAGTTATCCCACAAGTAACATATTTAGGAGTTTCCAGCAGTCATTTCCCTGCACAGGTGCATTTGGGAAGGGTGTTTCTGCTTATACTCTCTAAACACAATTCTTGCTGTCAGTCCGCCTGGGGGACTTGCCAGAGCCTTATGTAAACAGACACTTCATTTATGATTTTTTCTATGAAAAAGGGCACCTATTTCAAAAATTCAAAAAGTATTTCAACATATTTTTAGGAGTAATTTACAGTGGTGTGCTCCAAGTGGTACTGAATTAACTGGCCCTTTAAGGACTGTGTACACTAATCGTGGATAATGTCTAACACTCCCAATTTATGTGTTCTTACTGAAAAGTATTCTTGTTTTTGTGATTGTACTGTTACAATTTGAAAAGTAAAATACTCCTTTTGTGTAATAACTATTTTAAATCTGAAA
The DNA here is from genome assembly GCA_027410445.1 of Discoglossus pictus. Classification (NCBI taxonomy): domain Eukaryota; kingdom Metazoa; phylum Chordata; class Amphibia; order Anura; family Alytidae; genus Discoglossus; species Discoglossus pictus. The sequence continues at coordinate 387,529,383 of CM050163.1, forward strand.
TGTTCATGTACTTTACATTATCATTACAAATGTCTTATATAATGACAAATCGGTTTAATGAGCATGTTTCTATATTTTCAAACCAGATACATATTTCTGTTGTTTAATGGTTCGGAATTCTAAGAAACTAAAGTCCGAACTCACAGGATAACATTACCTTACAGTTTTCACCTTAATGCATCCTGTACAAGAGGTCTACTAGAACATTAGTGCCCACTTATTTATAAAAAAACCCATCTCTTTTATAATGCATAAAACATGATCTTTTAAATGAATGCTAGACATTTGGCACAACGCTATTCTTTTTAACAGAAACAAATAATTCAGAAGAATATTTGATATTTTTCCTGCTTTTGTATTTTTTTTACCCAAGAAAAGTCTGTTCAAAAGCTAGACCAACAATACCGACCACATATCTGAAGATTCTCAGAGGCTGTATATTTTTTAATAAGCTCTCAAGAAAAACCCAGATTTGTTTTTATTTATCAGATAAATCTAAATATTATCCACATGCAAGTTTTCAACAGTAAAAATCTAAGTAAAATATATAAACTTACTTGGTTCAACAACTAATTTGGTGCCTGAACCAAATATGACCTTAAAGCCTGTAGTATGCACACAGTGACAACACCAATAACACAAACTATTCTGTCTAAAATATTTTTATTTAACTATCTCCTCAATTAACAAATACATTCTAAACATCATTCACTATATCTTTTAGTCTATTCTGAAAATATATATATATAAAACATATAAAAGCATAATGTATTAAATAGTGTAAATAGTGCCTTCTAAATAAACTTTTCATACAGTGAATTTCAAATAGGTTTTATTAATGATGAATAATTACCTTATATTAACAACCAACATACAAGGTGCTAGTCTATCATATTTCATGAGCTCTCTGGCTTAAAACAAAACATATTATACAGGAAGTCTCCGGGTTACAGACGACCCGTAATTAAGAACGGGCTCTAAAGGCTTTTTGTATGAGTTTGTTTTTATGTTCTGTTTGTATGAATTAATTGCACAATAGTTTCTTTAACTTATTATCACAGTTCAGGGGTATTATTATTATCATTACAGTGTTACACTGTATTATTATTACCACATTTGAACCATTATAGTATTGTTGATATTATTATTCATTAGGGATCCGAGTTACATACAAATCCAGTTTAAAGACGTCCTTTCTATTTGTGCTGGATTATTCTGCTAATAGCACATCAACGTATCTATACATAATAATATCAGCCAGCTATAATATTATGCCAATTTGTTGTAGCCTCAAATTATTTTTCATGGAATATATTTTGTTACAGATATTGAGAAATAGCACTTGTATAATGATACTTACTGCTCTGCACCACAAGTTTGGTTCCAGATCCAAAAATATACTTCCAGTTGCCTGCATTAACACACCAAGAAATACCAAAACAGAAACCTCTCTGCCAATACACAATACATTAATTAAACACTGAATGATATTTATACACTTACTGGGGTGAACCACCAGCCAGGTCCCCCTGCCAAAGATTTGCCTCCAGGTGCTACCCGTAGTAGCACAGTCAAAAATACCAATACATTTACCTTACTGTTGTAATAAAGTGGAGGCAAAATATATATCCAAATGCATTGCCTTGTTCTTCAACCAAATTGCATTAAATGGATCTCAAATTCTGCACTGATATGTGTGACCGTGGATACAGTATTAATAAATGCATTGTACATGGCCCAATTAAATACTAGAAATGTGTAATTATGTTCTGTTTTTAGTACTTCATGGCTTTTTCTGTCTGGTAAATATTTTAAAATATTGGTGTATTTTTATCAAATGATGTAAACAGTATGGATTAGGTGGGCTCATAAAAGTAAAAAAACAAAAGGTAAATATTTATTGGTAAATGTTCTTACCTATCTGTGTATTGTATGGTGATTACTGATCAAAAAGGCTAAAATGTTACTGTCATGATTTAATTGTTTAAGGACTCATATTGTCAGTGGTTTGTGAGTATGTCCAAGGGAGCATGACATTGTTGCATTGGGATTATGTTTTATTGTGCGGTTATATGTTGCCTGTACATGGTTATTATGTATCCTAGGTATAATATATTATGAGGGAAAATGTTATATAGAACATATGTGGAATTGGTAGAAATGCTCTGGATAGAAGTTAGCTGCAGATCATTGCACACTCAAACATGCAGACCTTGGGTCAAGACAGATGCATGTGCTTCAAGTGGTCCTGGGCAAACACTTGAGTTTAACATAAAGGTTATCTAATGAATGTGATCTCAAGAGCTTTGATAGCCCAAGGTTGCAAGCCAGATGGTCTGAAATCACACATACACCAATGTACACAAGGGTGTGGTATTGGAGAGTATAAATATGTTGTTTTGTTCATTCAATAAAGGTTGTAATCTAGTTTTCACATAAACAAGGTGTGAGACTATTTCTGTGTGTTGTATCCTGACTTGGGGAGTGGTCTTGCTATGGGCCACTAAGTAACCTGGATCCAGTATTCTCTGCCTGTAGCTTTTGGGCCTTGCAATCTTCAGAAGCCATCTTTTGTGCCACAGAGATCAGGAAGTACATGATTCTGCTGGGGTAGGTTTGAACTAGGTTCATATCAAGCCCCCTTGAAGAAGCAGATCGTGACATTTGGCTGGCAGTGGTGGGGATCTCTGTATAAAACACAGAAGGATGGCAGCTTATGAAGAGATGTCTGCAGCAGAGGAGGAGGAAGTGTCCAGACGGTATCAAAGATGGATGGAGGTAATGCCTGCAGGTTTTACTAAGGATCAGCAGAGGGAACTCCGGATACAAATCACACAGGAGGTAAAGGGGAACAGGAGAAGGGTAAGCAATGGCCCTGTCTCAGCTCCTGTGGAGGGGAAATGCTTATCCCCAGTAGAGATAGAGAATGTTCTGGTGACTGGAAAGGACTGTAGAGGAATGGGCCTTCTAAATAAATGGATGGTATTCCTGGGACTATGGCCAGGTCACAGGCTAATGGAATGGCTGGAAGAATTGGTATATGAGGAGGTTGCCCTGGAAGATCAATATGCTTATTGGGTTGGACCTGTTGGGATACATCATCATTTTTCATTGGGGCTGGAAAAGGCACTTTGGGACATAGTACATGGGGATCCGGACTGTGGCTTGGTAACAGAGAAAAGAAAGCTGTGTCTGTTTGCCAAGCGCTGTCACATGCTGGGACTGGAGACAGGCTCTCAGACAGCTAACCTACTTTGGCCTTTGATCCAACAGGAGCTACAGCTGGAGGTGGATTATATAGACTTACTGGATGAAGCATCCCTGGATGGTTGTTGGCCAGCCAGCTGGGAGGGCTCATGCCAGTCAGGCATGGAACAGAACCACCTAACAGGTACTACAGAGACCCAGCTAAATATTGCTGAGGCGGGGTCAGAAAATAAATGTATGGACTGTGGGGAGAATTTTGATATCCATGATTCTCAAAATAACAAGGATGCCGGCATCCATGGGGTTGACTGGGAAGGGGAAGAACTGGTCCCTATCTTTAGGGGGCTAAGTCTCACCCAGTTAGAGGAATGGGGACAGGGGCAAACCACAACAGTGCCGGGCCAAGGGGAAGAACTGGGGAAAAGCTACTCTGCTCCTAGTGTAAGAGAAGAACCTAATGAGCACTGGGCCCTACCATTTGACTGTGGAAATTGTAGAGAGGTTCCTTGGATGACCATTGTCCAGGAGCCAGCCACAGACCCTGGAGCAGAAACAGAAAGTAGCCCTGTTCTTCAGCCTGAACAAGAGGCAGTAGCTGCTGCTTCTCAAGGGCTGCCTGTAACTACACACCAGGAAGTCTCAGATGGAGAGAGTCAGGAGGTTCCACCTGAGGATCCAGAGACCAAAGAGCCAGAGGGTACCCCAGATTGTGATTTGTCTCCTGGTCTCCCGACAATGACTCACCTGCAGCTGCCCAAAGACACTGGATGTTTACCTGTAACCCTGGAAAGAAGGGGCCATTGGCCAGGCTTGGTGGGAGAGAGGTTGGCTACTGAGCCACAACAGCTTGTATCAGAACTGCCCATTAATCCAGCATGGATGCCACCAGTCACTGTCACTATCCCATGTTGCAACTCCAGTATCCCAGTTTATTCAGGAGAAAGCTCAGGCCTGACAAACCTTGTACTCTTCAATTTTACCCATGGGACTGAGTGCTGATCCAGAATCAACAGGACAAGAGGTCCCCCTAGCCTGGAAGGAGAGGGCTTTGCTGGGTAAGGATCCTCCCAAGTTTATGCTGGACTTACTGGCTGGGATGTACTGTTTCCTCTGGACTACCTTGAAGGGTCCTCCATGGCAGTTGTCTTATAAGTCTCCCCAGGGGCTTGGGAAAGTCACAAGGCCACTGGGAAGGAGTGAGTATTCGCCCTGGACAGGGGGAGGCAGGGTACCCAGAGAGCCACTGAGGCTATCACATGGATGGACTTTCCAGACAGGAGGACAAGTAAAAGCAGTATAGCTAGAGAATTATCCGTTAGGATGATCCTCTATGCTATACTAGAAAGGAAGGGGGAGAAGTTGTCATGATTTAATTGTTTAAGGACTCATATTGTCAGTGGTTTGTGAGTATGTCCAAGGGAGCATGACATTGTTGCATTGGGATTATGTTTTATTGTGCGGTTATATGTTGCCTGTACATGGTTATTATGTATACTAGGTATAATATATTATGAGGGAAAATGTTATATAGAACATATGTGGAATTGGTAGAAATGCTCTGGATAGAAGTTAGCTGCAGATCATTGCACACTCAAACATGCAGACCTTGGGTCAAGACAGATGCATGTGCTTCAAGTGGTCCTGGGCAAACACTTGAGTTTAACATAAAGGTTATCTAATGAATGTGATCTCAAGAGCTTTGATAGCCCAAGGTTGCAAGCCAGATGGTCTGAAATCACACATACACCAATGTACACAAGGGTGTGGTATTGGAGAGTATAAATATGTTGTTTTGTTCATTCAATAAAGGTTGTAATCTAGTTTTCACATAAACAAGGTGTGAGACTATTTCTGTGTGTTGTATCCTGACTTGGGGAGTGGTCTTGCTATGGGCCACTAAGTAACCTGGATCCAGTATTCTCTGCCTGTAGCTTTTGGGCCTTGCAATCTTCAGAAGCCATCTTTTGTGCCACAGAGATCAGGAAGTACATGATTCTGCTGGGGTAGGTTTGAACTAGGTTCATATCAAGCCCCCTTGAAGAAGCAGATCGTGACAGTTACTCTTGGATAATATTGTACATAACATCATTTTTACCCCTTTGGATAAACATGTAACAAAATTATTTATCTTGATTTAAAGTAAAGTGGATTATTCCAACAGCATTGTTGTGGGAGATTTTTCCATAAATGCAGTAAAAAAAACACAAAAAAACACGAAATAATATTTATACACTTACTGGGGTAAACAACCAGCCGTGTCCCTCTGCCAAAGATTTGCCTCAAGGTGCCGTCAGTAGTAGCACAGCCATAAATATCAATACATAAACCTCCGACCCATTCATTTTTTTTTTATATTAAATTAACTCAATTGTCCATTTACAAAGGTAAATACAGGTGAAAGATAATGGCACCATCTAACTAGCGATTTCCTCTCTAATAAAATGGAATTGTAATCAGGGGTGTTACCTTCTAAGTTGACTTACATTTATCTATTCATTACAAAGAAGCTCTGGGATAGGGTTCCATTTATATTGTATAACAGAACATGGAAACAGTTACATATATGTACAATAAGAAAACTTTATTCGGTACTTATACCTCACAACGACGATTTAAAAGTTCAAAACCAAGGTAAACAAGGGTAAACTAAAACAATGGCTATTAAAATGAGCCAGAGAATCCTAATTAAGCGGATATTCAATATCTCTTCTAATAAATCCTAGGTTCCATTTACATAATGACTATGATCATTATAATGAATTACTTACTGGGGTGGACAATGAGATGAGTCCCCCCCGCCAAACACCAGCTTCAAGTTGTTAGTATTCACACAGTCAATAACCATAATACATAAACCTGCTTGTCCCAACTCTATAAATGGTCTGCATCAATCATTTGTGTCATTTTTGTGTACACAAGTTTCTTATACAAAGCTATTATAATTCACATAGATCTGATGTTTATGTTATTTTATGTTATTTTTTTTGTAATATATATCTGTGATCTATACATATCCCAGAAATGTATTTAAAACTGGGACAGTTCTGAACTCTATCTGATACAGACCAGATTACAATTTCATTATGTAGCAGGTGGGGTTATACGAAATACATATTATATTATGTCTACAATGTTACTTGTCCAAGATATCACAAAATTATTTTATTATTTAATTGGCTATACCACAAGCTTTTTCCGAGAATGTACTTCAGATTACTTTTATTCATACATCCAGAAAAGCCCGCAGAGAAACCTATACACCATTGAGCTTCATATAACACAGTTATCAGGCTAATTAATGGCTTGCCAAATATGCCCACTCTGAGAGTTATTTTGCATTCACAAATATATTACATTTAACAAGCATATTATATGGCTCTATTTTGCTCTTTTTCTAGTTAGATAGACATAATTTCTAGTGTTATTTAAGTCCATATCGGGAGAAAAATGCTATGTCATTTAATTATTATAATTTTCCAAAGCAATATCAGAATCCCTATAGAATCAGGACGAAATAAAATGGGTAAATGTATGATGAGATGGATATTTTGGAAACTATTATTTATCAAACAACATTAAACAAACCCTATTTCTTAAACAGACCCGTAGATAGTGGAAATATTTAATTGTTTTGCCAAAAGTATCTTTTTTAACTGCACTTCACTTTTATTCTGTTTGATAAACATATCAAATTGTTTTTTTTAACTTTTGATTGGGAGTATAACATGGGAATTACTCTAATATATAGGTGATAAATGCCCTTCCTCATACCCCATCTCACACAAGGCAAATATGCACTTACCAAAGAGCCTCTTGCTCCGTAGCCAAAATTCACTAATCTTTGCATCAGCTGCAAAGTAATGTGCCATAGCAGCAGTGTGCACCCACAACCAAATTACAAAAGGCCACATTCACTAAGCTTCTCCAAAATTGGGATGGGGCTGTTATGACTGCTTTCTGTTAAATTTCCCATATAAAATAGTAATTCTAACATAAGGATAGATCTGCAGCTTTGGAAAAAAGTAGAGAATATGACTGAAAGACATAAAACATAAATTGGTAAAATACAGTCACTTTAACTATTGCATGTCACTTATGTGGGTTAATATAATTTAGTATGCATCGATTTCTTGATTCTTTGGTATTTAAATAAAAAAATAATGTCTAAATGGTAAATGCTTGCTAATATTACGCAGTATTGCTGTCACATGCTCATTATTTGGTTCTTGTTTTAGAGGTGATTAAGCACTTTATTAATTCACATGCAAAACTGCTCGTAGGCTCAGAACTGCACCTGCTAATGTCTATAAATGCTAACCTAAAATATAACTGAACATGTTCTAAAGTTTAATATCTAAAACAATGTTCTACTAAACTTAAATATATATTGTATTTGTGCTAGATGCATGTCTTAAAGGACAAAATTCACTAAAAAAGGCTGCAAGGTGTGATGTGCTGTTTTCTGTAGGGAAAATTGCCTCTGTAGCTTCAGAAACGCAGCACAGCTCCTGGTATGCTCAGTGAATGTTGGCTATAGTAATCAAACTTACCTAAACATCTGCTATTATATAAGTATTAGTATCGCTTTATACTTAATATGTGATATTATATATTTCTGGTTTAATATTCATTAAATAATTATAAAACACAATGAACTTACTTGGTTTTACAACTAAATGTGTCCCAGAGCCAAATGTGAATTTGCTGGCAACTGTATTCACACAGTGTGCTACCTCTTAGCAAAAATGGGACTTCTTTGGAACAGCTATAATAAACCTAAAAAGCATGGTGATATCAGTCCAGATAATATAAGGCAACCTACCATAAATGTTTTGTTAAATAACTTTGTGTAATTAGGTCTTAGTGCAGTAAACAGGTTAGTTATACTAAGTGGGTTTCAACATTTATTGGAAATTCTTAAAAATCTGCCAGATACATACATAGCCACATTAAATTCCCTCAACGTTGAAAACTGCAGCCCGTAATGTAGCCCGCAATACTTACGGCTATTAAATTGGCCTCATAAAGCAGCCCGCCGATGGCTTGCAGTGTAGGACTTGAGAATTTGACTACTGTTGCCGCACATCCTTTGTTCTTTCAAGCCCGTAACTGTTACGTTCCAATTGCGCTATTAAATTGCAACAAAATTACTGGCGTTCAAGCCCGTAACCCGCAAATTGAGCCAAGAAGCCAACGGGTACTAGAGAGGCCCCGCTAGTGGGTAAAAGTCTTATACGTAGCAAATTTACACACACTACAGTACTTATAATAAAATGGCAAGTGATGTTAGGTCTTAGATTACCAGCACAACATTCTCAAGCTCGCAAATCTTCAATATAAAATACTTTATTTCATGTTTAATTTTCGAGTTATATCGATCCTGACAAAAAATGTATTAATACATATAATGGTACTCGCATGTAATAGAATATCTTATTTACGGCTATATCGATATTGCGTTATATCTGGAATGTGGGTCCGATCGTAACTCATAATTGAAATCCGTAAGACTTAGAAATCCCACCTCCATTTTTTAGTGACGCAATTCTAATGATCTCTGTTGCGATTGGCTCCACCTTAGCCCGTAACTACGGATTTGACGAACTTATTACGATCACGGCCCGCATCCGATGTTCAACAGAAGGTGTACGGGTTTAAGTCACAAGCCCGTAGCTTGCGCCCTGCTCTAATTTAATACCTCTGAAATCACCAAAATGTAAATCCCGCAGCTGTTGCGGGTCTCACGTTGCACTTATGTGCGTGGAATTTAATGTAGCTTACAATTAGCAAATTGAAAGTGGACAGTAGTGTGATTTCAATCACTAAACCAGTACTTCATTTTTCATCACTGAAGCTCCTCAGAATAGTTGGTAGTCCAGCACATAGTGGTGAGTATGTATCCTCAACTATGTGATGTACCTCTAATGAACTAATGTAGCTGATACATTAGTTCATTAATATATATATATATATATATATATACATACATATAAAGTAAAAATGATCCTTACTTACTGGGATAAACAGACAGTTTTGTTCCTTTGCCAAAGACTTGCTTATAGTTGTCTCGATTAGCACAGTCACAAATACCAATACACAAACCTTCTTCTTGGACAAAGTTTCAATACACAGGACACCTCACTGCTCTTTATTTAGACAACTTACACATTGTTGTCAGCCTTATTAAATTGCTATTCGGTAAATTTAAAAGGGCCCTATTTAAGCACAGAGCATATTTGTTTTACCGTAGCAATATAATAAGCGGTAAATCTACATTGGATGATACAAAAATGCACCTTGCAGGACAGGCGCAGCTCCTAACACATTCTTCTACATTATCTTCAATGATAAAATCATGCTGCTATCAAAACTCGGACTTACATGATCAGCGTCAGTCCTTCATATATATTTTCTAATGTAGTATATATTTTCTGATGTAGGTGAGAAAAAAACATTCTGATAAAATACACACACACACATATATATTCTAATTATAAAAATAATCCTTGTACAGGTAAATATGTTAATGTTACATAAATAACTATATAACTCACTTGATATAACAGTTAACTTGGTCCCACTTCCAAAAACAGCTTTGTTGCCAGAATTACACAGTGATATGTCTAAGTACAAAAACACCCACTACTAAGTTATTCTTCATCTCAGGGAGAAAATGCTTATTATCAGCCTTATTAAATGTGATTTGGCCAATTGAATAGGGCTCTATTTAAGCACATAGCATATTCTTTACAGCAGTTTTTAGTTAGTGAAGACCTTGCTTTTGGATAGAAGTTCACTAACTAAAAACTTCTGTAGAAAAAGTATACTATGTGCTTATATAGAGCCCTATCCAATTGGCTAAATCACAATTTAATAAGGCTGCTAATTACTTTTTGTTATAGAACCAGTTATCTCAGGATAAGTGAACTGCTCTGTAGTAGAACAAATATAACGCATATTCACACTCTCTTTTTCCTTTCAGCTTCTTTTACTGTTTTATAAAATAATTGATATAATTTTGTTGTGATAATGACTTACTTGGAATTACATTTAAGTTTGTTCCAGCTCCAAAACTCATCTTTCCCCGTGCACTGCCACTAGTCACACATCCACTATCAGCTTTACACAAACCTGGGTTCCATCAAAGACCATGGCCCTCATTCAATTGCAATTTGGGCAATTGAATAGTGCTCTAAATAAGCACATAACATATTTTTTTAAAGAAGTTTTTAGTTAGTGAGCATCTATCCAAAAGCAAGGTTTTCACTAACTTAAAACTTCTTTAAAAAAAATATGCTATGTGTTTAATTAGAGCCCTATTCAATTGGCCAAATTGCAATTGAATGAGGGCCCATCTCATTAGTTCTACCATACACATTTAGATATAAACTTATTTTAGGTTCTAGTTATCAATGAAAGATTTATTGAATTCTCATTTCTGATAATCTATCCATAAATATGATGACATGTAGATTTATTAAGGCATTGTATGTGACCATGAAAGGTTGTAATAGCTCTGTTCCCATAGGAAACATAACTTGCAGCCATTAGCAATCTATTTCAAAGTTTAGTGAATCTGCTAGATATTTTTATTACTGTTATAACACTGAATAATCTGTACCAGTTACATTTTCTATTTAGTCACTCATTTTGTTATTTATTATAAGTTGCTTACATTTGGTTGCATCTCAGAATTATTTAAATTTTATTATAATTATTTGTTGATATTTACCTATGAGGGACTTATCCCAGTGTTTGTTTCTAAAACATGTGTGACTATTTCACGTGAGCTAAATGTTTCTTATGTAATAGATATATGTGTTTTAATTGTCATCTCTGTCATACCTATATATATTATATATATATTCTACCTATGTTCTAAAGCAGGTTCCAGATAAGAACCCGGACAAATGTTCAGTGTATTTCTATGTGGAGAGGGCTTTATAAAACAAAATGCTGCTTACTAGTACATAAACAAGAAACCTTAAATTAAGGTATGAAACTGTGCTAAATGTCTTTTGTCAAAATATATGCATAATAAAGCACTGCCAAAATTCACTGAAATAAATCACTAAATTACATTTATTGCTTATCAAAACCATTGTGATATGTTATCCTGATGTTCTATAATAGAATAAAGAGAATATTGTTACATTCAGCTTGGTAGCTTTAAAAAAACAAAACAAGTTTCTGTACATCAGAGTTAAAAAGTGTTTAATGTCCCTACCTGAACCTGGGAGCCTCATCCATTGCAAATACTGTCAGCCTTATTAAATTGCGATACATTTAAAAGGGCTCTATTTAAGCACACAGAATATTTTTTTACGGAAGTTTTTAGTTAGTAAAGACCTTGCTTTTGGATAGAAGTTCACTAACTAAAAACTTTTGTAAAAAAATTCATCGCAATTTAATAAGGCTGTATGATTTCTAAAATTGTAGCAATTTAATGGGGCTTGTGTAACTCGCCCCAGTATTAGCACATGGCTGCTCATCATAACCCACTTCTGGATTGCTACCTTGTTGTGTTGAAGGGGCTTGTGGACCACAATAAAGCTATGTGCTATACCATGTAGGGTCACCCAAGAATGGCAGGCCATAGCAGAGAGGTCAGACTAATCAAGGTACACTGGAGAAGGAACTGATCACTCACTTGGTATCACTGTCAGCCTGGTCCCTTTTCCAAATGTCATCTTACTATAACCAGCATTAGCACAGAGCTCACAGCCTTTTGATTAACCCACCATGTATAGGATCGGACAGACTATACAGTGTCCTCTCAATTACAAAAAATATGACTAACAAATCTAAAATACTGTGATGAATATAATAGGAAAATACACATAAATGTAGGCAAGGGTTTCCAGTTTATTCACTTTTTTGGTGTCTGTCATATTTATACTAGAGAAGAACACCTTATATATATTTGTCCATTTATTCAGTGTATGTTAAAATATATCACAAATAAATTGTGTGATACTATCAACTCTTCATATATAAGTAAATATAATACAGGCATATTCTCCATTATGTATATAAATGTTCATTTTTGTAACACTTACTTGGAATTACACTTGTCCAAACAATAACCTATTTACTCCTTGATTCACACCGTGACAAAACTCAATTCAAGAAGCTGAAAGATATGTATGGACATTTATAGTGGTCCACAAATATAGCAAGTACTGCTGTTATATGCCATATTTTTTTTTTATTATCCTCAAATTACTATATGGAGTAACTTTATTTACTTTGATACCCTGTTGAAAATTCACTTGTTTTTAAAAATCACCAAAGGATATCATCTTGAATCAACTAGTAAGAACCTTTATTGAATACAATCTAACAGAACAACATATAAGCACTTTATCTTGGGCTCACATGTTTAAGCTTTACCTCCAATTTATAGATCAGCCTTTATCTCTACTATAATCACTTTTCTATTTGTGTTAAAATATGTGTATGTTACTTTGCAATTTACACTGGGCCAGATTCAATTGCCCAATTCGTAAATTTATACACACTTAAAATCACTCTTAATATTGCTACATATTCAGCAAATATTACTTATTGGCACTAACAAATTCTTAAGTCAATAGAATGCATATAAACATTTATAAAAAAACACCCAAAGCCAAATTTAGGAGTTTAAGTAATTTGCAAGTAGCTAATAGAATATGACCCACTGATTTTTATATCAAAATGTGTCAAAAGAATGATCTATATATCTCTGCTTCGAGCAAAGGTGACATTAAACTACATGACTTAACTATGTCAAACTTGGTATTGACCAACAAATAAGACATGTTAATATATGTAAAAGCCAATCTAACACAGAACTTTACAGTGCCGAACGTAAAGGTTCAAAAATATAAATTTAAGTACATGTGGATAAATAATAGCTGCCAACACGTTTATGTTGTCTATAAACTGGACTTTAAAACATAATACATGGACACTTACTTGGGAAAACCTTCAAATGTGTCCCTCTCCCAAATATGAGTTTGATATTATCAGTGGCACAACAATATATATCATAACAAAAAGTACTTGCTTCAGATCTCAATCTCATTCATATGTGTGTGTTTTTTTTTCCTTTGAGCTAATACACTACTCTGATTTTACTTAATTTTCTTAAGATTTCCAAATATTCTCCTCTACACCTCCATGCATACCTAAACCACAGAGCTCTCCTGATGCAATTTACCTATTTCTTTAAATCTGGCTTTCTGTTTGACAAGGCTTATTGCACACACATAAGGTGCTGGTGATCTTACTGAATAAAACATTAAATGTTGTTCCTTCTCCAAATAACTGCTTTCTGCTGGCTCCACCATCCACATGCTGATACACCCCTGCACAGTAACTGAACTTTTTACTTCATAACTATAACATACTGCTATAATATCAGTATAATACTAAATTAAAGGAATATAAGAGCTACTTTAATGAAAAGGTGAGGCTTTTATGTAGACTTTAACTAAAATGGACTGTGCACATAGAGCTAATCTAAACGTCTCATCTGTCCTCAAATTTGGTTATCTGGTGCTGCCAAGTCACTGAGCAAGCACATCTGAGACATGTGTGTCCTGTGAGCTGGTCAGTAGACATGTGTGTCCTGTGAGCTGGTCAGTATATGATATACTGACCAGCTCACAGGACACACATGTCTCAGATGTGCTTGCTCAGTGACTTGGCAGCACCAGATAATATTTGATGAGCAGTATATACTACCTGATTTCATATCACCATGTATAATGTGAAATTGGCACTTACTATTTGATAAATATAGAAGTATAATCTTCAATATGGTAGAACACTGGCACATCTTAACTTCTAAAGTGACTCACTTGGTTGAATTATCAGCCATGTTCCTCTTCCAAAGGTGAGTTTATCCCAACTCCTGCTATTCACAGCAAATACATAACCTCATAAAAAAACAACTGGGATCTTTATATACCAGGCCTGTGTTTCCAGTTATTGTATATGCACTATATCCATATGTAATGGCTTCTACTTATTCAAATATAATGTAAAATTACATATTACTACATATACATTAATACAAGCTAACTGACACTGTAGTATCTGGATTAGTAGCTTTGTGCTTCAGTTGAATGTAGGTTTATCAAAGTTCCCACTATTGACAGAGTAGCACATCATTCATATAACACCTGATAGCACTGCATCATATAGCAAATCACAGTGGGGTAGATTCACTAAACTTTGCAATTGTGCTTTAACCTCCCAATGTATGACAGAAAACATATTTGTCTATGTGTGGTACCTAGTATGTGCAGGACACAATTTGACATATATGCATATACAAGAGGAAATTGCTATACATCAAGTATATCAAATTAAATGAAGGATTTCTCATATAATTAATAGTCCTCATTACTGTATATTTAGTACTGTTCAGATTTACTGCAGACCAGGCTCAACAGTTTATGATAATTTTAGTTCTTGCAGACTGTTCTCATACGCTGCTATATCCCTGCACAATAGATTTACAGCCTTATTAAATTACAATTCGGTAAATTTAAAAGGGCTCTATATAAGCACAAAGCATATTTTTTTCACAAAAGTTTTTAGTTAGTGATCTTCTACCCAAAAGCAAGGCCTTCACTAACTAAAAACTTCTGTAAATAAAATATGCTATGTCCTTAAATAGAGCCCTTTTAAATTTACAGAATCGCAATTTAATAAGGCTGTTACGGTCTAACACAGTCACTTTCATATTAATTTAATACAATCAGACACTATTTATCTACAAATAGTTAATTACTTATGTAACAACACAAATGGAATTAAAAAAAAATAATAATTTATGTACAAAACTGCATATTTAAAAAATATATTCTAAACTTATGTTATCTCATTCCTAGAATGGACTAAATATCACAGCATTGTATTTATTTGATTTAAATAAATGCGTTGTTTATCTTCATATTTATCTGGTTTGACATGAAATATCTTTCCTAAATATCCTCCTTCGGCTTAAAACAATGTTGCATGAATATTTATCAAAGAAAATAAGCATTCGATTTAATTGGGACCATTTTGCTTGATAAACTGATACCATTTTTGAAGTTGTTTTTTTTTACCAAGAACTTAAATCACAGTAAATCACAAGATCCTTAGTAAATTACCCCCAGATTCATGATCTAAACACTATACATCAGCTGTATTAGATTCATATTTCAGAGCTGGTCAATACTAACCTGGCTGGTCAGACTTTATATGGCCATTGTGTGAATTACATGGGACAAGCTCTGTTATTTATCACAATGTTATGCATAATATAACATTTAAGTTTGCACTTACTAGGTAAAACAGATAATTTTGTTCCTATTCCAAAGATGAGCTTTATCCCAGCTCCAGCGCTACACCATGACATACTCAATGACAAAAACACAGACATTTTTGCATGTGTTTGACAATAGAGGCCAAAGCATTCAGCATATCAGCTGTTATGTTGGAGCGACTCTATATTTTACAGGGGGGTGTTTCTGCTTAGGCCCATGAGACCAAGCCCTAGGGCAGCGGATTTCAAAGGAAAGAAGGTTGCCTGAAAATCCAAGTGCAATGTCATTGAATAATATGGGCATATGTCTATATGCGCTGATATTCCTGTTTCTAAGTCTAAGAATCTTTTATTAATAATGTGTTTGTACATAAACACATATAAACCTATAATTTGGGGTATAGAAAGGAAAAGAAAAGTAGTAACTGGGTGTGGGGGCACACAAATCTGAATGGGCCTAAGGCAGCATACAACTTCAATACTCCCCTGATATACCATATAAGTAAGTATTGTGTTAGCACTTGGTATAGTGTATATTACATCTGAATTGGCAGAATTACGATAACTTTAAAAACATTTTTTTGATTGAATATAAAACATATATAACATTGACAATCAACAAACACATAATCTAATCCAATTTTGACTTCTCTAGTACCAAAAAGCTGAACATACAATTTTATCTTCAAAAAACAAATAAGTCAGGAGATTTTTCCAATATGGTCTCAAGTTACTTAGAACTTTTTACCTTTGAGAGAAAGTCTGTCACCTTTACAAAGTAAGGATATTATGCAGATTTACGATATAAACAACAAGCAGATGTATCCTCCTAACCTTAATTAAATATAAGTTTTACCAGATATTTAGCATGTCGATATATATAGGAGCCAAAGAAAAAATTATTTGAAACATACTAATTAACAAAAAAAAAATCTGTATGGGCCTAAAGCAGCATAAAACTTCAATACTCCCCTGATATTCCATATAATTACGTATTGTGTTAGCACTTGGTATAGTGTATATTACATCTGAATTGTCAGAATAATGACAATTTTTAAAGCAGCGATGCACAGCTAGAGCTTCCATTCTGGCCTAAGCAGAACCATGAACTATTCATCAAACAGACAGATAAACAAATTCAAATTATCTGCAATTATATAAGAAACAATTATAATGACTTACTTGGAGTCACATTTAGCTTGGTTCCTTTCCCAAAGACAAGCTTAGTGGCACCAGAGACACACAGTGTATAATATCATTACACAAACATTCAAATCTCACATACTTCTTATCAGAGAGCTATCATTGTGCTTAGGTATAATGTATAATACCATAAATCAGTAATATTATATAAGAAATGTCACTTCTTGATAAATATAAAACACTATGCAATTCTATGCTATTTCAGGAGGAAAGAAATTTGGTTGGCTGAAAAAAATGTTTCCAACAAAATGTTAACATGTCAAATTCACTAAACTTCATTGGGGCCTGATTATTGCTTTGGTTGAAGGTTGCAGCCACCTCTATCAATGAAGCAGTTTACAGACTCAACTGGGAAGCTTAGTCATACTAGGAGATTGTTAGAAAGAGATTTACCTTGCCCTATAGGAACATAAATCTAAAATGGTGTGGACATGAAAGAATAAAAGTATAATTATTATTATTATTATCTTTATTTATATTGCACCAACATATTCCGTAGCGCTGTACAGGGGTTTAGTACATGGCAAAAAACAAACTTAACACCTTATAAAGAATGGAGGGCCCTGTTTTTGAGCATATAATCAAATGCACATAGTTCTTGTTTCCAAGACACGTACACACAATTGAAAACTCGCAAACTTACAATCTAAGGGTATAATGGACATAATTTACACTAACATATATCATCCAACTTTAAAAATCTTCCAAATTGTTTCAATCTCCAAGTATTTGTATCAACTAATGTATACTTATCTGAATAGTAGTGGTACTGAGTCATGGCTCTACTAATTCAATACTTACTTGACTCCACTACCAGTTTAGCACCTGATCCAAAAAAATACTCCCAGCCACGTGTTTTTATACAGCCATAAATAGCAGTAAAGAAGCCTTGCCACCAATAGTCACATTCACCTATTCATTCTATCTATCTAACATTTTTACACAAATTTCTTAAGTGCTAATCATCAGTTAAAATGTTTTTTCTGTATTTCTTTATGTTTCTTAAAAGAACAGAATTCATATACAGCCTTTTTAAATAGCAATTCGGCCAATTGAATAGGGCTCTGAATAAGCACATAGCATACTTTTTTTTTACAGAAGTTTTTAATTAGTGAACTTCCATCTAAAAGCAAGGTCTTCACTAACTAAACGTGTCTGTAAAAAAATATGCTATGTGCTTAAATAGAGCCCTATTCAATTGGCCGAATCGCAATTTAACAAGGCTGTTAGCAATATTTTTTAAATTCTATCACAGGTTTTATTTTTTGTGCACACAGAAGAACTTATGGTTACGTAATGTGTACATAAATGTGATGAAACTAACATTGATAAATTCCTAATCACACAAGGAGAGAACTTGAGTGGAATATTGGACTTTGGGAAAGTAGAGCAGCATTTTAATGTGGATATGACCACCGTCTAGTGAAAACAATGAAAAAAAGCATTTAAGTCAAAATGTATTCACAAAAATTAATAATTTGTATGCTCTGGTATAATAACAACTCATTATAGGTTACATAATATGTATTTATAAACATAAATAACCTGTCCACTCACTTGGTATCACTTCCAGTCCGGTTCCTCTTCCAAATGCCAGCTTAGTATATCCTACCTCTTGCACAGTGCTCAGAGCCCTTACAATAATTCATCTGGTATGAGACGAATGAAATCCACCACCCTAGATAACACCTGTCTGATCTGATATTTTAAGATAATAATAGTAATAGTAGTAATAATAATAATAATATGAACTTTCGTGAGTCATTTAAAACCATATTCACCAATTTACCTGCCTCGCTAGGTGTGCTAGACAAACATATATCATACTGCCAAATACATGACTATTTATATGGGGGCTGCAGTATCCACACACTGCTAGAATGTTGCCCCCTTTGTCCAGATGGTCTCCTCTACCTCATATTAACTATACATCTGTTTTAAATTTTACATATCAATATAATATATATTAAATCTTAAAACAGAAACACAACAATGTATAAAAGAGTAATATTCATATTCCAATGAATGCCTGATAGCCCCTATGAAGCTTAGAGAGTTCTGCTAACCTACTGCTTGGTTGAACTATTGGTTTTGTTCCTCTTCCAAAGGTCAGTTTATTCCAATTTCCATTAAATAAATTGCAATACACTTCATTACAAATACCCTGTCCATGATATGATATTCACAGTTTGTGTAATATTTTCTTTCTGAACAGTGTGGCATTTTATGTTTGATCACAGGTTTTTTTTTTCTAGCGATTATTAAAGTAATAGGATGATATTAAAGGCTGTTGAAAACACATTTATTTAATGAAGCATGATAGGATGGCATTACACTTCTAATAAGTTAATGAATGAGCAATAACTGTGTTTACTTCTGAAAGAATAGACATACTTACTGGGTAAAACATATAGTATTGTTCCTGCTCCAAAAGTATATTTGTAGTTGGTATTACCACAATGACAGGGACCTTGACAAAATCTTACATCATATCTTCAAACTATAGAACATGAAAAGACAACTGAGTTTTTTGTGACTAAGTCACATAATATTAATTTATATAAATTCTGTTCATGTTTTACTTAACCTCCTCCAATATTCACATGCTGTCTGTTGCAGTCATTTACTAGAAAGACTATGCTGCAATGGGGTGTGAAGGAATTCAAGGGAATTTTTCTTAAAGAAAATACACATTAACCTTCAGACATTTGCTTTCTAAACCTTGCATTTTTGCATAACTCTAGTAGTATGTATCTAGACAGATGTATCTAGTATGTATCTAGACAGACAATATATTAGATATTTGTATATAAAAAAATGGTTTTGATATAAAGGTACAAGATTTATAAAGATTCACTGACAATAGCAATACCCCAAAGTAAATAGCCACCATAGACTTCAGTTAGGCAATTTAAAGCCCATGCAAAGCTAATTTGATCCATGGGATACAAAGATATTACATAAGAAAAATTAACAAATTAGAGTTTACTTTTCACACATTACATATTTTTAGGATAAAGAAATAAAGGCTTACTTGGGGTTACATTCAGCTTAGTCCCTTTTCCAAAAATAAGCTTAATGACACCAGTACTACCACACAGTCATTTATGTCAGCATAAAAACCTGGGGCCCACATACACTGCATTTACAGTGTGCCCCTACAGAGGTCTTCCTCAAACTGGCTCTTATCAAGGCCATGTGAATAAAAGAAACTCCCTCTGTAATACAGAAATAAAGAGGAGATGTTGAAGGGATCAGTGAGATTCATACTGACATTTGTGTTGGTTGGAAGGAGATTATGGGATGTATTGATGAAATATGTCTTCAAACTGTGCAGCTCTCAGGATCAATTGTATCAAGTAGTCATGTATTTGTCAAACAATATCATTACAATAAATAACATTTGTTACCTGCAAATCATATTTTGCTCTGGCGTATATACTGCAATATAAATGTACATATTGATTCTGGGAAAAGTCTAGGGGCTGCACATGCTATAGGGTGAAATGTTGGAGAACCCTTGAAGATGTCACAGTTGTGTATATATACCTAACAAGATAACACAGAAATGGAGAGAAGCTCAAATGGATTTCTAGTACTTTTCCTGCTACTACATCTAGGCTTTGGTGATGCCTTTTAGTTGACCAACAGAATATTCTTCAAAGAGTAGGTACATTGTAAATATTCTTAGAAGACAAGAAGCTATTGTGGTTTAGAAAGTTTCACAGCTCTATAGTTGTTGAGTCATAAAAACATTGAGTATACACAAAGTTCTGTATGATTAATGTAGCAATTTCCCATTATATGAAGTATCAGAAGATGTCTATCCAAATAGTAAACTTGGAGAAATGTATATTAACATTAACACTATGTATTAAATAATCAGCTATGAAATAATCTGTCTCAGCTATGAAACTGCTGTCTTAAAACGTAACCTTTTAAATCCAAGTGTTATAATAATTATATATGTTCACTATATCGTCCAACTTTTCAGCAGTTCAGCACTGGACAGCAGCATAATCTGTGTAACAAACGTATCATGTTCAGTAGGTAATACTCTAAATTCATCAGTGTACATAAAAACTACTCTCAATATATAACGGAAAATCATTTTTATTTACTGTGATTATGTCATATGGGTAATTAGATTTTTTTCCCCACTAAAGACATAAGATTTTTTTCAGTGCGAGCATTAATTTATGTAATATTATCCGCAGAAAAGCTTTGGAATTGAAGAGACTTTCCCACTTTAGTGAACATAGCAAATAGTTCACTAAAAATGATTGCCCTGCCTGACATTTCTGGTGGCCATGGGCTTTGTTTTACATCATTTAATTAATTAAATTAAATAATGTAACTTGTTTTAAACTCCAATAAATATTTAATAATTTATAGAGCAGATTCATTTTCTAATTTTCTTATGTGGCTGCTTTTAACTTAATAAAAAACAAATAGTGCATCATGTGGTATTTGTATTCGTCATGTGGTATTCATATTTGTCATGTGGTATTCGTATTAGAAACTTGGTGAATTTTCCCATTACACCTTTTACTTTAGCATATGTTTTTGCATATATTATAACAACAACAAAAACTCAGTATTACAACAGTAATCAAAAACCTTTTGTCTAGGCTACATACCATCTATGCCCCCTAATCCCCCAAAATATTGTTGTGATAAATCATTCAGTATCTACAGACAAAACCTGAATTACCACACAAAAAAATATCTATGTTCATACAAATTTATATTTAAAATGTAATCAAAAAATGTCCTATAAGAGCTATGTGCTTATACAGAGCCCTATTCAATTGGCCAAATCCCAATTTAATAAGGCTGTAGGTATACAATTTAAACCTGCATAATAATCTGGCTGTATAGAAAACATAGGAAATGAGAATATTTAACTTTATTCTCTTTAATTCTACTAACTATTTGATAAATATCCATGCTTTTGTTACATCCTTCTTTGTGTCTGTCTTGTGAATTACTTGACTTAATAAATAGTCTAGAAGCATTTCACATCCCTCTTCAATATTTCCATAACATGAATGGGTTGGCAGATGATATACAATTTATCCTAAAGACTCAATCATAATTGTGGCAGTTACACTATTTGTGTGTGCTTATAATATACATATAATATATAATGCCTATATGTGTTAAATGATGAGACAATTCCGAGTATTGCTATAAATGCACACTGGGGTAACATTGCGTAGTGTGATTTACACACCTAGGAACAGGTTTTTGGCTTATTTTAGATATATAAACTCTTGTGTATTTGACTTATTGCCCTTATACACATACAAATGCATGTGCACATATACACACACACGTTTATAATCATATTTCAGGTATAGTTGCCAATTCTATCTATTTAATGTAGGTTTTGTCATTAATCAAGTTGTTATTTTGAAGAACTTACCCGGCACCATTATTAATTTTGTTTGTCCTCCAAAATGAAAATCCCATTCTCAGAGAGCAGCACACTGTGTTACAGACCCGTCCAAAAACAGACTGCTCATGAAAAGAAGTAAAATACTAAATGAGCACCTGGAAGTTTAAAAATAAGGACAGATGAAAAATGCTTGGCCTACTTTTCCTATTCCATTTACTGTATCTGTGTCAGTAATTATCTCCTATAGCCTGCAGGTGGCGAGAGTGTACAACACATGAGACATCATGCGGTGAAAAGGAAGGTATCATATCATAAAGGACCACAGACATTGCACATGTGTTCTGCATCATCGGTTAGACAATCATGTGGGAAATGTATTTACATTTTTGACATAGATCAAGATTTGACTTAGATATTGTCATTTTAGTTTAAAGCCGTCCCAAAAGTCTCAGAATAAATAAGTCCTTAAATGTCAAAATGGATCAGGAGCATTGTGGTACATTATCTTCCAACTTAATCAACACAAATGGCTGCCATGTCCTTTTCTTCCTGTGAATTTTCTTACACAATATACGCCACTGAGCTTACTTAATTTTATTATTTAATTCAGTGACTTGTGGTATCTTCTCATGAACTAATAAAGATTATTACTTAAAAAATCACACCTCTGTACAGGAGACAAAAAAAATCTGGGGGGGGGATACAGTTTAAGGAGAAAAAAAACCTGTGGCCATGAGTGGTGCAATTCAACACTACTAACAGGACAGGCAGCAGGGGGCGATCTACCACCAGTGTATCTGGTTCAATGCACCGGAGACCTGCTCTGGTGTGGCCCCAGTGCTGCAGTGCCATTTAAAAACGTTTTTTTAATTTCTTTGTTTAAATTGTCAATGCCCCTGGGCCCCAAACCCACCTGCTCCAGTACCTCTGAGTGTATTTATCTTTCTCTTTCTAAATAAACAAACTTTGTCTTCATTTTAACTCTTTTAAGTCATCAGAATTTATTTTTTTTAACCAAAATTGAGTAATTTATTTTATCAGCAGTGTTTTGTTTTACACATGGCTTACACTGAACAAATAGACTAATAGCCACATTAAATTCCAAGCTCGTTAGTGCAACGTGAGACCAGCAACGGCTGCAAG
Organism: Discoglossus pictus; assembly: GCA_027410445.1. Taxonomy (NCBI): domain Eukaryota; kingdom Metazoa; phylum Chordata; class Amphibia; order Anura; family Alytidae; genus Discoglossus; species Discoglossus pictus. The sequence goes on from CM050163.1 coordinate 387,552,641, forward strand.
CTTTGCAGAGCTATTAAATTAGACCATGCTGTGAGTTACGGGCTTGAGAGGCAAACCCGTAAACCATTTTTCAGTCATTGGATGTGCGGCAGTGAACGTGATCAATTAGTCTAACTCATAGTTATGGGTTTGGATGGAGCCAATGGGAACAGAGATTATCAGAATAACGTGATTGAAAAATGGAGGTTGGATTTCTAAGTCCTACGGGCTTCAATTATGAGTTACAATCGGACCCACAGTCCAGAAATAATGCAATATTGATAAAGCCGTAAATATGATATTCTATTACATGCAAGTTCCATTATATGTATTAACACATTGGTTGCCGGGATCGATATAACAGGGAAAACAAACATGAAATGAAGTTTTTTTGGGGCCCATTTGCGGGCTTGAGAATGTTGTGCTATTAATTCTAATACCTAACATCACTTTCCCTGTTATGATATATACAATAGTGTGTGCATATTTGCATTTACAGTGCTACAGATTGGACTTTACCCCCTTGTGGGTCCTCTCTAGCACTCGTTGGCTTCTTGGCTCCATTTGCGAGTTACGGGGTATAACGCCAGTCATTATGTTTCAATAATAGCGCAATTGGAACATCTTGGTTCCGGGCTTTACAGATCAAAGGATATGCAAGCTACGTTATGAGCTACGGGTTTACACGTTAGAGGAATTTAATGTGGCTGTAAAAGTAATGTTATTGCAGTGAACTCTTGTTGGCAAAATATATCATTTGGTGGGGGGGGGAGGGTCAGAATGGCTGACTGATTTATTGTAGGAAATCCATATATATTTTTTTATATTTGCATGTATATTTATTTGAAATTTGCCAACTGTTTTTTTTTTTAGCTGAGCCAGTTTTCACAGTTTATTTGAATTTAGTATTTTGTGTTTCCACCAAATCTGTGGTTGGGATATTGATCATTAAACATATCAATGAACAAAAATTTCCTAATGTCATACTACTTTTTTGTACAACAAGCCTACTCAACTAGAATACACTAACAGACATAAATGCAATCCAGATCTGTTGTAATGGATGCAGTAAATTTTCTTGCCAGAAGATGTCACTAATGAATCAACTAGGAATGAAGACTGTAAGCTAATACCAGGGGAATTAATGTTCCATATGTATTGTATGTGCGTTTAAAAAACTAGACTTGATAAGGAGGAAAATGTTATAAGAAAACTAAAAAGATTAAAAGAGCCTTTCATTTACAAACCGATATGTGTAAATATGTTCAATGGTAGCACCTTAGCTCTTATATATACCATCATCTATGTTTGTCTTGTCATGTAGAAGGGAACAGTAAACAAAAAAACAAATCGAAAAATCAAATAGGTATATAATAAAACTTGCAAGCAAATATTTTCATTAATAAGATGTTATAGTAAATGTGAACATTTACCAATCTACTAAGCTAGTATCATGGTGCTACCTACCATATTATAGGTAAGACACAATTATATCACATAATATAATTGTCGAACTACGAGACGTCGTCACGCTTTGCGTGGTGCGTACCACTTAGGCGATGAGCAAGCAAGGCAAGCCATTAACGCGTAGCACTAAGGCGATGAGCAGCGATGTGAACTTTTAAGGCAATTAAACTCGCAACACAAAGGCAATGAGCGACAAAGGCACTCATTGCCTGTGTGCCTCCCGAAGCGAGGCCAGCACTGAAGGCAATGAAACACGCGGGACTTAGACACCAAACACTTAGTAAATGCGCATTCGCATTAGCCTACAAACACTTCACAAAAGCGGGACTTAGAAAAAACAAATACAAGACGCCGGACTTTGAAACAAAATAATACGAGATAGCAAAAATACGCGGTTAACGGCCAAACTTCGAAAATCCCAAAACCACAAAAAAACACAAATAAAAAAAAAATAAATACAACAAAAACATCACCAACAGCACGGGGTAGAGCCAGGACGTCTGGGAGTGAGGTGGAACGTGAATTTAAGGCGATTTCAACGACTTTCACCACACGAAAATCGCCTAAGCGAGAAAAAAATGGCCGTTGAAAAAAATGAAAACAAGGCTACATGAGCCCGGACAGTGCAAAACACTGCCAAACGTGTAGCACTTTCACAAAGCAATGAACGAAATACAAAATACACTATTACAAATGACGGAAAATGCTTGCGAGCCGCGTAACACATTAATAACATTACGAATCTACAATGGCGCTTTACACAACTAAACCAACAGATTTCCCTTGCGCACACAGCATATTTCTAATGCACAGTTGAACATTCATTACACTTTAGCATCAGGGCACCAACACTCAAACTGTACATTGTATGCTGACGGAAAATACAAACAGATTGTTAGCTCTTCAGGCTATTGATTGCTGGATATATTAATTACAAATAGGTAAAGTATATTAATTTATTAAAGAAAGAATTAATTCATTATTAATTAAGTAAATATAGATAAATATATATCTCTCTTTATAATTAGTGACAAAGGTGCTCAGAAGAGCAAAAGTACACAAGAGGAGAGGCTCGCAATGAGTGCCGAAGGTCCTCAGAGTACAAAAAGGTTTACATTGTGTGTCAAACAGCATTGCCATGGCTTCAAATTTTATTGCTCCGTCATTTTTGACGGGCAAGTCGCTAGTAAACAATATAATGCTTAAAAGCTTGCTTACATATAACATATTTCATGAAACTAAAAAGGATTTCATATATCATTTATATATAGTTAAAATATTATGTGGATTTTAATACAATATACTGGCACATTATCTTGCAGTTCTTCCAGACATATATTGTTAAATAGACAGTAGTCCCATTTTATATTCCAGACATGGTGCTTGAGATGATTAAGTGTTCCCATACACTAGTGATGTAAAAAAGAATGAAATATTGCGTAGCTTAGAGTGACAGACAGTGACCTATAAATACAACAGGAACTTCCTGTTCATTGCCAAATTTATTATTTTTACATGTTCGCAGGAGATGTTAGGTAAAAAGGTAAAATAATAATTACATTCCTAATCTTTTCAACTTTCTAATAACATTTTGCTCGCACAGTTACTTTATTTGAGAGTTTCTGTATCTTACTTTCCCAGCACTTTAAGTCGCATAGATTCCCAAAATAATGATATTCAATTAAACAACTATATTACAATTAGCACTTCTGTTTGCCTTTAACACTAGCAATGTCTGTCCAGTGCTTATATAATTGATATTTAATTTGAAGTTTTAAAGGCACAAAATACAGGGACAAAAGTTAATTTTATTAAGTTCTATATACAGTGCTTCAATGCCAGAGCATTACTGTATTGAGCAATGTTTGTCTGGATTTCCATTATAATGACCAGGTAATATTTGTGCGAATAATAGTTTAATTGATCAGTTCAATGCATTAAAACCTAATTGGCAACAAATTAAACTGTGGTTTATTCCTAAACAGAAAAAGAAAATATATAGACATAAAATAAATATAGGTGCTCAGAGAATGACCTAACCTTAATAGATTAGTTCTATGGACATGACTCGGACAGCAACCTCTTTTAGCCACTTGTGTCCTTCACAGGGAGAAATATCCTGTAATGTATTAGTCTGGTCTTGCTTAAAAGAGCGACCCAGCCCTGAAATACCAGGCAATTCTACGCTGAACAGTAGAAGCAGCAAACCCCAGACAAACATTTCAGCTTTCATTGTGCCTTGTCAGTAGAGTGTAGCTGATAACGCTCTAAAGCACAGTGAGCGAGGGGTCCACATCTGGAGCTCCCTATCACCCTTAGGGAGACTAAACCCTAAGCATCATTTGCATAAGCAAGAACAAAAAATAGAGGTGCTCAATCATAGAACTAATTTACTTTGAATAGGTAAATTCTATGAACATGATAATCCACTCAGAGCAACCTCTTTTCACCACTTGTGCCCTTCACAGGGGGAAATATCCTGTAGTATATCAGTCTGGTCCCAGTCACTAGAAGCTTCCAGCCCCAAAATACCAAGAAATTGTACTCTGGACAGGAGAAACAACAAACCCAGACCTATCTTTATTCCTACCTTATTTGTGAATATGGAACATCACATATATAGTTGTCGATCTTGCGACTGTCTGTAACGTTTTGCGATGTTGGTAACGCAGTTGCAACTTCACAAAGCGAGGCCGCAAAACTGCGAGCTACGCAAAGCGAGGCGAGCCAGCAGCGCCGTCACACATGCGAGCCTCACAAAGCGTTGTGAAGCATGCATACAGCACTTAGGCTGCAATGAGTGCCGTCACACATGCAAGCTGCAATGAGCGCCAAAAGTGCTCATTGCAGCCAGCGTCGCCATCACACATGCAAGCCTTGCAAAGCGTGGCAAAGCAGCCACGCAGCACTTAGGATGCAGTGAGCACCAAAGGCGCTCATTGCAGCCAGCAGCGCCATCACACATGCAAGCCTCGCGAAACTGGATGTAAACGAGGCAGAGGAAAGCCAGGCACGCGGGACTTAGAAAAAACATGACAACAAAGACAGTAACACACCAACAGCGCCAGGCACGCAGGACTTAGAAAATACACAACAGCAAAGACAGTAACACACACCAACAACGCCAGGCACGTGGGACTTAGAAAATACACAACAGCAAAGACAGTAACACACACCAACAACGCCAGGCACGCAGGACTTAGAAAATACACAACAGCAAAGACAGTAACACACACCAACAACGCCAGGCACGTGGGACTTTGCAAATCAAACAAATGGCCTTCAGCGCGTCACACGCCAACATTCAGCAGACACACAGAGGACAAACACACAATGAAGGGAGGGGGGAGATAGTGGAAATAGACCAATGGCATTCCAAAGCACAAAACTTGCAGGTTAACGAAACCTACAATGAGTAGGTGGGAGGAAAGGCGCTCATTGCAGGGCTCACGATGAGCACCCTGATTAGGAGAGGCCTGCAATGAGCGACACAGGCACTCTTTGCGAGCCCCGCGATGAGCGCCAAAGGTGATCACTGCAATTTCAAACCTTGTGATGAGTGCCGAAGGCGCTCGGCACGGACCTCGCAATGAGCAGCAAAGGTGCTCAGAGGAGCAAAAGCCTCACATTTTGTGGCAATCAGCATTGCCAGCCTTACAATTTTAATCCCGTCATTTTTGACAGGCAAGTTCCTAGGGGTACAATAAATGTCAATAGAATAAGGAAACAGTGAAAACAAGAAGTACGTGTGATTGTGTGACTATACACTTTGGTGATAAAAGGGCAGACATCGCAAGTATGTTACCTATATGCTTTTATAAATGCATAATTTACATTCTAAAGTACAATTCAGTAAATTAATAAAACAAACTTTCATTTTATGATTTAAAGAGCATACACCATCATGTAGAGCAGTTAGAATCAATTGTGCAAAATATTTTCTTTTGACGTTTTTTTCTCACTTTTTTATATTTGTTTTAAATTGCTGCTGCATTGAAACTGTTGATTTAACCTCAGCCTAAGCAGCATTATCTGCACTGCCAGATACATTGAGTTTATAGGGATATTCCATTAGATCCTGAATGGGTCATAATTTACACATTCACATTGTTGTTTTCACAGCAATTATACATTCTATACTAGTTACTTTGAGATTAGAATGTTTAAGAACCCAAAGGAATATGTTTACATTTTATTAGTTTATTAGCAATGAGTTTTATTACTGCTTCCAGCGTCTTGGATTGCCTTCTTGAGACTGTTGCAATGTGTTGCAATACTTATATACTGTATATTGTATATGTATCTGTTATTTTAGCAGAAATCACTGGCAAATACAGCATCAAGCACTTTGCAGTTGTTCCCTAGCCACCAACAGCCTGGCCAATCCCCTTATGCCTCAATATATTATATGTGTTCACTTCATGTAGATTACATAATCCAAGATATATTGTATCTGTTTCATTGATCAGATGAAAACACAATGTAATTGCTATGCGCAATAATGTTTACTTTCATTATATGAAGTGATCAATGATGAGATTAATACTAATCTAATTTGGTTATGGTGGTGTAATGACCACATGTAACTCTAGTAAATGTTATGCATTATTATTATACAGTGTTAGCTTTAAGCCAACAGATGATCACATTTGTATACAGCTTCCTGTCTGTCTTCTGTCTCCTCTTGGGTAGTATTTGGTCCACACCATATTAATCCATTTTTTTCTTATTATTCCATAATCCATGAGTCTGTGTTTTCGAATGGTTATTGATTTGGGACACTGACATGCATTACATTTAGTTAATGATCTGATGTGGATCAATATCATATTTCAGTATACCCATCCTGTGTTAAGGTATAGTGGATGTGTATAGATCATATATTCAGAAATCATTTGCAGGAAGAAATTAGGAAATTTTGGATGTCAACATAATTATATAAATATATAAAATATGGATGATGGTAAAACATGTCAACTCTATGTCTTCATGCATTTGATTACTGTCATCTTTCAATGACAATAAAGTTATGTTATTTAGAAATTAATGTTGTTGCGTCCAGGTGATTACACTTGCCATGTTAATTATGATGTTATCAACATTATTTAACATCAGTTCACATATTGGTGCAAACAACACCTAAAATAAAATATTGAGCCTTATTTTCTATAAAAAACATGTTCATATGATCAATACAGGACATAACAATGACACAGGTGTGGCTGTTAATATGTTGCCTGATTTAGTGTGACCATACTGTGTTCATATTACACATTGCTAGCACATATTTCTACATTATTCATATACTTATTTGTGGAGGTAATACTGCTAAATCATGACATCATAACTCTGTTCGGTATCACTGTTCTGCTGAAGTTGTATTTAACAAAAGCACGTTATTTTCATAATATATTAATACAAACACTAGATTGAATTTAACATATTTATCATATGTGTACATATTCTCATGCACAACAGCAATGACAGGGACTTAACAGGACAAGATTATTGGATGGCGGTAAGTTTCCTGGGGCTCCAACTTTCTCTTCCTACTTGGGCTCTTGCTGGCCTTCCTCAACAGCTACATCCACATCAGTGTAGTAACATACAGATGTGAGAGCTGGACCTTAAAGAAGGCGCCTTTGAATTTAATTGTGGTGCTGGAGAAAACTTGGATTGCAAGAAGATCCAATTAATCCTTTCTAAGAGAAATCAATCCTAACTGTTCACTGGAAGTTATGATCAAGAGGGGCTAAATCTCAAATATTTTGGCTATATCATGAGAAGATAGTGTTATCTAGAGAATGCTGGGAAAGATTGAAGGCACACAAGGAAAGGGACAGCAGAGGTGGAAATGGATAGATTAAGTTATTGAAGTAATGAGCATGCGCTTGATGGAGCTAAGAGGGGCAGACAGATGGTGGCTGACAGAAGTGCCTGGCGTGCTGCAGTCCATAGGGTTACAGAAAGTTGGTTAAGACTTAATGACTAAACAAACAACAATGTATTTTCCAAAATAAATTCTGTGAATTATAGTGTTACTTTCTAATTTTTGGGATGAGTTTCAATATTAAAAAAAATATAAGTAAATGTGATTGCATCTGTCTGTGTTTTATGTTAGGAAACATTGGTCATCTACACATAACTTGAAAGGAAACATGGTCCTTCTCTTCCAAGTCCTGTTATAAGTATAATGGCTTAAATTGTTTGTGAATTTGTCTGTAATGTGTTTTTTTTGCAGAAATTGTGCAGCTCAGTACTGAACCTTTTTCAATGGAAAAATGTGTATGATCTTGACATAATCTCATTTTTGACTCTTGCTGCTATATCAACACCCACTTTTTTCATTGACTGACAATATCTGTTGGTTTTGCTGGAACAGTTTAACATTAAATTATTGATTTAAAGATAAAAAAACAATATGATCATTTGGAACATGAATAATATCATTCTGTTAGAATAAAACTGGCTAAGCTTCAAATGTGCAACGTTTTTCTTTGAGAATACAGATAAAATAACCCTTTTCAATGACTACAGCTTCAAGCAAAGCATTACTATCACCTATACTGCTTTGTTAATCAAGACGAATGTATAAGTGTGCACTCCCTTTGTGTATTTCAATGAAACCAGCATGATCTTTATGATTACAAATTTATAAAAATAACAATGTTCCTTTTAATATTTCCAACATTATTACATTTTATTATCTTTAGATTGCAAAAGGTTACAAAAGCCAGCTTATTAGCATTAGATATAGTACAAATTCACTGGAAAATAATAAAGATAATTTTGAAAGTGAAAAACAAGTGGATTAATTTATCTTCTGAGATAAGAAATTGAATAAACCTTGAAAATTACTTGTATATATCGGTAGTAAAATAATATTTTCATGTTTCTATGTAGCATACAAATAAAATGGATTTAATAATTGTTTGATATTGTCAATGCCCATCAAATGTCTCCATCTTATTTTTAGAAAATATACAAAATTACAGTAAATAGTTTTAAAAGTATGTCAGCTGGTCCCCATGGTTAAATTCAAAATACGTATATCTACATATATTATTATATATTTGATTCTATTCTGCTATTTATTTATATATCATTATATATTTTTCCCATTTGTATTATTATATTATTATTATTATTATCTTTTATGTATAATATGTCAACATATTCTTTACATTTATTAATATTTTGATTAATTCATATTTATTTCTTTTATAGGCCATTTAAACTATATTTTATTTTCTTTATCCAAAACAAAATAAAACATAATGAAAATTAAAATTATGTCAATGTGTGTGTATTGCTCAACCAGAATATTCTTTTGTTAAACTTTAATAACAAAATGTCCGAATAGATATAATTAAACGTGGTTTCTGCAGCGTGTTTCTATTTGGTATTGCTTCCACATCTGTATCTTTAGTATTAGTGACAAGTGGATATCTGTCTTAGCTGATAATCCTAAACATCTTTCAATTCTGTTATTGTATAGTTGATGGTCACTCTTACAAATTCAAGCCAATAATTAATATATTAGACCCTTTAAAATGAGGCAAAAAAAGAGAAGAATAATTATAAAAACAGGACAATATTACAAAAGCATTATTATTTGATAGGATGCAATACACAGTCATGTTGGCTTCATTTAAAAAAAGGTTTTAATTTTTCCCAGGACAGTCACACCAATGAGCCAAAGATTTGTGGGTATATCTATTAGACTGAAGGTGTATTAAATGATGGAATAGTGAAAAGAATCAGGCCTCAGCTTATTTGTGTTTATCTTTGTCGTTAAACCACTTGCTTGTTCTCTGGATAGCATATCATCAAATTCTGCCCAATTTCTCTATTCAAAAAAAAATAGTAAACTACTGCACAACAGCATCCTTGCCAATCATGTAAATGGTTCAAACAACATGAAGGATAGCTAAATTAAATTATAAAAAAATATAATCATACATTTATAAACATGCATATACATTTTATTTAAATGAGCAACACATAGAACTTATATAGCGTGGCATTTAGTTAGTGCGTGAATTTCCGATGGCTATGGACAGAAAGGTTTACAAACTTGAGGAGAAAAGTCTTTTGGATATCTTCTCAGACAGTGCAGGAATCTACAATGAAAAAGAACTGCCATTAAAAATAATTTAACAAGAATACACAATACTATATACTATATACACTCTATCACATTTTAGGAAATTATTTACAGATGTTAAAATTAACTAAATTGATCTACTTTTACTTCTCAGTCAGAAGGATCATATTGAAAGGGCTAAAGGATTAGGCCTAATTTCTTGGCCTAATCTAATTCTTGAAATAATATATACCACTGACATGCATAGGAATGTGGCAGTGGGGGTGATAGTGAATAGAATGCCCTGATGCAAAAAAAGCTTCCCTCACTAAAGCCTCTTTAAAACCAATGGTTGCTGAGGTAACCCCCAGGGCCCCCAGCTGGGTCTGCAGGCCCCATCAAGTCCCCTTGGGATGCCCGCTAGGCCTGTAGAGCCCATCAAGACCCCCGGGAAAACCTTACTAGGTCAATCAGAAATCCTAGAGATCCCCACTAGACCTGCAGCGCTCATCAAGACCCGAGGGCATATCTACTAGGTCCATAGAGACCCCCAGGGATCCCCAAATAGGCCAGTGGGCCCGGTGTGACCCCAAGCTAGAACTGCCTGGCTCAGGTAGACTCCAAGGGTTCCCATGGCCCCCATGATAAGAAAAGGAAGGTGTCACTAAAATTGATCCCAATTTCATGGATGTCCATAAGGCCCCTGTGGTACTCCTATGAATCTTACAGGGGTCCATATTGACCCCCATCATTCCAAACATTAATGTACAAAAACTAAAAAAGAACAAAAAAATAAATAAAAATTCAGACTTATGGAGCTCCTCAGCTCACACGCCTAAAGAAGGGCTTCTTGACTATGTCCTCACCTTATATACTAATTTTTACAGATTCCTATTAACCGAAATATGTCAATCATATTTCAGCCAATCAGAATTTGCTTTTAATAGTTTTTGCCTCTTGTCTGATTGAAATCCTTGCATTCTGATCGGTTAGTGAGGTAACCAAACAAACAAGGGTCTGAAACTATTCAAAATATGCGGTTATGATTGACTGAAATATGATTTCAGCCAATCGGAATCTATAAAAATTAGTAGATAGCAAAAAGTTGTTATTTGGCAAGGGAACGCCTCCTACGAGGAGCTCTGTTAGTCTAAAAAAAATAATATAGAGAGAAGGGATTTTTTAGGCAGTGACCTATTTCCATGGGCCAAGGAGAGGAAAGTACCTGCTTATGCAGGATGCAGGTTATTGTCACTGGAGGACGTGAAAAGGGTAGGAAATGTATACTCTTTCCCCCTACAGGATTAACTTTATTTTTTGTAGTCTTTTTTCTTTTTGTACTTTAGTGTTAGGGACTATAAAGGCCAATATGGCCTTAAGAACCCTTATGGTATAGGGGGTTAATTTAGTGAGCCATGGGGTCTTTGTAGACCAACGAGGTAGTTCAGTTACATTTCCATACTATGGGTTCCATGAGAACCCCCATGGTAATACTTGAGTATACCATGGTAATCCATTTGGATCCACATGGCTGTATAGGTTAAATTGGTTTGCCACGGGGTCCACAGCTAGCATTAATTACCCTACAGGTGCTCCTAAAATCCTTCCCAAAGCAACTTCCCTCCTCTTAACTTCCTTGCTGCTCCTGTCTAAATGATCAAACGCAGCACGTGCTCCCTCTCCTACCATTATCTCTGTCAACTTGCATCCTGCCCATGACCCAAGACCACTCCACCCCAAAAAAGCAGGACAGCACAGCCCCCCCCTCCAGATGAGGGTCATGGTGGATTGCACCACCTGCACCAGCACTAGCTCTGACACTGGAAGGTGGTTCAGTTTTGGCTTTAGTTCTGCAGAGCTAGATAAAGGGCAGAAACCTTCCTCATATTACAAAACCACATTCTATTTTACACATACACTCTTTCTTACATATTTTAATAACACTTTCACCTCTGGTCAGATGTGAATGTTTGGACCAAATTGTACACATTTTTTTTATCAGTTATTTCTGTTTTTAAGTTGTCATAGCAAAAACATTGAAACATAAAAGAAACTCCAAATTATTCATAATACAAGAGATAAACTGTACTAAATGTGGGTATTCATCTTCTCCATGGCGAAATGTTTTCCCATAATGCTCTTACAGCAGTGTGTGGGAGTTTACCTTAGCAGAGGAAGAACTTTGCTGTCAGAAGTAGGTTGAAGGCTAGAGCTTTACCAAACAGCATCCTCAGACCCAGGACAATCATGGACAATGTATTCATCCTTTCTGGATTCTGAGCTTAAAGAAAGCAAAAGTAGAGCAATTTTATCTCATGAATTGTGTTGAGATGCAGTTACTTAAAAACTAAATTCTACTGCCTTCTACTCTGACCTCAAAACTAAGCATTAGAGGGGGCTGCAAAAAGCTGGGTGCGTTATAAAATGCTATATAAATATGTTCGTTTTATTAGGCAAAGTTAAGAATTGAATCCTTTTTTGCCAAATTTTCAAACATCAAGTTGACTTAATTTTGTCAATAAATCCAGATGAATGCACAGATTTATGAAGTAACATATTGGAATATTACAGCAGGTAATATGCCACCCTATACACAGAACTATATTTACCAAGGTCCAAACATGCCTATACGCCATTCAGTATGAGAGAAATGTGTGCCACCCCTTGTGTGCATCCAAGGGGTCGCGAACAGCTTAAAAATGCTATTGATAAACACGCAGTGCTATTTATTTAATTTCAAATAAATAATTAAATAATTAAATACAGAAATGCATATAGGTTATTGGGAAAAACAATAATTTAAAATGCAACTATAATTTTAGTGATGATAACAACAATAATAATATTAACAGTAATAATAATCATATCAATAATAATGTGAATAATAGAACTAATACAGTAATAATAGTAATAGTAATACTATAATACACAAATAACAATAAACATTAATGTTAATATATATTATTATTATTATTATTAGTAGTAGTAGTAATAATAATAATTTGGGAATAAGTTAGCAATAATATATAATTCAGTAATATAACAATTAATATTACAATATAATACTATACAATATATAGTAATATATATATATATATATATATATATATATATATATATTATGTTATTATTAAATTATTATCATCATTTATCAGTTATTATTATTCACTTTCTATGACTATTCATTTACTATACATACATATACACTTGTAAAATGTTATACACAAAATCCACTATGGCCCCCCATTCAATTGGCCAAATTGTAGTTACAAGAGCCCGTAATGGAGTCCGTAAAAGTTACTGATATTTTATTGGCTATGTTTATCTAATCACAATCTATTTGTTAGTTACAGGCTCAAAATCACGGTTGTCAAGTGCTAATGACGCTAAATCCATATTTAATTGCAACAATTCAACAAGCGTGCAATTGCCTTCTAAACTGTAAATGGCAAATGTATCAAACATTTCTAGAGTACCAGATAAAAAACACCTGTTTGTAACACTGTAAAAGCAAATAAAAACACACTACTGCACTTTAAAATACTGGGAAAGCAATGTAAGACATTAGAATTAATTGCACAACAGTCTCAAGCACCCAAATCTGCAATAAAAACAAAATAATTAAGTATTATTTCCATGTTATATTGATCCCAGGAATTAAGGAGTTAATACATATCAGGCCACCCACTCTTATTGATTTATAGATTGCTGGATTGCAAGTACGATTGCATATCAGACGTCTAAACACTAATTGATTGTAGTTGAAACTCTATGTTCTACTGACATCACGATGACGGTCTCATTTATTATTGGCTCTGTCTAAATTGTAACTTACGGGCTTGCTTAATTGATCATGATCATGCCCTGAAATGCTACTTGCGGTTTTAACATTCAGCCCTGTAATTGCGGGCTTGAGTAATTAAATACATCTGTAACTGTAGCAAATTTCTAACCCACAGACATACAAGCTGGATGAAGGTGATTACGGGCTTGGAACTAAATGGCGTCCTATGTATTGCAAACCTGTCATGTATGCCATCCATTACAACATGCAATATGCCATGTAAATACAAATATGTTAACTACTGATTGAGTCACATACGCCATTTGATAAATTTGATGATTTCAAAGCTGAACACTAGTGGAATATTGAGGAGAATTGAGGGAAATAAATACGCCAAAGAGCATTCTTCATTCTGGGCGTAAAGGTTTTTTGAGTTTCTTGCCTTATAATATTCAATAGTCAGAATTATATTATACAATTAACAATCAAATCATGTTGTCTTCATAAAAACATGATCTCCAGAATACAGCACTTTGCACTTTCTTACAACTCACAACTAAAATTCAAATCTACTTTCTCATATCTTGCTCAACTACTGCAACTCATCTATCTCCACTCCAATCCATAAATACTTCTGCTCGACTCATCTACTGCACTCGTAGCACCTCTATGTCAGTCACCCCACTAGCATTCCATATGCTTCAAAACAAAAGAAGTAAATCTTGATCCTAACATATAAAGTCCTAAACCACTAGAATATTGTGCGCATCTCCAATTTCCTCGCCATCCTCCCTCTTCCCTCTGCAAATGACCTGCTTTCTTTATGGTCTCTTGCCACTTCCCCTCACTCCCTCCTTGCCTCACTGGGTCATACTATTTAATTTTGTCAAAAGCTTCAAAACAACACCAAAATAAATCTGATTAAAGAAGCATATAATCTATAACCTTGCTCATACACACAATCTACAGTATGACACATAAAACTCTATTTGCTACAGTCTACTGCTTTGATAAATATCATCATACTACTTGCCCGTCAAAAATGACAGCAATAAAATTTGAAGGCTGGCAATGTTATTTGTCACACAATTCGAGGCTCTCCCCCCTCTAACTTGCAGGCATCAAGGCAGTAAGACAACCCAAGACAGTAACACTCAAGTGCAAAGCCTATAAACTACACAGGGGGAAAGGCTCGCAGTGAGCGCCAAAGGCGCTCAGCATGGGGCTCGCGATGACAGCATTCCCAGCCTTAAAATTTTATTCCTGTAATTTTTGACGGGCAAGTAGCTAGTGTATAGATAATGTTCACTTCATCTTTAAAAACAACAAATTATGTCAAATGTGACCGATCAATGTTTACCAAGAAATTAATAATCTCTCACTTACCAGCAGTTTCGCCTTTTTGTTTCTCACACTTCTTAATCATCAGATCAGGAGCTTTAGTCTGATGAATGGTAACTGGACACAAACAGAGATATGAACATTATGTTTATTATCAACACTAAGGCACAAAGAAAGTCTACACATTTAGGCTGATGTCACAAAGGGTAGTAATGAGTGGTGGTACTGGAAATTATCATTACATACTTCAGATACTACTAATTTATCATACTCTTTCGCCTACAGCAAGTTTGTCAACTAATTTATTTGTGCAAAATAGCTTTTTTTCTTCCAATAAATTTTATAGACTTAAATAAGCTTGTCAGACAAAACTATGAGCAACACCCATTTCACAAGCAATACAATAAAAGTCATTGTCTGATTTAAAAACAATGATGCTATCAGAGAATGTGTAGATATCTGTAAATCTCATAGAATGGAACTGATGGTACAAAATACATAATCTTATTTTGTGTTTTCAATACTGAATATTAAAACATTCTATACATATACTCTCCAAGATTAAAATTAGTACAATGGTTTTGCATGTGTGATAACAAGGAATACACTGATTTAACAAGGTTTAGAAAACAATATGATAAAGTCTTTGGCACAAAAATATGTTGAATTACGTTTAATTACTAGGAAAAATGTAAGGTTTTGTATCTAAATGGAAGAACCACCTTTTGGTTTTGAAGTGATGTCTCCATCTTTTATCCACTCTCCCCGGTGACTGACCAAGCACTGTATATCATCTCCCTGGAACCTGTCCACATGCACAGCGCTGTACTTTCCTGTGCGGGAAAGCACTGGGAAGGGTTTTATTATATCAGTGTTTTGTGTGGTTGAATTCATATAGATCTTCACTTCCTTGGGGTAGAAATCCCTCACAACACAAGCAGTGGAAGTATCTTCTTCTGTCTGTGACTTCAGTAGGAAGACCGATGGCACAGAGATGTCTTTTTCATCTACATATCAGACAAAAGAGTGGGAAATGTTTATGTAGTTAAATTGGTTATGACATCAATAAGCATGAATTAACATGCTTTTCCCCCAAATTCAAAAGGTATAAAAGTGCATTTTATCTAAAGACATAGAGAGACTGAGTGTAAATAATTATTAAGAAAAGGAGGTACTGGGATGAACAGTGAATTGAGAGCTGCTGTTAAATCATAGATGATACCAGATCTAAATAATCAATATTATTCATGTCCTGGACAGACCTTTACTATTCAGTTATATCTCTTATTATGATAGTAGTATAACCTATTTCCTTGGCGAAAAGCATTTTAGTTGCATCATATAATACCTCTGAATGGATTAATGTAATAGGCATTTTAGCAGAACTTTCCAAACTCCTGTAACCCATTACACTACACTAAAAAAATCACTTATTACAACCAATCATGATTATTAAAGCATATCACTCTCCAGGCAAACATTTTCAGTTACTATCTACACATTACATTGCAGCTCTTTCTACAGGATTTTGGAATTTCCTACATGTATTCCTTCCAGTATTTATTTTATAGATGTCTAAAAACTCGGGTTTCACTAATCTTTACCACATCTCACATACAGTATTGTTCTATGTTGTAATCTGTAAATGAATTGAATCTGTTTCTCCTTACCTGGCTCCACCGCCAACTTGGTTCCTGCTCCAAAAGTCAGTGATCTTGTATGTATTGCACCCTCATACACAGTGACTCAATGCTTTGCATAAATTGTTTTACTAAACAAAATAATAGGAACTTAAAGCTCATAGGACACATTAATTTTTTTTTTCTGAAGGAATAGTTTCCATGGTAAAATGGTCATCCTCTAAATATTTGCAGATTAATACGCAGATGCTATTTGGATTAACATAAACCAGTCTCAAGTCTGTAACAGGTAATTTCATTATAATTGACCCATAATAATAAATTGAGCAGCACAGTGTACATTAGAGGTGTTGAGTGCAGCATGGGGTGAGATGAGTCTCTCCAGCAGATGCAGCGCTGAGGATCCTTCATGTGGTAATTTGGTTATTATTTGTATTCCATGGTTTTAGTGCTGACAGTTACACATCAGGAAGTCTTGTTACTGTGCAGAATGTGTAACCCTGCCAGTGCTGCAGACCAATCTCTCTTCAGTTTCTCATTTTCTTCATACCTTACTCTCTCATTCCCACAGAATAGCTTTGCTGAAAGCTGCAAAAGTTATTTTCTTTTTTAATGGGATATATAAAGTTACACTGCAGTGAAATTATAAGACTATAAATACTATACATATATGTATAACTAAATAGAATTAAAATTGTAATATTATAAATATGTACATAAGTATTTTTTGTAATTGAATCTGGAATCACTGGTGACTTACACCACTTAAATTATGAGGGCATGGGGTGTGTGGCGCAAGGAGTCCCTTTCGGGGCAAACATTACACCTCCAATGGATATATGGACTGTTACAAATGGATATATGGACTGTATCTGGACTGTTATTTCCCTGTGAGCAGGGTGGTCATAATTGTGGTACCCCCTGGATGTATGGGTTTGGGTTGCCCTATTTTATAATAATTATTGTTGCAAAGATGGCATGTGTAATTATAACTTCGTGATATGGTTGTTACCAGGGGAACTCAGAATGTACAGTCAGTGGCCCTAGTTTGTTGGGTATCCAGGGATTTAACGAGAGAAGAGGGGTAGGGGGATTAGACAGCACACCAAGCCTAGTGCAGGTCACTTATGGTCATAGGATTCTTATTGATTCAAGATCTACTTTGACTCTCACCTTTCAAGACCTCAGATATATATGAGGTATGTATAATGCTCATGTATAGTGAATCCAGGAAGATATTATTCCATCGATGACTTCTCCAATCCTTAACTTTGGTATGTAAAAGTATATGGAAAATAAATCAAGTGTGCTAGGTGTATACAACCAAGTGTATGTCAGTACGCACACCAGCAAATATTCAGATCATAGAAATGCCTCTGTGAGTTGTTGATCCCAATGACGGGGGTTTTACAAACTCTGATCCAGTTATTGTGCATAATAGTGTTCAGCATCAATATACTGATAAGAATACACTTTAGGAAAAAAAACAAACTAAATGCACTGATAATCTTAACATATACTAACATTACCTTGGAATGGACTTGCTTTTGTATATATTATGCATTTCTAAACAAATAAATGAAATATGAATACATAATGGCAGTTCTAAGTTATATCCTCTTTATAATAAGAATACATGCCAGAAAGTTTCAGGAACATTTCTCCCCAAACCGCAGATCAAGCATCCATTTGAAAATTGTTAAAAAAACATAATTACTGTATTTCAGGTATTTTTTTCGCAAGTAGCTCAGTAAGTTTGATTAAATGAATATGATGACTGGTCACTTACTTGGCTGGTTGATTTGTTTAATGGGCTCTGTTGGGGCAAAATGTGGCCTTATTAAATTCTGCAGTTGCCTTCATACAGCCCGTAAGTCTGCGGGCTTAAAAAATTGCAACAGATCGATTAAATTGACTCAAGCTAGTAAGTACATGACAGAAAGTCAAAATCATAAATCTTGATTCTATATGTAGCATTTCAGGACCTGATTTTGATCAATTAAGCAAGACCCGTAACTTACGGCTTAGAAAGAGCCAAAACCTTAACTTGTAGCTTAGACAGAGCCAATAGTAAATGAGACTATCATCAAGATGCCAATAAAACATGGAGTTTAAACCACAAATCATTAGTGTTTAGAATACAATTTGCGATCTGACTCGCAATCCAGAAATGTTGAAATGTATAAAAATCAATAAATCTACTGGTCTAGTACATGTAGGTTGTGTGTATTAACCCATTGATTGCCAAGACTGATATAAAAGAGGAATAAAACTTAAAAAAAAAAACTGCAGATTTGCGAGCTTGGGACTGTTGTGCAATTATTTCTAATGCCTTAGATTGCTTTCCCTGTATTTTAAAGTTCCGTTGACGTGTTTAAATTTGCTTCTGCAGTGCTCCGAACAGGTGTTTAACTAACTTGCGATTACTCTCTATTACTCATAATATTTTTTGCTACATTTGCCATTTACAGCTTTGAAAGCAGTTACGGGCTTAGGGAATTGTAGCAATTTAATAGGGATTTGCGATTTTAGCGATTGTAACATTTGCGGGCAAGAAAGATCAAAGACTTTGATGGGTCAGAGTTACGATTTTGGCAGCCTGTAGGGATATTCAGCCTGTAACCCGCAAATAAATTGTGAGTAGTTAAAAGAGGCCAATTTAATATCAGTAACTTTTGCAGGCTACATTATGGGATACAGTAACTACAACTTGGACAATTAAATGAGGTCCATGGTCTAGCACCTGTCTAAAATGGTCAATGGTAATTTGAGGCAGGAATAGAGTTTTTTTTATTTTTATGGATTTAATAATGATTGAAGATGGCAAGAAGTTCTTCTATCAAGGTGGATAGGCTGATTAGTCCAGGGCAGAAGATTTAGGCCCAGGGCGTTGTTGATCATCAATGGATATCATTTAGGTAGGTAAGTATTATTCATTTTAACTTAAAGGTTTAACTTCATTTCTATTTTTTTGTATTATTTATTCATTTTAATTGTAATTTTTTATTTTATATGTATTTTTTTATTTTCATGTAATTATTTTTTATTTTTGTCATCTAAATTTTTTGTTTTTGGTAATTTATGTTTTTATGTTTTTGGTAATATATTGTTTTTTATTAGTATTTTTTTTTTTAACTTATAGTGCCATGGGAGTCTATATAGACCCACATGGTATATAGGGGTGTATATCAGATCCCATGGGGCTCCTTGGTATATTGGGGTTAATAGGGATACCATGGGGGTCCTTTAAGTACCCTCATGGTTTGGGCTTAATGTTTAGATGCCACGCAGGTCCTTAAAGGACCACTGTGGCAGGGGCTAATTTTTAGTGACACAGAGGTCCGTTAAGGGGTTAATGTTAGGGCCATATACTGGCATTTACAAGTGGATTTACCTGTTTACAAGTGGATTTACCTTACAAGTAAAGGCTGATAAATTGCAGAGTGCACTAAGTGTACCCAGGTGAGAGGGGTGTGGCTTGACTGTTAAACTAGGATAAAGGATTTGTGAGCTGGTTTGGGGCCTGTTTACAAGTGGATTTACCTTACAAGTAAAGGCTGATAAATTGCAGAGTGCACTAATTGTGCCCAGGCGAGAAGGCAGAAGTTAATAGAAACCGGAGAAGGGGAACTTGTGAGCTTGCGAACATTTTCAGTATCAAGTGTAATTCTAGTAAAAGCCTAGGAGTTTAAATAAAAGGAGGGCCTTCAAAGAAAAGGGAGGGCAGATTTATAGTGCAAAGGAGGAAAACTTTATATAAATATATTATATTATATTCTTTATTTTTCCCACTGAAATTTCGTAGACAATAATAATAATTATGAGTCAGTCCAGTGGCAACCTTATTCAGTGTACATCCTGTCAAATGTATGCACTACTGGAACATATGATCCAGGGTCCATACCTCTGTGACAGGTGTGAGCATGTTGCCTCTTTGGAAGCTCAAATTGAAGATCTGGAGAGGAGAATTGCAGCACTTAGTGATATTGCTCCACTGGAAAGGGAATTGGTGCTCACGGAGCACAGTTTAGCTGGGCCTAGTATGGAGGGAGGAGCTGGGGCTAGTGAGGATGGCCAGGGAGGTAGCTGGGTTACAGTTACAAGGGGAAGCAGGGGGAACAGGAGGAGGCAGGCCAGTTCTGAGTTGTCAAACACCAACAGATTTGCCAGATTGAGTGAAACTGTTGGCGATGTCCATTCAGGAATGGCAATGCCAGATAGAGCTGTTCCCTCTAACAGCAGGGCGAACAGCTCTACTGGAGAAGAGGGAGGGCAGAATAGGCAGAACAACAGACATGTTTTGGTGGTAGGGGACTCTATTATTAGGAAGGTAGACAGGGTAATTTGTCACCCAGATCCCAGCAATCGAACAGTTTGCTGTCTCCCGGGTGCTCGGGTTCGGCATGTTGTGGATCGGGTGGATAAATTATTGGGAGGGGCTGGTAATGAACCGGCGGTCTTGGTACACATTGGTACCAATGACCAAGTTAGTGGAAGATGGAGCGTCCTAAAGAATGATTTTAGAGAATTAGGGAATAAGCTTAAAGCAAGGACCTCCAAGGTAGTATTTTCTGAGATACTACCAGTGCCACGTGCTAGCCCAGGGAGGCAGAAGGAGCTTAGGGAGGTTAATGCGTGGCTAAAAAAGTGGTGCAGTGCAGAGGGTTTTGGGTTTTTAGAGCACTGGGCTGACTTCTCACTTGGGTACAATCTCTATAGCCGGGATGGATTGCACCTTAATGATGAGGGCGCTTTTGTGCTAGGGAATAGGATGGTAGAACGGCTGGGGGAGTTTTTAAACTTGTAGGTGGGGGGGAGGGACTATATAGAAGTATTGGGGTAAATAGGGTAGAGAGGGAAAGGGATGAATTATTTACCCATGGGGGAGGAGAAGGGGGGAGGGTTACAATAGAAAGTAGGGAGATATTAATAGGGGCCTCAAATACAGTGGCAGGCACTTCACATCAGCAGAGCCATAGCAACATAAAATGTATGATTGCAAACGCAAGAAGTTTGCCTGGGAAAATGGATGAGCTAGAAATATTAGCAGTACAAGAAAAATGGGGCTTAATAGGCATTACGGAAACATGGTGGGATGAATCTCATGACTGGACTGTTAATCTGGATGGTTATAACCTATTTAGGAAAGATAGGGGAAATGGTAAAAGAGGAGGAGGGATCTGTCTTTATGTTAAGCCTGAATTTAAGCCTATAGTTAGAGAAGATATTTATGCTGGCACTAACGGCATCATTGAATCCTTGTGGGTTGAGCTAAATAGTGGAGGAGCTAATTCTAAATGCATATTGGTGGGAGTATGCTATAAACCCCCAAATATAGCTGAAAGTGAGGAAATACAATTATTGTTACAGATTGGAAATGCAGCTAAGCATGGGCAAGTTCTAATAATGGGAGACTTTAATTACCCTGATATAAACTGGATAAACGAGACCAGCAGCTCAGCTAAGGGGAGCAGGTTCTTGAGTACACTCAGGGATCATTATCTAGCCCAGGTAATAAGAGAACCTACTAGAAATGGGGCCATCTTGGATTTAGTCATCACAAGTAATATTGATATAATATCAAATGTAAAAATAGGGGAACCCTTGGGGAACAGTGATCACAACACAGTCTCATTTGAGATTGAATACAAAAAACAGAGTTGTAAGGGGCCAACAAAAACTCTAAATTTTAAAAGGGCTAACTTTAATGGGCTACGGGCAGCAATACAACATATAGACTGGGACAAAGAACTTACAGGGAAGAATACTGAAAATAAATGGACAACATTCAAATCCTTACTAAATAAACATACTCATCAGCATGTACCATGTGGAAATAAAATAAATAGGAGTAAATCACATCCCATGTGGCTTAACAATGACTTAAAGATCATGATGAGGAAAAAGAAATATGCATTTAAATTATACAAGAAGGAGGGAACAGAGGCATCTTTATGTGACTATAAGGAAATCAACAAGGCTTGCAAAAGGGCTATTAGACTGGCTAAAATAGAAAATGAGAAGTCAGTTGCAATGGAAAGTAAGACTAACCCTAAAATATTTTATAAATATATTAATGGGAAGAAGGCCAGGAAGGAATCGATAGGACCATTACAATGTGACACAGGCCATCTGATAATTAGTGACCAGGAAAAGGCAGATGAGCTAAATAGGTTCTTTTCGTCGGTTTACACAAGGGAGGTACCAGTGGTTGGGACACTGCAACATAATGGGGCTACACTACCTTCACTAAATAATTGGTTAACGCAGGAAGAAATACAAAAGAGGTTGGAGAAAATAAATGTTAATAAAGCCCCAGGTCCTGATGGAATACATCCAAGGGTACTGAGGGAGCTGGGTTCTGTAATAACCAAACCATTATATCTAATCTTTAAAGACTCGCTCACTACAGGGTCTCTACCAGATGACTGGAGAAAAGCAGAGGTGATACCTATATTTAAGAAGGGATCTAGAGCAAATCCGGGGAATTATAGACCAGTGAGCCTCACTTCTGTAGTTGGGAAGCTTTTAGAAGGGTTAATAAGGGACAGAATACAAGAATATGTCTATTTGAACAGGATCATAGGTAGCAGTCAACATGGATTTATGAAGGAAAGGTCGTGTCAGACCAATCTAATTAGTTTTTATGAGGAGGTTAGTAGGAACTTGGATCAGGGCAACTCAGTGGATGTAGTCTTTTTAGATTTTTCAAAGGCATTTGATACAGTGCCACATGGAAGACTAGTGAGCAAACTAAGGGATACAGGAATTGCAGTAAATATCTGCTCATGGATCGAGAGCTGGCTAAAAGACAGGAAGCAAAGGGTTGTTGTAAATGGAACATACTCCGATTGGTCTAATGTGATAAGTAGGGTTCCTCAGGGCTCAGTATTGGGTCCTCTCCTTTTTAACATATTTATTAATGACATTGAAGTAGGACTCGAATGTAGTGTCTCCATTTTTGCTGATGACACTAAGTTGTGCAAGGTAATAAAATCAGATAATGATGTACTTTCCCTACAAAAGGATTTGCATAAATTAGAGAAATGGGCGGCTAAATGGCAGATGAGATTTAATACAAATAAATGTAAGGTTATGCATTTGGGAAGGAACAATAGCCAAGCAATCTATAATCTTAATGGAGCAAATCTAGGGGTATCAGATATTGAAAGGGATTTGGGAGTACTAGTGGACAACCACCTAGGTAACAGTGCTCAAAGCCAAGCAGCTGCTGCAAAGGCAAATAAAATATTAGCATGTATTAGGAAGGGTATAGAAGCCAGGGAAGAAGATATAATTCTGCCACTATACAAATCTCTAGTACGCCCTCATTTGGAATATGGAGTACAATTTTGGGCACCACCTCACAAAAAAGACATTTTAGAGCTGGAAAAAGTACAGAGAAGGGCTACAAAACTAATAAGGGGAATGGAGGGGCTAAGTTATGAAGAAAGACTAGCAAAATTAAACTTATTTTCGCTAGAAAAAAGGCGTCTAAGAGGAGATATGATTACGTTATTTAAATACATCCAGGGTCAATATAAGGCTTTGTCAAGTGAACTTTTTGTAGCAAGAGATTTTCAACTGACAAGAGGACATCCGTTGAGGTTAGAGGAAAAAAGATTTCACCTTAAACAAAGAAAAGGGTTCTTCACAGTTAGGGTGGTTAAACTGTGGAATTCTCTACCAAAGGAGGTGGTGACAGCGAATTCGATAGACAACTTCAAAAAGGGGTTAGATATATTTCTGAATAAAGAGGGCATTCAAGGCTATCCTAGATAACAAGCAAGGAATATTGATCCAGGGAGAAATTTGATCGCCAGTTTCTGGGGTCAGGAAGGAATTTTGCTTTTTTTTTCCCCTTATGAGACAATTGGCAAAGTTTCAATGGTTTTTTTTTTTTATGTTTGCCTTCCTCTGGATCAATTAACAATAATTAACAATTAACAATAATAATAAATAGTCCAAATTAAAAAGATCAATAGAGATCTAAAAAGGTTGAACTTGATGGACTAACTCTTTATTCATTCTCCAATACTATACTATTAATAATTATTTAATCAATAATTTAATTAATAACTAATCCGCATATTGCAGATCAGAGGAGATCTTAACAGGTTGAACTTGATGGACTGAAAGTCTTTTTTCAACCTTAATTACTATGTAACTATGTAACTATGTAACTATGCATTTAGGATAGCTGCAATGGATACCCTGCTGTTAATGCCACTAGGGTCTGGCTTGGACCATTTTTAAAGAAAACACGAGTGAGCAGGCAAAACACATTTCTTTTTTTCTTATTGGATTCATATTCAACTGTAGGTTATAACAACATGTCACAATCATAAAATAAAACATGTCAACAAAGAAAAAAATAAAATAACCCTGTTCAAACGTTTGCATACCCTTAGTTTTTAATACTGCGTATTGCCCCCTTTAGCATCAAAGACAGCATGCAGTCTTTTGTAATAATTGTCTGTGCTGCTCCTGATACTTGCAGATGGTATAGCTGCCCATTTATCTTGGCAAAATGCCTCCAGGTCATGCAAAGTCTTTGGTCGTCTTGCATGAACCGCACGTTTGAGATCTCCCCAGATGATATTAAGGTCAGGAGACTGTGATGGTCACTCCACAACCTCCACCTTTTTTTTGCTGTAACCACTGGTTGGTTAACTTGGCCTTGTGCTTAGGGTCATTGTCATGCTGGAAAGTCCAGGAGCTTTCACATGCACAACCTTCGTGCAGAAGAATGCAAATTGGCTGCCGATATTTTCTGATAACATGCTGCATTCATCTTGCCATCAATTTTCATAAGATTCCCCGTGCCTTTAGAGCTCATACCCTTCCCCCCCAAAACATCAGTGAACCACCACCATGCTTCACAGTGGGGAAGGTATTCTTATCACTACAGGCCTTGTTGACCCCTCTCCAAACATAGCGCTTATGGTTGTGAACATAAAGCTCTATTTTGGTCTCGCCACTCCAAATACAATGTGACAGAAGCTGTGAGGCGTGTAAAGATGTTGTCGGGTGTATTGTAACTGGGTTTTTTTGTGGAATTGGCGCAGTAAATGCTTCTTTCTGGCAACTCGACTATGCAGGTAATTTTTGTCCACATATTTACTATACGTATTGTGATCCTTGAAACAACCACATCTTCTTTTACAGGAGCAACCTGTATTTCTCCTGAGGTTACCTGTAGGTCTTTCTTTGTATTCCAAACAATTCTTCTAGCAGTTGTGGCTGAAATCTTTCTTGGTCTACCTGACCTTAGCTTGGTATCAAGAGATCCCCGAATTGTCCACTTCTTAATAAGTGATTGAACAGTATTGACTGGCATTTTCAAGGCTTTGGATATCTTTTTATATTTTTTTCCCATCTTTATGAAGTTCCATTACCTTGTTACACAGTTCTTTTGACAGGTCTTTTCTGCTCCCCATGGCTCAGTATATAGTCTGCTCAGTGCATCCATGTGAGAGCTAACAAACTCACTGACTATTTATACACAGACACTAATTGCAATTTAAAAAGCCACGTGTGTGGGAAATTAACATTTAATTGCCATTTTAACCTGTGTGTGTCACCTTGTGTGTCTGTAACAAGGCCACATATTCAAGGGTATGTAAACTTTTGATCAGGGCCATTTGGGTGATTTCTGTTATCATTATGATTTAAAAAGAAGCCAAACAACTATGTGACAATAAATGGCTTCATATAATCACTATCCTTCAATAAAATATTTTTTGCATGATCAGTCATATTTTTAAAATCAATGCCAACATTTCACAATTTTTGCAGGGGAATGCAACCTTTGAGCACAACTGTATTTGAATTTGAACTAATAAAATTCAGTAACAGTTGGTGGATCTTCTGGATGTTATATAAACTGTTAATACAACCAGTTTCAAATATTTATTCTGCAAGACATTATACCATCCTAACATTCACTTCAGTAGTTGTATAGAACCAAGGTAGCTCTTATCTTTTTTGAAACATATATCTTCTAGATATCTTGACCATATGCATATTTATCCAGTCAGAGACTGTGATATCTGCACCTCACTTTATCAAGTCTGGAGCAGAACTGACTCTTTTCATGACATCACAACATTCTAACTATCAGTTAACCCCTCATAAACTAGCCACAACTGAACATTACTAATACTAAATACTAAAATACTGGTAATGTATTAATGCACATAATCAATACCTTGCTATATTAATAATCGGGAGCATTGCTATCTTGGTACAATATTAATGCTAAGTGTTACTAATCTGATGCAGTATTGATGAGCAGTATTACTATGCATTGCTGATCTGGAGAATTACTACCCTGTGTAGTATTATTGTGATGCAGTGTTCACCTGGAGAAATATTATATATTCTACCTTGACCCCAAGAGTCTGGTCATCACAACTACTCTCCCCTTCTATATGCAGCATCCTGGTGATCATCTCTATCAGATGAATTCCGGCATGCTGTGACATTAATAGTCTATTAGAAAAATTAGGACAACCTCAATTAGATAGAGTAATAATGAAGATTAAATACAAGCTAAACTGGTCAAGGGTAGCAAAAAGGACTAACTCCTAGAGCTGAGAAGCAAAAAAAGACTCTACTGTAAAAATCTAAAGAAAAATCTAAAAAGTACATATTCTTTATTATTAAAATAGTTTATCCTAAATCACCCAAATCTCAAAAAATGCAAAGGAAAAAATATATAAAAAATATATACAAAAGAGGCTCTCAGATATGCAAGGTGAACTGCAATTATTAACCCTCTAATTTACAGTCTTTCATGTTGTAATAACCAGCTTAAGGCTACACATAAAGAATTAGATTGTAAATACAATTATAAAATATAGGAGACCTATATGGCTAAAAGGGGGTACAAGTCCAAGTGATAAGACTCATAACCCCCCAAGTGTTGCTTTGTTTGATAGAAAACGGGTGTTTGTCAAGCTTTTATTACCACTGTGCAGTCATGCTTTTGGTGTTACTTCACCGGGCTTAGAATGTACAGGGGATATCAATAGCCCAAACCTAATACCACACAATCAGTGTGGGTCCATGTCAATATGCTTACCACACCAAAAAATATAATACATGCTTTAGAAGTATACTTTAATATAAGCAAGCTGTTACGAACAGAATGGCCCACTGGACTGTTTGGGGTTCATCAGTTATTATATGTGTGGTTAGAATGTACTAACAATTTGCTTAACATTTATGTCATGGATGTAATAAGTGCATGTGATGCTGTCATAGATTAACATTGGAATACTGTATCTGTTTTAGAAATAGGATACTGGGCTATGCTTGAGTAATAAAGTTAATACAGTCACTTATGTAACAATGAGTTAAAGATTTTAAAGAATTTTTATGGCCCTACGTTCGACCACGTGTGAAGGCTCTGGCTTTAGTCATGAAGGGGGGAGCTAGTTGTATGGCTCTGTAATAGGAGAGAAAATGTTTAATGAGAAGAAAGCCATGTGGGTGAGGGGGTTAGCAAGCTATTTGCCTAGCAGGATGGGCTAGAACTGGGGAAGGTCTTTGGTGTTTTGTGTCATCTTTCTGTGTTTTTATATATCAATGTAACAATAAAGAAGTGGCCAGTCTGACTTTGGGCACATTAATGAAAGGTTGTGTCAGAGTCTGCTTGTACTAATCAAAGGTACATGGTGTGTGATTCTTAGATCCTAAGAAAAGGGGTCTGATGGTGCCTGTCTCTGCAGTAATGATGCTGTCATCTGAAGTGTTTGCTGGTGTCAAGATCTGAACAAAAAGTTGCGACCCGTAGAGAGAGAGAGATTTGGGGTGAGTGCTGTCCCCTAAATCAGGCGGGCGTGACAGCTTTTTTTTTGTAATGTTTAAATAGCTTCTGTTTATTTCAACAGATAACGGTGGTAAAATCAAGTTACAACTTCTGTGCTACCAAACAAGGTGAACATACAACCAATAATTACATCCAATAGAAAGGTAGTTTCTACATGGTTGAATTTATAAAAACTAGTTTCGCTTAAGGTATCTTAATGATACACGATTAAAGTCCAAAGTCCAAGCTTCTTCTTCAAGGACTCTGGCATCTCAGGTGGAGGGGGACGAGGAAGCCTGAAGTAGACCTTCACAGAATCATAGATGAACCATTGCAGAGCAGTCAGGTACCAATCATGATAGTATGGGCAGAAGCCATGCCAATGTTAATCTATGACAGCACCACATGCACTTATTACATCCATGACATAAATGTTAAGCAAATTGTTAGTACCTTCTAACCACACATATAATAACTGATGAACCCCAAACAGTCCAGTGGGCCATTCTGTTCATAACAGCTCAGTATCCTATTTCTAACACAGATACAGTATTCCAATGTTAATCTATGACAGCACCACATGCACTTATTACATCGATTACATAAATGTTAAGCAAATTGTTAGTACCTTCTAACCACACATATAATAACTGATGAACCCCAAACAGTCCAGTGGGACATTCTGTTCATAACACAGTATTACTAACCATTGTTGTTAAGAGGGAGCAGTTACATTGCAGGCCTCCATAGAAATACCCGACCTGCGTTTGGCCTATCTGCATGGATTCATCAGGGGAACTAGTATCCTACCACTTCTCTGTCTTTTTATAATCCTCAGCATTACTAAACGTTATGACATCATCGCCTAATCGCATCAACGGACACCATAGCGTGATGTTGTTATGGGACGCAATGACGTCATGCTCCAATATGGAAGTTGTACTTACTAACAACTGCCACAGCTTCCGGGATAAAAGTTAAGCATTGCTATGGAAACTGTGAAATTCTGAATGGTATTCTGAAGGAAATGTATCAATATACATAGTGATATATACTGGTCAAAAAGATACCACAAAGGTGGAAATTATTGAGGGAGAGTGAAATCTATCAAGGCAAGGGGAAATAAATGGAAAAGGCCTTTTAGGGACACTGTAAATATGATATTACTATTATGTCATATATAAAACGAAAAATGATGTTGTTATGATGTGGAACCAGCTAACTAATAAAAAATATTACCTATATTAACGGGCATCTATCGTATATTGAAAAACATTTTTTTGTAGAATTTAAATATATATTTATTGGACCTGTTATGGATTGCAACAGCAATGAAAGCAGTTCCTGATTCTTTTTTACATGCTGATCCTGTGTTCATATTTTTAAATGCAGCATCCAAAGAAGTGGGTTTTAGAGACAATGGCTGCCTTGGTGAAGGGATCAAAAAGAACCTGAAGGATCTGCTGGGTAGGTTTGGTAATAACAGCCTTATAAAGCCCAACTGGAGAAAGCAGATCTCTACAAGTGGTGTCAGAAGCAAGATCCCTTCATTAACTATCAAAGACAGCTGTCAGGATATGGAATATGGCATATGGAAACGTATCCAAGTTGGCAATCAAGTGCTTTCAGCGGCTTGGAGGAGATAACGAGATCTACAGGTGATTTGCCCAGAACTACCAGACCAGCCCCCTGATTTCATGCAGAGCAGAGATGATTCAGGAGAAAAGGAGCTAGATCGCAAGGATAATGGAGCAGAGAGCACATCAGGTTGCCTTTGATGATGTCATTATACTTTAATCAAAAATATAATGATAAATCAAATCATACACAGTTTTTTTTGTTGAATTTATCATTATCAACTCAATGTAAAATGCAATAATAACTTAGACACTTTTTGTTTGATATAATAAGCAACATACTAATAAGTAAAGACTGTTATAGGTTACATTATAAGCATATTTGTATATACAGTATATAACACTCTATTGAAAAAAATGGTTCTCTTGGTATAACTCAATATGGCAGGAAGCTTAGGAGCTACTGGAAACTCTCTAGTTGCTACACGGTAGTACAGGACAGTCCTACACACCATGTGAAAGCCTAAACACCAGTGTTAGGACTGTAGGTTTAAAGGACCACTAAAGTCACTTGTCATTAGATAAAGGGTGAAAAATCATAGTGAAAAAGTGTTTTATTTTTGAAAACTGATGAAGAATTGGTGGAGTTATGATCAGTTGAAATCTGATTCAGTAAACTAACTGTGTCTGAATTAGTAATGAGCTCTGTACCGCACGGATCAAAGACTAATTAATTTGATTCAGGTGCAAAAGCTTTCAGTGAGTGAATCAGGCTCTGGCTTACTCTTTGTGACTACTCAGTTATGTTCTAGCAGAAAAAGTAATAGCTAGTGCAATAGCTTAATTGGTAGAGCAACTGCCTCTGAACCCAAATGTTTGTAGTTTGATTCTACCTAAAGGATTTTTACTGTTTTAAAAAACTTTAGTTTAGTTTTTGCACACGGTTTTTAAAGCAGTGTGTGTCTAGTGGAAAGTGAGTTTCATAAAATGTTTTCATTAATAAGTCTTGACTCTATGATATGGCTCCGGAATATTGGCAGCGCCATCTAGTGGATGCTCACTGCCACTGCTGCTGCATTGTGCTGCGCCAGCATAACAGGATAGGACCAGTCATTGGTATATATATATATGTAATACATTTTTTTTAATAAAAAAAAACAAACAAAAAAAAAACAAGTGGATGACAGGGGATTCGAACCCATGACTTGGCAATGAAAAAAATATTTAAAAGAACGGTTTTACCACTGTACCACAATACATTGTTTATAAACATTGTGTAAATCCCTAATGCAATGTGTTACAGCTACAGGCTTTACTCTCATTATTTATGCAGGCTCTTGTGGTACGGTTTCAAGGGCTACACTAAAATGACAATACCTAAATAAATCCTTGATCAATTTTAAAAATATAAACACATTTTCCACATGATTTTACACCCTCTAACGGATGGTGCAGATTAATGCACAATACCCTAAGGGTTTTGCATATTTATGGTATTTATTCAAATTGATCTATATTTTAGTAGCATATAACATTTGTCAAACCATAGCTGTCATTAATTCTTTGAAATTGTTGGCTATGTGGAAGTTAATGTTTAATGGGAGTAGGATTCAAGATGCTTCCAAGGCTTACCCGTCATCAATATAATAAGGAAACATGGTGACTTTTAAGCTAATATGTGGTAATTTAAGACTTCCCTCCAAAAAGTGTAAGCGTGCCACTTCCCCCTTGTGGGATTTTCAGTGCATGATTTTTTAATGAAATATGTGATAGTGCCTTATTTTATTTCACATACTTGCAATATTGATCTGGGCTGGTACAAGCCTGGTGATGGTCATACTATATCCTAGAGGAGTGCTGTGTGTGTGAAAGTCCCATCATGTCATTGCTGAGTCCTTTTATGTTGAGAGTTACTGTACAGCTGGGTCCCTACCCTTAATATGGTGTCATACTCAAGAGCGCAGTAATATGTTGCAGAGTCTGACCACTGGCTCCTTTTGATGGTCAGGTTGAAGGTTTTCTCCTCTGGGTCATGATGAGCAGAGAAGCGCTCTCTAAACTCCTTATCCAGGTCCTGATTTTTAGACTGATCATGTAGAATTAGTGTGAGAGACCCTGGTGGCTTCTGCTTGTACCAGATCAGAACATACTTGGTGTGTGTATAAGTGCAGTCCAGGGTTATGTCACCTCCCACTTGCACTGTCCTTCTGGCCTGTCCCTGTGTCACATCAGCTCCTGAGACTGAATCTGAGAAGAAAGAATAGCTGGAGTAAGATGATATTGTTGTTTTGTTATATTTCATTTTACACCAACCCCCTGTCATTACATTTCAAGATATACAAATACATACGTGCAATGACTGCATAAATCAGAGGTACCAGAAATTTAGGAGCCATTTTTTTATTATCTTGAAAGAAATGTGACTCCTGAAGTCTGTATATTCTCACCACACCTGCTGTGTAAGGGAGAAAAGGTTTGAATTTCCTGTTTCATAGTTGCTGCAAACTGTGATATATTAATTTGCATAACCACACCCAGGTTTGCTCTATTTACTTGGTGTTACCAAGCGAACCTCAGGGTGTATTGAGAGTTGGTCCATTTTTGTTCATCAAGGCAGAGGCACAGATGTATTTATTTATTGTTTTAGTTTCGTCATATGCCCACTAGGTAATGCACTTGTCTTTGTAACCACTTTAGTTACATTTCTTCCTGCACTTTTCTTCTCTCATTTTCCTCTCTTTTCTCTTGCTTTTTGTATTTTTTGTTGTCTTTTGCCATAATGGTCTTCTTTTCCTTGAATTCTTGCTTTTCATTCTAAATGTAGGTAGAGACCTTCCTCGATAAATTAACAACTTTTCAATTCCAATGACATCTTTACAGAATCAATTCAGTAAAATGTGAAGACATCTCTCCAAGAAAAAAAATGCTCCATAAAAAAAGAATGGGAAAGCTCTCCTTTAGTAAATATAGCCCTTTGTCAATTGTACATCACTGACACCTAGTGGATGTCTCAAAAAACAGATATGTGCTTCTTAAAGACAAAATATAAATGCAACTTGCAAATATGAATGTGGTGTTGAGATGATCAAATACCAGATAATGTGGATAATAATAACAGGAGGAATATTTTATATCTAGTGTTAAATTCTGCATTTGCTTTACTTGAATAAACAAAAATGACACCTCTTGTTGTCAGCTATAATAGGATAACTTCTGTAAAGATGAGAGTTTCAGAAAATGCTTCTAATAAAATACTAATTGATAGTTACGTGTGCAGCCTAAAAAGAGAATATGCCATTTAATTTTGAGCAAGAGGAGTATATGAAATGGTGCAAGAAGAGAGAGTCTTGGTTTGTATCTCTCTATTTTTCGGAAATTTATCAAGTATAACTTAAATAACTCTTTAAGATTAAATGACCTTTTGCATATGGACAGTCATATCAAAAATGTAATATAAAACTGTACAATCATGCACCATAGTGTGGGGGAAGTTCTACCCATTTGGCTGCTGTGCTGCTGGTAGACAAAAATCCAAGATGTGTTCCCACTGGAGACACAACATCAAATGTCTCCTATTTAATTTCCCATGAAAATGTTTTCAGACCTCACAACTTCTGTTAGCCTTAAATACAAAGGCTGTCAAAATCTGTGTCAAAACTCTTAAAATGTTGAGCTCATATCAAGATAGCTAGTGGGTTTCCATGCTACAGAGACAAGACAAGAAGCAAAAGCTTGCCCATGATATCCCCCACAACATTACCCAGGCATGATCCATTTGGGCTACTATTAGAAATAACAGACACAACACTGGAATGGAAAAAAATGGGCCACAGCTTTATTAATTTACATTGTTAATTACTAAAACATACTTTACAACTTCTTGATGTATTCTGAGGAGGAGCCCGGCGACGGACAGTTACCTTTACGCCTTGGGCCCGTGCCCAAGGCTCACAATGCTTATCCTTAAGCACGCCCATGAATTAGGGCCACGCCCACTTAGGCCAGTGGGCCGGGCGACTCACCTTCCGCCAACACCTAAGGAATGAAAAACAACATGCAAATACACTGTCTCCAAATGTTATCATATTTATGAAAATAACGTTTTCTTTATACTTTTTTTTTTATATAACATCACACACCTAATTCCAACATAACTTCAACCTAGCCAACTATAATGGATGGGAGGGTGGGACTCCTGTTGCAGGCTGCGCAGTGACTGCCCGAAAGCCAGCGAAACTGGCGAAAGTCCAGCTCTCCAATGCAACCTGCGTAACAATGCCCACATGCTCAGCCGTGTAACGCGATGCTGTGGCCTGGAAAGCCTACGCGACGCACAAGATTCAGCTAAAAAGGAACTTTCCATATTTTCCCCACTTAGAACTAACTAAAAACTGCAACTCTCTCTTGATATGCTGACTAGGCTAATCTCTTAACATTATCATACACCACACTATCAGTGTAAAATGTAAGTTTTAAACTGCCCTAAACGCAGATTCAGATTTGTGCGTCCGCCATGCCCCAGTAATTGTTTTACCTTTTTATTGCTCTGTCCCAATCATTAGAATAGTACACACCTTTATATAAAGGTGTGTGTTTGTTTATATATAAAATGTGACAGGAAATGCCAGGTACACCTACAGTACATATAGGCACTTCTATGCATATGCTCACATGATTGAACTATGCTGTATCAGCATCTTCTGTCACCTCCTGAAAAATGTGGGCTCTATTAAATGGTCAAAATCGCAATTACTGAAGCCCGTAATGTAGCCTGCAAAAGTTACTGCTATTTATTTGGCCTCTTCTAGCTACCCGCAAATCCATTTGCGGGTTACAGGATGAAAATTCCTTGCGTTGTCAAAATGTTACAATCGCTAAAATCACAAATTGAGATTTAATTGCAACAACTCCACAAGCCTGCAATTGCCTTCAAACCCATAGATGGCAAATGTAGCAAACTATTTTACGAGTACAAGATAGGACTCGCAAGGGGGTTAAACACCAGTTCTTAACACTATAAAAGCCAACAAAAGCACAATACTGGACTTTAAAATACAGGGAAAGATATTAGAATTAATTGCACAACAGTCTCAAGCTCGCAAACCTGCAATAAACAATTATTTTTTTACATTTATTTTCCTTTTATGCACACTATTCCTAGCTTAGACATTTACGTTCTCGGTTTAAATTAATTATCTCTTAGATCCTATATTCAGGTCAAGTGAGTGTTTTACTTAAAACTTAATGCTATGTTCAAATGTTTTCTAATTTGTGCTATTATTTTTCTTTGTTATGCATCCCATACTATGCTTTCCTTATATCTGTGATTTTTACCTTACCCTTCTCCCTTCCTAAAATTTTTAAATTGCTGAGTATGCTATATCTCACTATTGTTATGTCATATAGGCAGCCTTTATACCTGTGAAGTGCTCTTTTCCTGACCAGGGGACTTTTGGATCCTATAGCCATTTTGTATATAGGACATGTAATTCCCATGCTTGTCCACAAGATGTCCCTGCAGGATGTTAGGGTAATTACAGACACTTTGTCTACGTTACCGCTCTAAGGCCATGTGCCCCCCCTCCCCCAAGGTGGGCAAGCTATGACTGGGGGATGCTAATCGGGGCAGGGAATTTGAATGTGTTCAGCCCACTGGGATGTAACAGCAGGAGAAAAATCCTTTGTCTGGGGGCAGTTGTTGTTTAGAAATGCAGTAAGAGGGTCCATATTAAACCATGCTATAGAAATACATAGACTATGTTGTATTTCTTTAAGAAGGACTGATATGACTGCCGATCACCAAGAGGCCCATTCCTTCAACGAAGATTGCCAGCATATTAAGGGCAATTCCTGTATCTAAAAGGCAGGAAGAGTTGGAGCCTATATGGAATCTTCACAATACCCTATTAAAATTATTTTCATTTAGAGGTGATAATTATGCATTGTGTATTTATGTTGACTAGCTACAATGTTAAATATTACCACACTTTTATATTTATATGATTGATTGTAGGGCACCCCCCTCCAAAAAAACAAAAAAATAAAGCAAAGAAAGTGAAGTAAGTGAAGAATCTTTCCCCTTTGTCTGCAGTCACTCTTTACTGCAGTTTCCCCACCTCTGGAAGTAAAAAATTAGACACTAACTTCAGCATTTTTTTATTTTCAGTACACAGTTTGCCAATTATCAGTCTATTTCTTCAAAATAGTAAACATTAAATAGATATCTATAGTAGTCTTTTCATTGGGGAATGGTATCCATTGTGTGTACAAAAGTGTCTGTACAGTATACATATACTTTTCACATGGATCTCTCTCTAGGAAATGGATAATTGGTTGGGTGTAACTTTAAAATATATTCGTACAGCATCTAATTACTTAGAGTAATTACTACGTGTTACTTTAACTGTTTGGGTGAACTGTGGGACTGTTT
This sequence comes from Discoglossus pictus, assembly GCA_027410445.1. NCBI lineage: Eukaryota > Metazoa > Chordata > Amphibia > Anura > Alytidae > Discoglossus > Discoglossus pictus. The sequence goes on from CM050163.1 coordinate 387,588,760, forward strand.
AACTGACGTGTCCTTTGAAGCTGTCTCTACTCTGTGTTTCTCTCTCAACCACAGCTCAGCTCAACGGAAAAAAAAATATACTAAGGCATCTTGACATTATATGTTTTTTAACCCTTGTTTCTATGACAACCACTACCTTCTTCCAACCACTGACTGATTATATCTGCTGCAGCTTCCTTTCCCACAACCCCTGCACATTAAATGTATTAATTTATGAAAGAAATGAAACCCTAAGGGATATATTCTAATATAGTAAGGAATTTATTGAAAAATTATGTTTCAGGAAAAAAAAAGTAATCTAAGAAAAATAGGTCATATTTAATGCTGGAGGGGAAATGTTTTAGGGTAATGTGTAGAACAACTAATGAAAATAAATAATAAAAGATAAGAGGAACAGACTACCAGTAGAGCTGTTAGTGACAATTATATCAGGAAATTCAAAATAACTTTTAAATGCATAAGGATATATAAACTACTAATTACGTCAAAACGTTCTAGGTAGATCATATAGACTAACGAGATAAAATCTACTTATCTACTGTCATAAATTATGTTTCTTTTTCTAAATTCTTTTTATATGGATCTATTTCTAAAATGGATATCTTAGATTTCCTTACACACACCCTAATACAGCTTTAAGGAAAAATTAGGTAGAAAAAGTTGAGAAGGCAACATAATGTGTTTTAAATAATACCATTGTACAAATCTATGCAACCTCCTTTCATGTATGCTGAAGAAGCTGGTTTGGGCCTATATGATTAGAAAGTGACACAAATAACACTGCTCATTCTAATACTTCTAACATGACCACATCTTTGTATAGTTAATTGCTCCAAAGCATTTGTTTATTAGTTTACAAATTACAAGTTCAATCCGAGGAGAATCTGTTTGGTCCCGAGGATGTACAATGAATAGAATAAACTTTCTAAATAATTTGTATATATCTGAAGTTGAATAATTTTTACTTGTTTCTATATTACAAAAATTATATTGAGATCGCTATAAACTGAATAATTGATCACAAAATGTTAAATATATAAAGTAACAAAATAAAGTCAAACAAATTAAGTATATATTTATTTTATGAAAAAAATATACAAAGTGAGAGTAAAGCATTATGTATATGTCAAAATGAAGTTGTAATGCACTAATGCAAGAATATATTTTTAAAAATCTAGTAAAACAAAATCCTGACAAACTTAATCAAATCATCTTCCTGCGAGTTGTTCCTATTTGATAAATTATCTTCTGACATTCCTATCTATGGCCCCAGTCACAAGTGGATTCCCATCTCAGCTAACGACACTAAACATTTTCAGGGATGATATTGTAAAGTGTAAGACGGCTCTTACAGGCTTTTATCCCTACAAGACTCCAGGTATGTTAGTAGATTGTCAGGCTTGATATGAATACAAAGGAAAGATGAATACATTATTAGACAAACTTCATATTACATGTACATTTTAATCCAGTGAAACTCGGCATCACACAGAGTAGGGATAAACTGGCAGCAATGTGTAGTTGGAGTATGGACTTTCCCAGTGACAATGAAAAAAGTGGGTTCACTGGATATCTTCTTAACTAGTGCATGAACCTGAAATAAGAAAGTGGTGGCATCAGAAACAAGCACCAATGAATACACAATCCTACTTTTAAAACAATTTAGGCAATTATTTGCACATAGTTGAAATGTAATTGTAGAACTTCTGTTTTCCAGTAATAGGGTTATATTACAGGCTGTTAATAATCCACTGCTGTAGAAATCTTGATGATCATTATGAAATATTAAAAAATCCATCTACTTAAAAAGGAAAGGGACTAAGTAAACATGTTTTATATTATGTATGTTTATTTATAGTCCTTGATAAAGAATAGAAACATTTTGCACTGGTGCTCTACTACTTTTTATTAAATATTTTAACTATTTTACTCACTTTTGTGGTTAGTTATCTGTTTTTAAAATATATCCTCTTCAAGTATTTTAATCATGAATTTAAATGCATTAGTTGTTTTTTTCTTAACCAGGACTTTCATTTTTCAATTGTCAAAGCAAAAACATAGAGCCAACTGAGTCCCTATAGCCCACCACTTCTGATGTTCACATGTTTTATCGTATAGATCATGTATCTGTGTGAGGGCCAACCTTAGCAGAGGAAGAACTTTGCAGTCAGAAGTAAGTTGAAGGTCAGAGCTTTGGCAAACATGAGCCGCAGTCCCTGGACAGTCATGGACAATGTGTTCACACTCTCTGTATTTTGAGCTGAAAGAAAGCAAAATCAGAGCAACTTTATTTCATGAATTGTGTTGATATCCAGATACTTAAACCTTTGCAAACATTAGCTAACAGTCACTGGGCATCACAGGTTGCAATGGCTATTTTGCCACAAGAAAAGTGCCATTACCAACTCCAATACATACATTCCAGTGCCTGTAAAGTTTAATGAATATTGGACAGCATTTTCTATACATGGTTAGTGTTAGCTTAAGAATGTTTATAGAGACAAAATAAAATTAAGACTAAACTGAAGGCTACAAATTAACTAAAAAATGGTTTAAATCATATACTAAACAGCATGTTGTGTCACTAACTTTTATATTGTCTCACAGAGAAAACATCATAACTGTTATACAGTCTAGAAAAAATACCACTGAAATGCATAGATCATTTTCTATTTAAAGATAACCAGTAATCTCAAACACGATGGACCCAACTTAACTAAAGAAATCCTACCTGTTACTTACCAGGAGATTGTTCAGTAGGTGTCTCACATTCTTTATTCATCACATCTGGTGTTTCAGTCAGACCAATAGGAGCTGAACACAACCAGAGATATATGTGTTATATTTATTATCAATAACACAAGCTATTTTGGAAGTAAGAGGTGAATAGAGGTTACAACTTAGAGAAGATACCATAGTGTTAGAAGTAACCATCAAATAATTACAGTGTTCATATGCCACTGATCTTGCATCATCTTTAACTAACAGCAAGTTTCTCAGATGTTTATGGGCTTATTTCTACCACTTGTGCAAAGTAGGTTGTTGTCTTATAAAAATCTACATGTAACACTCACAAGAAATAAAATGAGGGCCCTTGACTTTACTTTCCATTTTGGTTTCGAATCCCTGATGCTATCAGAGAAGGTAGAGACCTGTACATCATGTGTAATGGTATTATTTTATAAAAATGATATAGAATATGAAGTATTTAGATATATCTACTGAGTAATATATATTTTCTAATATTTTCTATATTTCATCTCAAATCATATACAGTAAATGATTGTTTGGCACTAAAATGGTTACTCTTGCTGAAGGATCATTTGAATTTCAGAAGCTTTATATCACACCTACAAAAATATTTATCAAAATAATTGTCAAAAAGACTTTACCTGCTACAGTAAAAATGCTAAACCTCTAACACTTAATTGACATGGCGGTATACCTGGTGTTTTATTTGTATGGTAGACCCACCTTTTGGTCTTGACATGATGTCCCTATCTTTCATCCACTTCCCTTGGTAATTTGCCCAGCATTGGCCATATTCTCCCTGGAGATCTTTCACATGTACAGCATTGTATTTTCCCTTTTTGGAGAGCACTGCAGAGGCACTTATTATATCAGTGCTTTGTGTGGTAGAATTCATATAGATATCCACTTCTTTGGGGTAGAAATCCTTCACCAAACAGGCTGTGGAAGAATCTCCTTCTGTCGGAGACTTCAGTAGGAAGACGGAGGGTGCCGAGGTCTTATCTTCACCTGGACAATCACACAGAAAGAGGAAAAACATATTTATGGTTTGGAATTAGTCATGGCATTATTTGTTGAATTTCTCTTATTTGATTTAACAGAATGTTCTCTTTTTATATTTTTCACCACTCACATTTACCAAAACCAGATAGACATAAAACATGTTTTATTTTCAGGTAACAAGAAAATGAATGTAAATTATTAATAAAAAGAGCATATACTTACTGGGCTGAACAGTGAGCTGAGTCCCGCTCCCAAACATAAGAGCATCTGTCCCTCACTGCTTTGTATCGCTGAACATAAACTGCTCTGCATACAGACATTAACCCTGTCTTCACTGTATGGGATGCAATGTAGAATATGTCAAGTCCCCCAGATATGTAACACTTTATGAGAGCTGCAATATCTCCTGATGGACAGTGCTTGTATAATTATTATAGATGTATCTCAGTGAACAGTTGGACAACCTCCTGGTTAATTACACTAATCGAAGCTGCTTCTGTTTCTAAAAAAAAAAAAACTATATTAATCATGGTGTACATCTAACATCTTTGTTATTCATATATCTCCCTGTATGATAGCTATATAATAGCTCTGATTATGTATTTGCATTGGAGAAAAGCACATTGGTTGTATCTGGTGATACCTCTCGATGGACTAACCAAATAGTCATAACAGATTCGGTGCAGAGCTTCCCAAACTGCTCTACTAAGAATGGTTACTTTTCAGCTAAATGTACAGGGGTTTCTTTAAAGTGCCTATAGTAGAGACACGTACGAGCTAAGATTACAGTAATCTTGAGAACATTTCATACACAATATTGCTGTATTTAGTAATTTGACCATCTCTCCTTACCTGACTTCACCATCAGCTTGGTACCAGTCTTAAGACTGAAGGTCTTGTATGTGTTGTACCCAAATGCACAGTGACTCACTGATTTATACAAGACTGCTTATTTATTAGACACACGTCACATAGAGATTGATGGAGAAGTAATTACCATGGTAAATAGTAAATTAGTACCCAGATAAAATCTGGATATTGAGAGAGACTGCTCGGACCTATCTGACACTGTCTTTATGTATTTATTCCATAATCGACCCATAATAATAGATTAGACTGCACAGGCTGCACTAGAGGAGTTAGGTGCTACACAGGATGAGATGAGTCTCCAGCAGATGCAGCTCTGAGGATCCTGGATGTGGTTACTCCTTGGTTTCCTTGGTTTCATTGCTCACAGTTACACATGAGGAAGTCTTGTTACTGCGCAGGTCGTGTAACCTGTCAGGGCTGCAGAATGATCTCTCTTTATGGATATCTTACTTTACACCCTTCAAAAACTTTACAAGAGCTTAGATTGCTTCTTATAGTTTTTCTTATGTAATAAAACTTACAATATGATAATATAAGTGTAATCATAAATTTAGTATTATAAATAAGATACATAGAAATAGATTCACTAAGTTTCTTGTGGGCTTTGAAGTGCTTCACTATAGCTGTGGCATCTATTTAACCCCTATTTAACACATAGGAAACAAACACCTCAGACTTTAGCATTCTGCTTACAACCACCGCAAAGTATGTGAATATTCTATAGTGAATTTGGGAAATTGCATAGTAAAATATAGTATACATTGAAAAAATATAATATTGTACATTTCGATTTCATAGTTATAAAATATTAAAATATTATAAATATAAGTAAATATAATAAAAAATCTTAGTATTTTGAATCTAATATATAATATATTATAACATCCTTAACACTCCACCCCACTCCCTAACCATCACAGAGGCTGCAAAGAAAACTGCTGATGCAAAGCTTAGTGAATACAATTATAATAATGATAATTATGATAATAATAATAATCACATATAATAGTTGTCAAACTACGAGACGTCGTCACGCTTTGTGAAGAGAGGGATGCAGTTTTGTCCGCAAATGCGGACCCTCGCGTAGCGAGGGGCCGCATTTGCGGAAGGTGAAGCCTCCCATGTTGCATTTGCGGAAGGTGAAGCCTCCAATGTTGTATGTACGCACAACTTACAAAAAACCCCCACCTCGGAACCAACCTTAACGTAACAAAGACCCACACGCACTAAAAATACGACCATAACGGCCGAACCGCGCGCAGCTAAAAACAGCCACCAAAAACTACATACAAAGCTTACCCATAGCAAGGGGGGCCATCCAGGACCTCTGAAAGTGAAGTTACACCTCCATTTAAGTCCAGATTCCTGAGTTCAGACACATGAAAGTCCCCTAAGCGAGAGAAAAAATAGCCGCCGAAAAAAAACGAAAATGAGGCTCAAAGCCCAGCCACGTACAACTTACCCAAGAAGGGATCCGAGATAAGCTCGGAAAACTGCATTTACCCCATGGGATCCGAGATAAGCTCGGAAACCTGCATTAACCTCAGAACCAACCTTAACGTAACAAACACCCACACGCACGAAAAATGGTGGAACCGCGCGCACCTAAAAACAGACAAAACAAGGGGGGGGGGGGGAAACCAGGACCTCTGAAAGTGAAGTTACACCTCCATTTAAGTCCAAATTCCCCAAAAAAAACAAACAAAAAAAAAAACGAGGCTCACAGCCCAGCCACGTACAACTTACCCTAGGGATCCGAGATAAGCTCGGAAAACTGCATTAACCCCATGGGATCCGAGAGAAGCCTGGAGACCTGCATTAACCCCACATTAACCATCGCAATGGGGGTCCCGATTGCACGCGATCGGGGACCCCCGCTGCAATGAAAATTCAAAATTCACGCATTACAGGTCCTTAAAGGACCCGTTATAAAAGAAAACAAATATACACTATCACCCTGTCACTCATGGGGGTTAATACAGACCCCCATAAACCCCTAATTAACCCTGTCACTCATGGGGGTCAATATAGACCCCCATAAGCCCTTCATTAACCCTGTCACTCATGGGGGTCAATACAGACCCCCCATAAACCCCTAATTAACCCTGTCATTCATGGGGGTCAATACAGACCCGCATAAGCCCTTCATTAACCCTGTCACTCATGGGGGTCCATACAGACCCTCATAAGCCTCTATTTAACCCCATCAGTCCCATAAGGGTATATTAACACCATTATGGGCCTGTTACAACACAACATTAATAACATAGGTGCCATGATGGTCCTCAAGGACCATCATGACACTAAGTATAAACACTATACTGCACTATACCACCCCCAATACAACATTAAATATCAACCAAACACCCTCTACACTAACCTATTAACACCTACACTACCTACCTACCCCCAAATAAACCCCACCACTCTAATTACAGAAAATAAAAAAGCCTAAAGTCACACAAAAAAGCTACATTACAGAAAATAAAAAAAAAACTAAGTCACAAAAAAAAAAGGAACATTACAGAAAATAAGAAAAAACATTACAACCCCCCCTCACTACAGAAAAAAAAATTACACACCTGAAAAGGAAATACATATAATACAAATACATACAATACAATACAATACAAATACATACAATATAATACAATACAATTAAATACAATACAATACACCCCTATCTAATATACAATACATTCTATCTATCTAACATACATGACACAATCTATCTAAATAAATACCATAATCTAATATACATCCTATCTATATAATATACATCCCCAATCTATCTAAATAAATACCACAATGTAATATACAATACATTCTATGCTATCTATATAAAACGCATACCCCTAGCTAACATACAATAAATGCTATCTATATATAAAATAATCTAATTCTAAGCAAAAATAAAATAATTAAGACCACTTACCTTTGCAGATGTCCATTCAGATCAGCCACCTACAGAAAAAAAAATAAAAAAATTAGTGCAACATGTTTACAGTACATAAAGAAACATTCTAAACATTCTAAATATTCTACTCACCTTTCCGGCATGTCCCGTTCTTATTCTTTTACTCTTCTCCGGAGCGGCCCCTGTTAAAAAAAACATAACATTAATACAGATACACATACATAAAAACAAAATAAAATAAACATAATCTACATTGTACTTACCTCCCCGTGACGTCTCCGGCCTCCGCCTCCTCTTCTGCCACGCCCTGTAAAAATGAAAAAAAAATTAAAAAATACTTACATCCGCACTCACAGACATCGCTGACGCTAATGAGGCTCCCGGAGACTTTTCTGGAAGAAAATAGGCAATGGCGCCTTCTGATTGGTTGTAAACGCTGTCTATCAAATTCACCCAATCAGGAGGCGCCAATGTGTGAGCTAATCAGAAAGGGATACACCCTAAAATCCCACTCTGATTTTATAATGCACCTGTCAATCTTTATTTAAACCAATCACAAGGCGCAGATGCCTTCAGCCAATCACAATGGAATACACCACACAGGGTGATTGGTTGGAGCATCTGCGCATTCTGATTGGTTGCACTGATAATAGCCAATCACAATGGAATACACCCCCACGTACTGATTGGTGAAGGATTTGCTCATTCTCATTGGCTATTGTGAATGTCAATCAATATTACAGCCAATGGGAAGGCGCAGATGTCTTCACCGATCAGTAGGTGGGGGTATATTCCATTGTGATTAGCTGATGGCAATAAAGCCTTCGGATTGGTTCAAATAAAGATTGACAGGTGTGTTATCCAATCAGTGTGGTATTTTGGGGTGTATCCCTTTCTCATTGGTTGACAATTGGCGTCTTCTCATTGGCTGAATTTGATAGACAGCGTTTTCAGCCAATCAGAAGCTGCCATTGCCAATTTTATTCTGGAACACTCCGTAGGAAGCTCATTAGCGTCGGAGACATCCGCTAGGGCGGATGTGTATCGTTTTTTTTTTTTACACGAGTAGGCCGGAGACATCGTGGGGAGGTAAGTATAATGTAGATTGTGTTTATTTTACTTTGTTTTATGTTTATGTATGTGTACTAATGTAATGTTTTTTTTTTAACAGGGGCAGCGCCGGAGAAGAAGAAAAGATGAAGGACGTGACATGCTGGGACGTGACATGCTGGGACGTGACATGCTGGGACGGGACATGCTGGAAAGGTGAGTAGAATATTTAGAATATTTAGAATGTTTAGAATGTTTAGTTATTTTATGTAAACGTGTTGTATTAATTAATTTACTCTTTTTTTACCCTAGGTTGGTGATCTGAAGAAACATCTCAAAGGTAAGTGGTCTTAATTATTTTATTGTAGCTTAGAATTAGGGTTGCTATATAGAGATAGCATGTACTGTATATTAGATAGATATGGGGATGTATATTAGATAGATAGTATTGTATATTAGATAGTGGGATGTATATTACATAGTGGGATGTATATTACATAGGGGGGCATATATTACATAGGGGGATGTATATTACATAGGGTGATGTATATTACATAGTGGGATGTATATTACATAGGGTGTATTTTATTGTATTTAATTGTATTGTATTTAATTGTATTGTATTGTATTGTATTGTATTTAATTGTATTGTATGTATTATATGTATTTTCAGGTGTGTAATTTTTTTTTACTGTAGTGGGGGGGATGTAATGTATTTTTTTATTTTCTGTAATGTTCCTTTTTTTACTTTTGGTGACTTAGGTTTTTTTTTTCTGTAATGTACATTTTTTATTTTTGGTGATTTTTTTTATTTTTTATTTTATGTAATGTAGATTTTTGATTTTTGCTGACTTTAGTTTTTTGATTTCTGTAATTAGAGTGGTGGGGGTTATTAGGGGGTAGGTAGGTAGTGCAGGTGTTAATAGGTTAGTGTAGAGGGGGTTTAGTTGATATTTAATGTTTTATGGGGGGGGGGGGTATAGTGAAGTGTAGTGTTTAAACTTGTAGTGTCATGATTGTCCTTGAGGACCGTCATGGCACTTGTGGTTAATGTTGGGTTGTAACAGGCCTATAATGGTCATAATATACCCTTATGGGACTGATGGAGTTAAAGAGAGGCTTATGAGGGTCTGGATAGACCGCGATAAGTGACCGGGTTAAAATGGTGTAGTGCTTACACTTTGGGTCATGGGGGTCCTGGATGGCCCTCATGGCACTTATACTGTTATTACATGCGTTCATTAGTGTGTTAGAGGGGTCTATATAGTTGAGGCACACAGTACACTCACATTGCGTGGTAAACAGCATTTCAACACTTTCTTTTATTGACCGTCATTTTTTGACTTCCAAGTCGCTAGTGATAATAATAATAATAATAATAATAATAATAACAGCAAGTTATGGGTAATTCTAAAGAAAAAAAACAACTTCTAAACAAACCAGTTTAAAAGAAAGAAGTAACAGTGACTTGTCGCTATCTTATGCATACTACTTTAAGAAATCAGGAAAAACATATGTAATAGATTACATACTCAAAAATTAACTGTAACAAATATTCAAACAATAATGAGCATAGATAAAAATAATAAAAGTAAAATACAACTCATTAAAATAATGAAAGATGTCAAATAATTTAAATTAATTATAAATATATTATTACTTATAGGTATATGAAAGTTTCCCTGTTTTAAATATTAAAATAAAATACCCAAGGATTTGTTTGAATCATCAAAAAATGACTTCAGCATTTTTTTCACTTACAATAAGCAGTTTGCCAATTATCAAAAATCTAAATCCTAACCACTTGACCACCAGGGAACCATATTTTTTCAAAATAGTAAACGTAAAATGTTCATGCAGATCTCTCTCCGCAGGGTCCCCATAATAATCCCTTGCTGCGGGGGTCCTGATCGCGGCCCCCGCAGTGTGCCCACATTAACCCCATGCTGGGGGTCCACATCGGGACCCCTGCAGTGTCCCCACATTAACCCTTGCAGTGGGGGTCCTGATCGGCACCTAAAATTAACCCCCCAAATGCTGGGCATCCCAATCGGGACCCCCGCATGGTCCCTACATTAACCCTTGCACCAGTCTAAAGGTGACAATATACAACCTTGTCGCACTCCTTTTCTGATCATTAACCATTCTCTTGTCCCATGTTCGGTTCTGACCGTGGCTTCTTGGTCGACATACAGATTCTTTAGGAGGAGGATGAGATGATCTGGTACTCCCATCTCTTTGAGGACATGCCACATTTTGTTGTGATCCATACAGTCAAAGGCTTTAGAATAGTTTATGAAGTAAATGTTTTTTTTTGGAATTCTCTTGGTTTCTCAATTATCCAGCGGATATTGGCCATTTTGATCTCTTGTGCCTCTTCCTCTGCGGAACCCAGCTTGCACATCTGGTAGTTCCTGGTCCATATACAGGGAGTGCAGAATTATTAGGAAAGTTGTATTTTTTAGGATTAATTTTATTATTGAACAACAACCATGTTCTCAATGAACCCAAAAAACTCATTAATATCAAAGCTGAATATTTTTGGAAGTAGTTTTTAGTTTGTTTTTAGTTTTAGCTATTTTAGGGGGATATCTGTGTGTGCAGGTGACTATTACTGTGCATAATTATTAGGCAACTTAACAAAAAACAAATATATACCCATTTCAATTGTTTATTTTTACCAGTGAAACCAATATAACATCTCAACATTCACAAATATACATTTCTGACATTCAAAAACAAAACAAAAACAAATCAGTGACCAATATAGCCACCTTTCTTTGCAAGGACACTCAAAAGCCTGTCATCCATGGATTCTGTCAGTGTTTTGATCTGTTCACCATCAACATTGCGTGCAGCAGCAACCACAGCCTCCCAGACACTGTTCAGAGAGGTGTACTGTTTTCCCTCCTTGTAAATCTCACATTTGATGATGAACCACAGGTTCTCAATGGGGTTCAGATCAGGTGAACAAGGAGGCCATGTCATTAGATTTTCTTCTTTTATACCCTTTCTTGCCAGCCACGCTGTGGAGTACTTGGACGCGTGTGATGGAGCATTGTCCTGCATGAAAATCATGTTTTTCTTGAAGGATGCAGACTTCTTCCTGTACCACTGCTTGAAGAAGGTGTCTTCCAGGAACTAGCAGTAGGACTGGGAGTTGGGCTTGACTCCATCCTCAACCCGAAAAGGCCCCACAAGCTCATCTTTGATGATACCAGCCCAAACCAGTACTCCACCTCCACCTTGCTGGCATCTGAGTCGGACTGGAGCTCTCTGCCCTTTACCAATCCAGCCACGGGCCCATCCATCTGGCCCATCAAGACTCACTCTCATTTCATCAGTCCATAAAACCTTAGAAAAATCAGTCTTGAGATATTTCTTGGCCCAGTCTTGACGTTTCAGCTTGTGTGTCTTGTTCAGTGGTGGTCGTCTTTCAGCCTTTCTTACCTTGGCCATGTCTCTGAGTATTGCACACCTTGTGCTTTTGGGCACTCCAGTGATGTTGCAGCTCTGAAATATGGCCAAACTGGTGGCAAGTGGCATCGTGGCAGCTGCACGCTTGACTTTTCTCAGTTCATGGGCAGTTATTTTGCGCCTTGGTTTTTCCACACGCTTCTTGCGACCCTGTTGACTATTTTGAATGAAACGCTTGATTGTTCGATGATCACGCTTCAGAAGCTTTGCAATTTTAAGAGTGCTGCATCACTCTGCAAGATGTATCACTATTTTTGACTTTTCTGAGCCTGTCAAGTCCTTCTTTTGACCCATTTTGCCAAAGGAAAGGAAGTTGCCTAATAATTATGCACACCTGATATAGGGTGTTGATGTCATTAGACCACACCCCTTCTCATTACAGAGATGCACATCACCTAATATGCTTAATTGGTAGTAGGCTTTCGAGCCTATACAGCTTGGAGTAAGACAACATGCATAAAGAGGATGATGTGGTCAAAATACTAATTTGCCTAATAATTCTGCACTCCCTGTATTGTTGGAGTCGAGCTTGTAGAATTTTAAGCATTACCTTGCTGGCATGTGAAATGAGTGCAATTGTTTGATAATTGGAGCACTCCTTGGCACTGCCTTTTTGGGGGATTTGGATGTAGACTGACCTGGTCATTGTTGAGTTTTCCAAATGTGTTGCCACAAGGCAAGTAACACTTTTACAGCATCATCCTGTATAATTTTGAATAGTTCAATTGGGATTCTATCACCTCCTGCAGCCTTATTATCAGCAAGACATCCTAGGGCCCATCTCACTTCACTCTCCAAAATGTCTGGCTCCAGCTCATTGGACAAATTATTGAGGTCATCACTGCTGTTAAGATCCTTCCTGTATAGATCTTCAGTGGATTCCTGCCAACGCTTCTTTATCTCATCTTCTTCTGTTAAGTCCCTACCATTTTTGCCTTTTATCACACCCTCTTTTGCATGAAAGGTGCCTTTTAGGTTTCCAATGTTCTTGAAGAGATCTCTTGATTTACCCATTCGGTTATCTTCTTCAATCTCTTTACATCGCTCATTGTAGAATGTCTCCTTGTCTCTTCTTGCTATCCTCTGGAATTCTGCATTCAGTTGGACAAATCTTTTCTTATCTCCACTACCTTTCACTTTCCTTCTTTCCTGGGCTACTTTCAAATCCTCATCAGACAGCTAGATTGACTTCTTACTTTTCTTTCTTTTCGTGATATTCTTTGTTTCTGTTTTCTGGATTATGTTGCAAACTTCGGTCCGAAGTTCTTCAGGTCTGGATGGGGTTAGATATGCCCAGTTAGGGTTAAATAGGCTTAGATAGGGTTATTGGGTCCAGATAGGGTTCACTAGGTATAGTTAGTGTTATATAGGTACAGTTAGGGTTAAATAGGCCCAGGGTTGGGTTAATGGGGTATAGTTAGGGTTAATAGTGCAGTGCTTAGACCTTGTGTCATGAGGGTCATGGAGGAATCTAATGGCACTTATAATGTTATTATAGGGGTTATTTAGTGTCCTATAGGAGTCTTTATAGACCCCTACTGGACTGATTGGATTAAATAGAAACTTATGGTGGTCTGTATAGACCCCTATAAGTGATGTGGTTAATTAGAGGCTCATGGGGCTCTGTATAGAGCCTCATGAGAGATAGGGTTAAATAGAGGCTTATAGGGGTCCGTATTTGAATTTTGAATACAGTGGGGCTCCCGATCAGGATTCCCGCTGAAAGGGTTAATGTAGTGACCATGCAGGGGTCCTGATCAGCATTTGGGAGTTAATTTTAGGTGCCGGGGGGGGGGGGGGGAAACCATACAGTACCCCTGCTGCCGGCTTTATGGGGTTCAAGTGGGTACCCTGCAGGGGTTTGATAGGGACCCCTGCAGCAGAGTTACATATTGGGAGGCTGTGCGAGCACTCGCAGCTTTGAGTATCGTCATGATGATGATCCCAACTGCCACTGGCTATTGGTAAGCAGTAGCTGTGGCCTTGCAGTCGCAAGCCCATCTCTGCTTACGTTAGAAACATTGGCTTCAGATTTCGGATGTAGGGCAGCCTGTCTCGCCCTTGGCTATTTGAATAGCCTCGGAAATGGAGGGGAAACGCAGCTCGCAGCTCAGAGTCATGATAGCGTCGGCGAGTGAGTTGAGACCTTGCTATTGAGTGAGGCTATATACCTGCTGCAGCTTCCTGTCCCATAACCCATGCACATTAAATACATTAATCTATAAAAGAAATGAAACCCTAAGTGATAAAAATAATCTAATATAGTAAGGGATTTATTAAAAAAGTATGTTTCAGGAAAAAGGGGAATTTAAGAAAAATAGGTTATATTTAATGTTAGAGGGTAGATGTTTTAGGGTAATGTGTAGAACAACTAATAAAAATAAAGAATAAAAGATAAGAGGAATAGACTATCAGCAGAGCTGTTAGTGACAATTACATCAAGGAAGTTCAAACAGAACTTTTATATGCATAAGGATATATAAATGACTAGCCTTCTAGGTAGATCATATAGACTAACTAGATCAAATAATTTTGTCTTATCTACTGTCATAAATTATGTTTCTTTTTCTAAATGTTTATTATATGGATATATTTCTAAAATGGATATCTCAAATTTACATCCACACATCCTGATATAGCTTTAAGAAAAGATTAAGTAGAAAATAATACTATTGTATGACCTTCTTTTGTGTATTCTGAGGAAGATGACTTGTGCTGTAAAATGTGACAAAAATAACGCTGCTCATTTTAATACTTCTAACATTACCTTATTTTATTATAGTTAAACTACAAGTACAGCAAAGCATTTGTTCATTCATTAATACATTACAAATTCAAACTGAAGATCAAGAGGAGAATCTGTATGGTCCCAAGAATGGAAAATTAATATAATAAACCTTCTAAATAGTTTGTATACATCTAAAATTGAATATTAGTTACATGCTTCTATGTTAAATAAATTAAGTTGGAATTGCTATGAACTGAATAAATTATCACAATTGTCAGTGCCCATGTAAAATATATAAAGTAGCAAAATAAAGTCAAACCAATTTAGTATATATTTATTTATAAATAAAAAATACAGAGTGAGAATAAAGAATATGTCAAAATGTAATTTTCTATTGCAATAATATATTTTTAAAATCTAGTTAAACAAAATCCTGACAAACTTAATGAAATAATATTTCTGCAGGTTGTTCCTATTTGATAAATTATGTTTCCATATCTCTATCTTTAGCCCCAATTACAAGTGGATTCCTATCTTAGCTAATGACCCTAAACATTGTCAGTGCTGTTATTGTAAAGTGTATGTCGGCTCTTACAGACTTTTATCCCTATAAGACCCCAGGGCCCTCATTCAATTGCGATTTGGCCAATTGAATAGTGCTCTAAATAAGCACATAACATATTTTTTTCAAATACATTTTTAGTTAGTGTAAACCTTGCTTTTGGATAGATGCTTACTAACTAAAAACTTCTTTCAAAAAATATGTTATGTGCTTATTTAGACCCCTATTCAATTGGACAAATTGCAATTTAATGAGGGCCCAGGTATGTTAGTAGATAATTAGTGATTCTTACCTAGTCGCCTATTGATAGATGGGCTTATTTTAAAATCCTCTTGTGTTTCGAGAACAAATATTTAATAGGTGAAGACTTCATATGAAAAAGAGATGAATACATTATTAGACAAACTTTTTTTACAAGTGGATTTACCTTACAAGTAAAGGCTGATAAACTGCAGAGTGCACTAATTGTGCCCAGATGAGAGGGGTGTGGCTTGACTGTTAAACTTGTATAAAAGGTTTGTGAGCTGGTTTGGGGCCTGTTTACAAGTGGATTTACCTTACAAGTAAATGCTGATAAATTGCAGAGTGCACTAATTGTGCCCAGGTGAGAAGGCAGAAGTTAATATAAACAGGAGAAGGGGAACTTGTGAGCTTGCGAACTTTTTCAGTATCAAGTGCAATTCTAGTAAAAGCCTAGGAGTTTAAATAAAAGGAGGGACTTCAAAGAAAAGGGAGGGCAGATTTATAGTGCAAAGGAGGAAAACTTTATATAAATATATTATTTTATATTCTTTATTTTTCCTACTGAAATTTTGTAGACAATAATAATAACTATGAGTCAGTCCAGTGGCAACCTTATTCAGTGTACATCCTGTCATATGTATGCAATACTGGAACAGATGATCCAGGGTCCATACCTCTGTGAGAGGTGTGAGCATGTTGCCTCTCTGGAATCTCAAATTGGAGATCTGGAGAGGAGAGTTGCAGCACTTAGTGATATTGCTCCACTGGAAAGGGGGTTGGTGCTCACTGAGCACAGTTTAGCTGGGCCTAGCATGGAGGGTGGAGCTGGGGCAAGTGAGGATGTCCAGGGAGGCAGCTGGGTTATAGTTACAAGGGGAAGCAGGGGGAACAGGAGGAGGCAGGCCAGTTCTGAGTTGGCAAACACCAACAGATTTGCCAGATTGAGTGAAACTGTTGGGGATGTCCATTCAGGAATGGCAATGCCAGATAGAGATGTATTTCCTATAACAGCCGGGCGAACAGCTCTACTGGAGGAGAGGGAGGGCAGAATAGGCAGAACAACAGACAGGTTTTGGTTGTAGGGGACTCTATTATTAGTAGACAGGGTGATTTGTCACCCAGATCCCAGCAATCGAATAGTTTGCTGTCTCCCGGGTGCTCGGGTTCGTCATGTTGTGGATCGGGTAGACAAATTATTGGGAGGGGCTGCAAATTAACCGGCGGTCTTGGTACATATTGGTACCAATGACAAAGTTAGTGGAAGATGGAGTGTCCTAAAGAATGATTTTAGAGAACTAGGCAATAAGCTGAAGGCAAGGACCTCCAAGGTAGTATTTTCTGAGATACTACCAGTGCCACGTGCTAGCCCAGGGAGGCAGAAGGAGATTAGGGAGGTTAATGCGTGGCTAAAGATGTGGTGCACTAAGGAGGGGTTTGGCTTTTTAGAGCACTGGGCTGACTTCTCACTTCGGTACAATCTCTACAGTAGGGATGGATTGCACCTTAATGATGAGGGAGCTTTTGTACTAGGGGATAGGATGGTAGAAAGGCTGGAGGAGTTTTTAAACTAGTAGGTGGGGGGGAGTGACTAGATATAAGTAATGGGGTAGAAAGTGTAGAGGGTATAAGGGATGAATTAACAACTCATAGGGGAGGAGATGGGGGAGGGGTAGTATAGTCAATAGCGAGGTAATACAAAATAATTCAAGTACAGTGGCAGGCACTTCAGAACTACAGACTCATAACATAAGGTAGAAGCTTGCCAGGAAAAATGGGAGAGTTAGAATTATTAGCAATTAATGAAAAAAGGGCTGATTTTCACGGTCTAAGGGCAGCAATACAAAGTATAGACTGGGATAGAGAACTGATAGGTAAAAACACTGAACATAAATGGACAACATTTAAATCCTTACTAAATATACATACACATCGGCATATACCGTGTGGGAATAAAAGTAAAAGGAGTAAATCACAACCCATGTGGCTTAACAATGATTTAAAGATTAAGATACGGAGTAAAAAACAGGAATTTAAATGATACAAACAAGAGGGGACAGAGACTGCTTTACGGGAATACAAGGAAATCAACAAGGCTTGCAAAAGCGCGATTAGACTGGCTAAAATAGAAAATGAAAAATGAATTGCAAAAGAGAGTAAGACTAACCCTAAAATATTTTTAAAGTATATTAATGGGAAGAAGGCGAGGAAGGAAGCTATAGAAACATTAGAATGTGAAACAGGCTGTCTGAAAATTAGTGACCAGGAAAGGCAGATGAGCTAAATAGGTTCTTTTCTTCGGTATACACAATGGAGGTACCAGTGGTTGGGACACTGCAACATAAGGGGGCTACACTACCTTTGCCAAATTATTGGTTAACACAGGAAGTAATCCAAAAGTGGTTGGAAAAAATAAATGTTAATAAAGCCCCGGGTCCTGATGGAATACATCCAAGGGTACTAAGGGAACTGGGTTCTGTAATAGCCAAACCATTATATTTAATTTTTCAAGATTCACTCAACACAGGTTCTCTACCAGATGAATGGAGAAAAGCTGATGTGATACCTATATTTTAAAAGGGAGCAAGAGCAAATCCGGGGAATTATAGACCAGTGAGCCTCACTTCTGTAGTGGGGAAGCTTTTAGAAGGGTTAATAAGGGATAATATACAAGAATATGTCTATTTGAACAGGATTATAAGTAGGAGTCAACATGGATTTATGAGGGATAGGCCATGTCAAACAAATCAAATTAGTTTCTATGAGGAGGTTAGTAGGAACCTGGATCAATGCAACTCAGTGGATGTAGTCTTTTTGGATTTTGCAAAGGCTTTTGAAACAGTGCCACATGGGAGACTATTGGGCAAACTAAGGGATACAGGAATTGCAGTAAATATCTGCTCATGGATTGAGAGCTGGCTAAAAGACAGGAACCAAAGGGTTGTTGTAAATGGAACATACTCCGATTGGACTAATGTATTAAGTGGGGTTCCTCAGGGTTCAGTATTAGGTCCTCTCCTTTTTAACATATTTATTAATGACTTAGAGGTAGGATTGGAGTGTGGGGTCTCCATTTTCGCTGATGACACAAAGTTGTGCAAGGTAATTAAATCAGATAATGATGTGCTTTCCCTCCAAGGGGATTTACATAAAATTGAGGAATGGGCATCTAAATGGCAGATGAGATTTAATACAAATAAATGTAAGGTTATGCATCTGGGAAGGAAAAATAGCCATGCAATATATAATCTTAATGGAGCAAATCTAGGTGTATCAGATATTGAAAGGGATTTGGGAGTGCTTGTGGACAACCACCTAGGTAACAGTGCTCAAAGCCAAGCAGCAGCTGCAAAGGCAAATAAAATATTAGCATGTATTAAGAAGGGTATAGAAGCCAGGGAAGCAAATATAATTCTGCCACTATACAAATCTCTAGTACGCCCTCATTTGGAATATGGAGTACAATTTTGGGCACCACTTCATAAAAAGGACATTTTAGAGCTGGAAAAGGTACAGGGAAGGGCAACAGGGGAGCTTTTTGTGCCAAGAGGTTTTCAACTGACAAGAGGACATCCGTTGCGGTTAGAAGTAAAAAGATTCCACCTCAAAGAAAGAAAAGGGTTCTTCACAGTAAGGGTGGTTAATCTGTGGAATTCTCTAACAGAGGAGGTGGTGACAGCAGATTCGATAGATAACTTTAAAAGGGGACTAGATTTATTTCTAATTAAAAACGGAATTCAGGGTTATCATTGATAATTAGAGAGAAAGTATTGATCCAAATTTTTTACATTTCCCTTTGAGACAATTGGCTAAGTCTCGCTTTTTTTTTATTTTTTATTTGCTTACCTCCAGACTAATTAATAATAAAAAAATAAAAAAACATTAAATAATTGATTAATAATTAATTAACAACTAATGAATTAATAGTTAATCCGCATATTGCAGATCAGAGGAGATCTCAAAAGGTTGAACTTGATGGACTGAAAGTCTTTTTTCAACTTTAAATACTATGTAACTATGTAACTATGTATAACTTCATAGTACATGTACATTTTAATCCAAGTGAAACTCTGCATCACACAGAGTACGGATAGCCTGGCAGCAATGTGTAGTTGGAGTATGGACTTTTCCCAATGACAATGAAAAAAGATGATTAAGGAAATGCATGGACCTGAAATGAGAAAGCTGTGGCATGAAAAACAGGCACCCATGAGTACACAATCCTACATATAAAACAATGTAGGCAATTATTTCCACATTGTATAAATATAATTGTTGAACTTCTGTTTTCCAGTGATAGGGTTATATTAAAAACTGTTGATAATCCACTGCTGTAAAAGATGATGGTCTTGAAATTTTTTTTACTTTCATGAAGAGGAAAGGGGTCACGTACAAACTTTTGCCCTTATTCAGTTGAGCAATTGTAAGTTACTGAAGCCCGTAAACTAATTTGCTATTCAATTGGCGTCTTTTAGCTACCCGCAAACGATTTGCAGGTTACAGGCTGAAAATCCTTGCAGTTGTCAAAATCGTAACTCTGACCCATCTAAACCTTTGATTGTTCAAGCCCGTAAATGTTACAATAGCCAGTCGCTATTCAATTGTTACAATTCCTCAAGCCCTTAAATGTTTTCACACCCGTAAATGGCAAATATAGAAGAAAATCCTACGAGTACCAGACAGGTCTCGCAAGGGGGTTAAACACCTGATCGTAGCACTGTAAATGCAAAAAAAAAAAAAAAATCAATACTGCACTTTAAAAGATGGGGAAAGTGATGAAAGACATTAGAATTAATTGCACAACAGTCTCAAGCTCGCAAATCTGCAATAACATTTTTTTTTTTTTATGTTTAATTTCTGTGATGTATCAATCTTGGTAATCAAGGAGTTAATACATATCAGGCCACCCACATGGACTATAACATTTCCTTCATTCATTTTTATTATTTTGTAGATTGCCGGATTGCAAGTCTGATCGCATATTGGACTTCTAAACGCTAATTGATTGTGGTTTAACCTCATGATGACGGTCTCATTTACTATTGGCTGTTTCTAAATCAGTAGTTACGGCCTTGCTTAATTGAGCACGATCATGCTCTGAAATGCTACTTACAGATGCATGGTTTGCGGTTTAGTCTTTTTGGCCAGGTAGCTGCAGGCTTGATCAATTGAATCACTCTCTGACTGTTGCAAATTTCGGTATGAAGGCAACTGCGGACTTTGCAATTGAATAAGGGCCTTTTTATATTATGTTTCAGTCTTGTATGTTTATTTAGAATTCTTGATAAAGAGCAGAAACATTTTGCATAGGTGCTCTAGTACTTAATTATTATTATTAATTTTTTAAACTATATTTTACTCACTTTTATGGCTAGTTACCAGCTTTGGAATATAAGTGATATGTATTATAATCAGTAATTTTGATGCATTAAGTTTTTATTTAAACCAGGATTTTTATCTTTCAGTTGTCAAAGCAAAACCATAGAAACATAAAAGCCAACGGAGTCCTTAATCATTCATAATACAATAGATATACTGTATCAGATGTGGCCCACCACTTCTCATGTTCACATGTTTTATCGTATAGATCATGTAGCTGTGTGAGGGCCAACCTTAGCAGAGGAAGAACTTTGCAGTCAGAAGTAAGTTGAAGGTCAGAGCTTTGGCAGACATGAGCCGCAGTCCCAAGACAGTCATGGACAATGTGTTCACCCTCTAATACCCAATAACACAAGCCTAGCAATTTTGGATGAAGAAAGAGGTGAATAGAGGCTATAACCTAGAGAATATACCATAGTGTTAGAAGTAACCATCAAATTATTACAGTGCTCATATGCCACTGATCTAGCATCATATGTCACCAACAGTAAGTTTCTCAGATGTCAATGAACTTATTTTCATCAATTATGTTTCAACATAATAAACAACAAAGTAGGTTGTTGTCTTATAAAAATTTACATCTAACACACATTTCACAAGAAATAAAATAAGGACCTTTGACTTTATTTTCCATATTGCTTGAAAATATCTGATGCTATCAGAGAATGTAGAGATCTGTATGTCATGTGCAATGGTATTATTTTATTAATTATTAGTATTTAGATATTATAAATACTCAGTAATATATATATATATTTTTATATTTTCTATATTTCATCACAAATCATGTACAGATTTAAAAAAACAATTTACAATGTCAATATGTAACTGGCCATTTGGCACTAAAATGGTAACTCTTGAAGAAGGAACATTTGAATTTCAGAAGCTTTATATCACAAAAATATGTTTAGTTAATTCTCAAAAAATTCTAAACCTCTACCACTTAATTGACATGGCGGTATACCTGGGGCCTCATTCTATTACCGGCCGTAGGAGATGCGGGGCCGCAAGGACCGGCCGCAAGCTATTCGGCTATTCTATTCCCCTCAGGCTGTGGATTCCGGCAGGCTTGCGGCCGGCGCCTTGCTATCCCTTGCGGCCGCTCGCGCCGGAGGAAAGCCTTTCATCTAAAATGGCCGCAAGAGTTTCGGCGGCAAGAAAGCCCCGGTTGCTATTCTATTACTCCGGGAACCCTCTCTGCAAGGCTAAAAGCGAGCCGCAGCTTACTTGCAGGAAAAAGGTCCCGCTAGCACCAATTAAGCACATTATAAAGCAGAAATAAAGCCATCCTGCACTCTGAGGAGACTATAAAGTGATTGTAGGTGTTAGCAAAAATAGCACAACATTCCCCTATACTCAAATCCGTAAAAAAAATATTTTTTTATATATGTCAAATATTCATGTAAAAAGTCCGGAGTGCTTGGAGCACCTCAGACCCGGCCACGCTGCGGCCGGAAAATAAACAGTTAATGTAAACTCGGATTTGGGCTGATGTGCAAGCTTGAGAGTGGGTTACTATTAATCCTCATGTCCCCCAATATGATCCCTAGCATTTACAGAGCTTTACAGTGCTGTCTTGAATTTATTTTTGACTTTAAAGATTTCTGAGCTTACGGCCGGTTGCAAGATATACGGCCAGCCGTAAGAGGAGATCCTTGCGGGGCCGTTTAATAGAATTGCGAGGTAACGGAACCCCCGCAAGGAATCGCAGCCTTGCGGCTGTTTTACGGCCGATAATAGAATGAGGCCCCTGGTGTTTTATCTGTATGGAAGACCCACCTTTTGGTCTTGACATGATGGCCCTATCTTTTATCCACCTACCCTGGTAATTCGCCTGGCACTGGACATCCTCTCCCTGGAGATCTTTCACATATACAGCATTGTATTTTCCCTTTTTGGAGAGCACTGCAGAGGCACTTATTATATCAGTGTTTTGTGTGGTAGAATTCATATAGATATCCACTTTTTGGGGTAGAAAATCTTCACCAAACATGCAGTGGATGATTCTCCTTCTGTCTGAGACTTCAGCACAAAGAGGGAGGGCACAGAGGTCTTATTTTTATCTGGATAAACACACGAAAAGGAGGAAAATGTATTTCTAGTGTGGAATTAGCTATGACATTAGTTTTGGAATTTATTCATTTGATTTAACAGGACTTTCCTCTTTATTAATATTATATTTTTCAACATTTACACTTACCCAAACCTAATAGACATGCAAATGCATTTTATGTTTGGATAAAAACCAAATGAATATAAATTATTATTAACATACTTACTAGGCTGAACAAAAATAAGAGCTCTTGTCTCTCACTGCTTTGTATCGTGAACATAAACTGCTCTGCTTACAGACATAAACCCTTTTTCCACTGTATGGGCTGCAATGAAGAATATATCAAGTCTCCCAGCTATTTAATGCTTTATCGGAGTTACAATATCTCCTGATGGACAGTGCTTGTATAATTATGTAGGTAAAGTATCTCAGTTACAACTTGTTAATTAGTTAAATCAAAGGTATTTTTTGTTCTAAATTATCTATATTATTCATGATGTACATCTTGCACCTTTGTTGTTCAGATATCTCCCATTATTATATAGTATAATAGTTCTGATAATATATTTGTTTTGGAGGAAAGTATCAAAGGTGAGAGCTTCCTAAACTTGTGTTCTTAAAAAACCCTGTAACCCGTTCATGTTTTGTGTTAACTAAAAAGAATCAATTACAACCAGTTTATGTTATAGTAACAAATCCCTCTCCAGACACACCGCATTCTTATTTAGATTGTAAGCAGAGAGTTTCCCATCCTGTAGGGTGCTTTGGAAAAAAGCACTTTCTACAAAGATTCTAAACTCAAAACAAAGCCCTCCAATTTTCTGCAGTTTAACATTGTATTTGTCCTTGTGCTAAAAGGTTAATAATAATAATAATAATAATAATAATAATAATACTCTATAAAATAATTCTCCATTAAATTAATATATAGTACTATAATAAATATTCCTTCCTCTGCATACTAAGCACAATAATGGATACGTTGCAGCTACAGTGCCTTGCAAAAGTATTCACCCCCCTTGGCATTTTTTGTGTTTTGTTGCCTCACAACCGGGAATTAACATGGATTGTTTGAGGATTTGCATCATTTGATTTACAGAACATGCCCACAACTTTGAAGATGTTTATTTTATTTTTTTGTGAAGCAAACAACAAATAGAACAAAATAACAGGAAAAGTCAATGTGCATCACTATTCACCCTCCTAAAGTCAATACTTTGTAAAATTACCTTTTGCGGCAATCACAGCTCCAAGTCACTTTGGATAAGTCTCTATGAGCTTGTCACATCTTACCACTGGGATTTTTGCCCATTCCTCCTTGCAAAACTGCTCCAGCTCCTACAAGTTGGATGGTTTGACCTTGTGAACAGCAATATTTAAGTCTGAACACAGATTTTCTATTGGAATGAGGTCTTGGCTTTGGCTAGGCCATTCCAACACATTTACATGTTCCCCCTTAAACCACTCAAGTGTTGCTTCACTGTATTTGGGGTCATTGTCCTGCTGGAAGGTGAACCTCCGTCCTAGCCTCAATTTACGCACAGAGTGGTAAAGGTTTTGCTCAAGAATATCCCTGTATTTAGCACCATCCATCTTAACCTCAACTCTGACCAGTTTCCCAGTCCCGGCTGCTGAAAAACATCCCCACAGCATGATGCTGCCACCACCATGTTTCACTATGGGGATGGTGTTCTTTGGGTTGTGTGTTGGGTTTGCGCCAGACATAGCGTTTTCTTTGATGGCCAAAAAGTTCAATTTTAGTGTCATCAGACCAGAGCCCCTTCCTCCATACATTTTGAGAGTCTCCCACATGCCTTTTGTTTTTTGCCTTTTGTTTTTTGCTGAAAGTAATGGCTTTCTTCTGGCCACTCTGCCATAAAGCCCAACTCTATGGAGAGTACATCTTCTTGTTATCCTATGTACAGATAGTCCAGTCTCTGCTGTGTAACTCTGCAGCTCCTCCAGGTTTACCTTAGGTCTCTGTGCTGCCTCTCTGATTAATGCCCTCCTTGCCCGGTCCGTGAGTTTTGGTGGGTGGCTGTCTCTTGGCAGGTTTGCTGTTGTGCCATGTTCTTTCCATTTGGTTATGATAGATTTGATGGTGCTCCTTGGGATCATCAGAGATTTGGATATTTTTTTTATAACCTAAACCTGACTTGTACTTCTCAACAGCATTGTCCCTTACTTGTTTGGAGAGTTCCTTGGTCTTCATGGCAGTGTTTGGTTAGTGGTGCCTCTTGCTTAAGTGTTGCAGCCTCCTTGGCCTTTCAAAAAAGGTGTGTATATGTAATGACAGATCCTGTGACACTTAGATTGCACACAGGTGGACATCATTTCACTAATTACGTGACTTCTGAAGGTAATTAGTTGCACCGGACCTTTTTATGGGCTTCATAACAAAGGGGGTGAATACATACGCACATGCCAATTTTCTGTTTTCTATTTCTAAAAAAAAGTTTTATGTATATATTTTTCTCATTTTACTTCACCAACTTAGACTATTGTGTTCCATTACATAAAATTCAGATTAACAAAACATTGAATTTAAGGCTATAATGTAACAAAATAGGTAAAAAGTCAAGGGGGTGAATACTTTTGCAAGGCACTGTATATGTACAGGGCTTTCCTTAAAGTATCTACAGTAGAGACACATACAAGCTCAGATAGAAAGTAATTTTGAGCACATTGCATATACAATATTGCTGTATTTAGTAATTTGACCATCTCTCTATCTGACTGGTATCACCCCTAAATATAAACTGCCTTGTATGTTTTGTACCGAAATGCACAGTGACTCACTGCTTTATACAAGATTACTTATTTATTAGACAGAATAATTGGAAAATAATAACTCACAGGACACATGGCGTTTGCTGGAGGAGCAATTTTCATAGTAAAATAGTTTTATTAGATTAATACCCAGGTATAATCAGAATATTGATATAAAATGGTCTGAATTATCTGACATAATCTGTAAATATTTATTGAATAATTGGCCCATGATAATAGATTGAGCAGCAGAGAGTGCACTAGAGGAGTTAGGTGCTGCAAGACTCTCCAGCAGATACAGCTCTGAGGATACTTCATGTGATTACTTGGGCACTCTGTATTCCTTGGTCTCAGTGCTTACAGTTACACATCAGGAAGTCTTGTTACTGTACAGGATGTGTAACCTGTCAGTGCTGCAGAACAATCTATCTTTCTGTGCATCTCACTTTTTTTATTTCTTCCTTTTAAATGGAATACATAATAAAATGTACAATATTATAAGTGAATGTTATATATTAAAAAATTATAAATAAGATACATAGCAATATATTCACTAAACATCTGTGAAATGTTTCATTATAGCTATGGTGTCTATTTTACCCATAGGACAACTGAGACTTTAGCATTCTGTTTTACAACCTCTGCAAAGCTTAGTGAATTTGGGGAATTGTATAGTGAAATATAGTATACATTCAAATATATTAAATTGTACAATGTGATTTCATAGTTATAAAATATTTAAGTCCCATAAATATACTTACTGTAAGCAAATATAATAAAACATCTTAGCATTATAAATAAAATATATAATATTTTATAACATTCTCTACTTTCCACCTGATTCACTAACCATCATAGGGTCTGCAAAGTAAATAGCTGATGTAAGGTGCATAAAAAATAAATAATAATATTAATAACAGCATGTTGTGGGCAATTAAAAAAAACAAAAAAAAAACTTTTCAACAATACAGTTTAAAAGAAAAAAGTAACAGTGACTTGTCGCTATGTTATACATTATAGTTTAATATAGAAATGAGGAAAAACATATGTAATAGATAAAAACTGTACAAAATAGTTAAATTAAGTAAAAATATGAAAACCAAAATAAAACTAATTACTAATAACTACTTATTTGCCGAAAGCTGTAAAGCAATTTGAATTAATTATACATATGTTATTATTAACTTAATATGCTAAAACATTATTTTTTTTAAAATAAAAAAATAATGATAGCATGTTTACTTTCCGGAAAAATATTATATGTTGGCATTCTTTCTTTAAAAATATTTACTTGTAAATCCATTTTGTATTCAAACAGAGCTTATGTCAGATGACATGATATTCACAATATTTTTATCTAAAATGTTCAGGCTATTTAACTTGGTGTCAAGCTTTCAGCAAAGCATTTTACCTCTCATGCAAAATTTAATGAACCAATATATGTTTTTCAGTGTTTGTGACTGAGATTAACAGTACATTCTAAGTATAAAGTATATGTAAATAATGTAATGATCCATAAAAGTGGTTACCGTATATCTTTATCTGGCCTTTATACATGCCCTTCGTCTATTTAGTCATTATCAAAAATAATCACATAGGCCCTCATTCAATTGCGATTTGGCCAATTGAATAGGGCCCTAAATAAGCACATAATTTTTTTTTTTTAAATAAGTTTTTAGTTAGTGAAAACCTTGTTTTTGGATAGATGCTTACTAACTAAAAACTTCTTTAAAAAAAATATGTTATGTGCTTATTTAGGGGCCTATTCAATTGACCAAAGTGCAATTGAATGAGGGCCATAGTTTTCATCATTATTAATACAGTATCACAAAATTGTTTTCTTCATTATTAATATCACAAAATTGCCTCCACTAATCTATGTGTGCTTGTAAGTATTTATTGGCACCATCTATGATACACTTACTCTGGAATTTGTTTTAATCTTTAACGTAGCAGTAAGATTTACTATAACTATATCCTTTGAAAAAAATGAAATGGGTTGTAAGTATTCTACTGCACTACTACATTATTTACATTTACTATATAGCTATAGCTTGTTAGAAAGATTGTTTGTGTGAGTATATACTTACATAAAATAAATAAATTGTACATTTGTGTTCACATTTGTATCTAAAAATAAGTTTAAGAAATACATAAATAATTGTTAATATATTACCTCAGTGTTCAGTGATATGCTCCTTATTTAAAGTTGGAATTAATATATACAAAATATTTCAACAATGTTTCAATGAGATGTCTCCCTAATTCCCCAGATCAAGCATAAATTTGAATATTTAAAAAAATATATTATTACTGTTTTATAGGTATTTTTCATGTGCCATAAATATGATGACCGGTCACTTACGTGGCAGTAAGTCATGTCACCAGCAAAATATGATCCTTTAAACATGTTGTGACTTTAAAGATCTCAGATATTCCATAAATCAAACAACTAAAATATAACTTTACTATTTTATAGTATTATAATGTAACTAAAAAACTTTGCAGATCCAAAAAAAAGTATTTCCATAGATAGGTTATAAATTAGCCGTCTTCTTCCTCCAGTGAATTTCAAGATTTATGCAGGTAGTAAGACATGTTTATAAAAAGTTCTATATTTGGTTTAAGAGTCTACTCCATGAAAACTTTAGTTGTCTTCATTGTATAAAGCATTATTAGTTTTTGTACAGGGCCCAATTACATTTGTATCACTGTGGTATCCCAGCACCGTGATGTATCGTCGTTCAAATACTGGTTCCTGCAAAGTAGGAGGAAGGATGTGAGTGTGCATAGAGGAGGGTTCAGGCAAGCTTTTTCTCTGAATAAAGCAAAATAATTAATGCAGGGGAATTCACAAATATTATACGAATATGTATTTGTATACTACAATGTACATGCAAAATTACCTATAACTGTGAATATGTCCTTCAGCTGTGGTAGTAAAAATTAGTTTGAACTCCCTCCTCTATGAGTCTTACCCCCTCTCCGTCCTCTGTGTATGTTCCCCTTCCCTGTGTCTCTTTTCTCCCTGCCCCCCCTGTGTCTCTTCCCTCTCCAATGTGTCCTCCCCCCTCATTTCCCTCCCCTGTGTCTTTTCCCCCTCCCCTGTGTCTTTTCCCTCTTCCTCTCCCTCACCTGTATTTCTTCCCCCTCCTCTCATGCCTCTGTGTCTCTTCCCCCTTCTCTCACTCAGCTGTGTCTCTCCCCCTCCTCCCCTGTATGTCTCTCCCCCTCCTCCCCTGTGTGTCTCTCCCCCTCCTCCTCTGTGTGTCTCTCTCCCCTCCTCCTCTTTGTGTCTCTTTCCCCTCCTCCCTTGTGTGCCTCTCCCCTGTGTCTCTCACCTCCTCCACTGTGTGTCTCTTCTTCCCTTCTCTGGCTCCCTTCTCTCCCCCCACCCTCCCTCGTGTCTCTTCCCCCTCCCCTCTGTCTTTTCCCTCTTCTTCTCCCTCCCCTGTATTTCTTCCCCCTCCTCTCATGCCTCTGTGTCTCTTCCCCTTCTCTCACTCCCCTGTGTCTATTCCCCCTTCTCTCACTCCCCTGTGTCTATTCCCCCTTCTCTCACTCCCGTGTTTGTCTCTCCCCCTCCTCCCCTTTGTGTCTCTCCCCCTCCTTCCCTGTGTGTTTCTCCCCCTCCTCCTCTGTGTGTCTCTCTCCCCTCCTCCTCTTTGTGTATCTTTCCCCTCCTCCCCTGTGTGCCTCTCCCCTGTGTCTCTCACCTCCTCCACTGTGTGTCTCTTCCTCCCTTCTCCCCCCCTCTTTCCTTTGTGTCTATTCCCCCTCCCCTGTGTCTTTTCCCTCTCCCTCCCCTGTATCTCTTCCCCCTCCTCTCAGTCCCCTGTGTCTCTTCCCCCTTCTCTAACTCCCCTGTGTCTCTCCCCCTCCTCCTCTGTGTGTCATCTCCTCTCTTCCCCTGTCTCTCCCCTCTTTCCCTCTTTGTCTCTTCCTATGTCTGTCTCTCCCCTCCTCCCCTGTGTGTCTCTCCCCTCCTCCCTGTGTGTCTCTCCCCTCCTCCCCTGTGTGTCTCTCCCCTCTTCCCCTCTCTGTCTCTCCCCTCTTCCCCTGTGTGTCTCTCCCCTCCTCCCCTGTGTGTCTTTACCCTCCTCCCATGTGTGTCCCCCCTGCTCCCCTGTTTGTTTCTCCCCTCTTCCCCTGTCTGTATCTCCCCACTTCCCCTGCCTGTCTCTCCCCTCCTCCCCTGTAATGCCGCGCAGTGCACATGTGCGCGCCTAGCGCAGTGAGCATGCGCGGCTAATGCTGAATGTGCATGCCCAGCGCAGTGCATGCCCAGTGCAGTGTGCATGCGTGGCTAATGAGGGTTTTGCTATCTGTCGTAGTTGTCAAACTGCGATTTGTCGCAAGCGTGATGACGAATCGCAGTTTGACAACTATTATATGTCATGATTACTAAATATGTATAAACTGCCAAGATTTTCCTTAGTCGAATAGAGTACAGTGGGCACAAGTGGGAAACAAAAGTCTTAGGTAAGTGGAAATGCAAAACAAATGGGTCAACAGATATTTTGATACAACAAAATAAAGGTCCCTAGTCTAAATAGTTTAGAATCTTGAACAAAAAGTTGGAGTGCGATGGTGACAGAGATATAAAGGAGTGCACTGCTGTTAAGAGCTTTTTATGTTAGGGTCAATATTTTAAATTTTATACAGGGGGCTCTGGTTAGCCAGTGGAGTGATTGAATGATAGATAGTGCAGACACGGATCATTGAGTATGGTAGATGAGTCTAGTTATTATGGACTGGAATGGAGAGAGACAGGTGATCAAGATGTAGTAGTCAAGGTGAGTGATGATGAGCGAATGGATTAGAATTTTAGTGTGTAAGATAGTGACGCAGGTGAATACAACATGATTCGCTATTCATAATATGTGAGCTTTGAAGGAGAGAGCAGAGTTTAATAGAACATCATTAAAGCAGGGCTGAGAGGTGGGAATGATGATGCCATTGTCAACAGGGAGGAATATTTGAGAAATGGGAGCTGCAGTGGTGAATTAGATCAGACCGCAGAGTCTGTATTAGATATCTGTTGCTTTTCCAATTAGTGTGGAATGTGCACATTCCAGAGAAATAAGACACAGACACAGTGTTTCTGTATAGTAGTTCTCAAAGCGCTCTGTATTATAAAATGGCAGTTTACAAGTTTATATGTAAAAACGTTATCTGATCAAACGTCACATGATTCCTTTGTCTAGGAATTAATAGCTTTATTGATTGGTTCAAAATTGCTGCAGTGTGTCGTCATCATACTGGTCAGTAGAGGGAGGAACCGTTCATTTGTCCTTATTTGGTCACGGATGTATGCATCATCAGGCCAATCCCATTTGTAGTTCTGTAGTCGTTTGTAGTCCATCCTGCATCTTAAGTAACCTCCATTGTCAGTAATCTTCTTCTCATTTATAAATATATAAGTGAGTAAGGAATGCAGACAAACATCTTAACATAAAAAGACATTTTCCGAATTATCATCCATAACAGTCCCCCCTAAAATGTACTGTTTTATGTTATTAATGAGTGTGCAACCTAAGAAAAGCAGCTGTACTTATGTTAATGCGTGATGAGGGGTAAACTCCCCCCTAAACACTAGGGGCCTCATTCTATTATCGGCCGTAAATCGGCCGTAAGGCTGCGATTCCTTGCGGGGGTTCAGTTAACTCGCGATTCTATTATACGGCCCCGCAAGGATCTCCTTTTACGGCCGGCCGCATATCTTGGAACCGGCCGTAATCTCAGAAATATAAAAACTCAAAAATAAATTCAAGCCTGCACTGTACAGCTCTGTAAATGCTAGGGATCATATTGGGGGACATGAGGATTAAAAGAAACCCACTCTCAAGCTTGCACATCTGCCCAAACCCGAGTTCAAATTAACTGTTTATTTTCCGGCTGCGGCGTGGGTGTGTCTGAGGTGCTCCAAGCACTCTGGACTTTTTACATTGATATTTTACGGATATTAAAAATAAAATATTTTACGGATTTGAGTACAGGATAATTATGTGCTATTTTTTCTAACACCTAAAATCCCTTTATAGTCTTCTCAGAGTGCAGGATGGCTTTATTTGAGCTATTTTATGTGCTTAATTGGTGCTAGCGAGACCTCTTTCCTGCAAGTAAGCTGCGGCTCGCTTTTAGCCTTGCAGAGAGGTTTCCCGGAGCAATTGAATTGCAAATCTCTTGCGGCCGTTTTAGATCAAAGGCTTTCCTCCGGCGCGAGCGGCCGCAAGAGATAGCAAGGCACTGGCCGCAAGCCTGCCGGAATCCCCGGCCGTAAGGGAATAGAATAGCAGAATAGCTTGCGGCCGGTCCTTGCGGCCCCGCAACGGCTGCGGCCGCTAATAGAATGAGGCCCTAGGTGTATATCTGTCCCTGAGGATAAGGTGGATGACTGCTAGAAAGCCCTAAACATCTGTGCTGTGAACGCCTGTTCTTCTTTGTACATTTGAGTAGCCATGGCTTATCCACGGCCCCTCCTGCCACTGTCACAGACAAGTCAGATGCCTTTCCCTAGCCCCTTGTATCAGGAACATGTGGGAAAAGGGGTTTATGTGGAAACCTCACTCCTAGATACAATAGACCGTAACACTCTATGTGACTCCTCACAGTTGTCATCATCACAAAATTCTCGGTGCACAAAGGTTGGTGTGACTCCAGTAACTGACTTCTTAAAAAAAAAATATGTTCGGACACAGGGGATAATACAGCAGGTAACAAATGCAAGAATTATCAGTATTGAAAGAAAGACAATTCCAACCTGTAACAATGCCAGTTGTTCATCCACCCAAACCATTTATCCCAATAGTCTGTGTTTCCAGAACTCTCCTTCAATTCTTGTGTCAAGTTGTTAAGTTCTTTAATGGCTAAAGTAATCTTACCGTTTGGACCCATATTATCAGGTATGTAGGTGCAACAGTTGCCAGTGTCGGTGTCGGGGAGCATTTTACACCCCCCTCCCTTTCTAGCATGTCTAGTGCCATTCTATACTGGAAGGCCATGTGTGATGTGGCCTTCAATTGTTCTGCAACTCCTTGCAGAGCGTCTCTGTATAATCCACAAACCTTTGTTGGTTATAATATATATATATATATATATATATATATAATTGATTCAAGCAACATTTTTATTTACACCAATCATTGGTATCAGTGATTCAAATCCTGCTGCTATCTGGTTTCGGCCCTTGAACTCATCCAGCACCCACCTTGGGACTCCAATAGAATCTATGTACACATGGGAATCAAAACTTTCTCTAGGTTCAGATGATGATGTATGTCTCTTCCTTCTGGACTGTGTCTGAGGAACACTATCTAGATCACCATAATAGGTTGGAACAATGTGTAACGGCATTATGGCTTTAGTCATGGTACATTCCCCACGCCATACTCCTGACAGTCTTACCCTGAGTTTCATATCTCCACACAACCAATATATGTCCCCCAAAGATTGTGTCTGATTGACTAGCATGGTGGCTGAACCATCTCTATATGTGTGACAAAACCCACTTGGGAACCTCTTGTAAGTTGAACCCCTGAGAAACGTTTCTCCTGTAACACGTATAATTTCCAGGGTACACAGTTATACCTCTCCCTGGGTGGGGATTACTAGTCATCACGGAGTACGTTTTCCTCCATTGTTTACTTCTTCTGGACCTGCCGTCTTTTGCAATTCTTTGAGCAATTTTAAACCTGTTGGCAGAGTCTGCATTGTATAAATGTTTATTTCTCCATCCACCTCTCTCCTTTCCATTTCCTGTGATACCATTGCTGCCTTCTTAGCCATCTGGTCTGCTAGATGGTTTCCTTGTGCTTCGTCTGAATTTAGCTTCCCATGTGCCTTTACTTTCAGTATGGCTACTTCCTTTGGGAGTGCTAAAGCATCTAGTAGTTCACGGATGGCTTTGTCATGCTTCACTGGAGTACCTGCGGCTGTCATGAATCCTCTAGCTCTCCAGATTACTCCAAAGTCTTGAGTCACTCCCAGAGCATATCTTGAGTCTGTGTAGATGTTGGCTCGGACTCCTGTCGCAACCTCACAGGCTTTGGTCAATGCAATAAACTCTGCTTCTTGTGCTGACATGGAGGGAGGTAGTGAGAAGGCTCGCATCACATCTTTTTCTGTAGTCACAGCATATCCTGTGTGATATTTTCCATTCTCATCAGCATACCTTGATCCATCTACATACAGAGTGATGTCTGGGTCTGTCAGGGCAAGGTCTTTTACATTCGCAAGGTGTGAGGTCTCCATTTCCATTTGTTGAAGGCAGTCATGCAGTGGATTTGTGAGTCCTGGGACTGCATATGGGTCTCTGGCTTGTATACTGGGAGTGCTGTCTGCTTCTTGTGGGAGCTCCACCGTAAATGCACTATCACCTGCTGCATTATTGTACAATGTCTTTAGGTTTAAGGTGACCTGCTTCGATTTAGTGAGTCTTGCTTCATATTGGAAATCTCGGCCTGGAGATTGTTTATTCCACAGCGTGCAATATAGAGGGTCTTGTGTCTCATCTGTGAGCGTCTGGCCGTTTCCACCACCTTCCAGTAGACGTCTTTTTACATATAGATTGGTTATTCCTGAGTTTGGGTTCAAAATCAGGCTGTACAATCAGGCTGTACCAAAAGTATCCATCTTCCTCATCTCCCCCCTCTGGAAATGGTAAGAGAGTGGCTGGATTGAGAACATAACATCTCTGTAAAGTAACATTGTCTGGCAGAAGGAGGGAACATTGCAGACGGAGGTGTCTGGCTGTAGTCATGTGCTTAGGTTGAGTCTGCTGTATGATGGCCGCAATATTATGTGGTGCCAGAACTGTCAGAGGACAGCCACGGACTATATACATCATATGTGTAGAAGGATTAATTCGGGGGTTAAGGGCTGCCTGTTTTCTTTTTCTGTATTTAATATTTGCAAACTATTCAAAAACAAACTCCATTTTGGATCAAATTCACATGCAAAATCTCTCTTCCAAATCACTTACTATAACATTCTAGGAACTACTCGCTTCAGTCCCGTACTTAACTTACAATAATTCCCAACTAACACTCCACTTCTTCCTTCATAGTTACCATAAGTGGAACAGTGCCTAGGTGAGGTCTGGCACTTGCACAAACATAACAATTAGTCTTATTATGTGACTCTACGTTATATTTCATCCATTCCAGCCATAAGTTGAGGTCTGTGAACCCAGTCTCATTTGCTAGGGTTCCTTCGTACGTAGGTTTACTGATATCAGTCGTTTGGGGTAATGCCTGAGTGTGTTGTACTTGCATTAGTCCTTCTGATATGAGTGGTGCATTTAGATCTCTGAGCATAAATTTACCAAACCGTCCTTTTGCTTCTCCTCTAACCCAGCCACCCATTAGGTATGTACCTGCGTCTGTGGGTCTGTGGGTAAGTCGCATGTTAGCTCCAGTCTTGCCATTTGGCGAGCATTTGCCTGGCTTTATTAGAGTCATACGTTCAAGTAAAGGGCTTCCACTCAAATCTGTGCTATCTAAGGCACTCTGTGGTTTGTAGCCCCAAGCTGTCCCAGTGTTCCATCCTACAGCTTCCCAATGACTACAATCTTTTCCCCAAGTCTGGTCTGTAACACATATGTGTATACATGTGCTGTGAGTGTCTTTGTACAAGTTACATTGTTGAGTCACGCTTAGCTGTTGGCAACATACAACATGACAATAATCAAAGGATAATGTGATCATATGTGTTTTAGATGGATTGTACCAAAATGTAATACCATCTTTCTTCTCACTAATGAATGCAGAGGGTTCTACTTTAGTTAAGAACAGACAGAAAAGGATATGTGTTATGATCATCATGATGTTGGCTGCTATGGGTCTGGTGCTGCTTGCAATGAGATGCATGGATCCAAGTAGGCCGTCCTTCAAGTTTAACTGAAGAACTTGAAAGGGACCATCATATCTGGATTCCAGAGGATTCTTTTTCACAAATCTCTTGACCAGGACCCAAGCTCCAGGAAGTAGTTGATGAGTACCAGTGTCTACTTCTGGATCTGGAATAGGAGAAAACATTTGTGCATGTATTTTAGTCAGTGCTTGAGATAAAGCAATCACATAATCAACAAATACATCAGATTTAAACTTCAATTGCTGAGGATAATAAGGATCTCCTGAGGGGACAGAGAAAACTTCCCTCCAGAGAGTGTACCCCATGCTTAACAGTGTTATTCTTGGGCATAAGATAAAACCCCTTTTTTTTTTTTTTTTTTTTTTACTGTCTCTAATGGCAACACCTTGTACTCAGGACAAGATGTTTATAAATCTTCCCTTCTCTTCAATCCTTCCACAAAGGCTGCTCCCAGCATCTGAGACTCGTGTCTGGAATGATACATTACCACTGACTTTTTTATCCTGTATAATATCTGACAAATTAATAGCCTGATTTACTGTTTCATCCGGAGCGCATGCTGTTAATAACTCGCAGAATTCTGTATCACCGTTGCAGACAGGCATGTAGGAGCTGATTTACATGAGCAGAGATTAGCAGGGAAGCTTAATAAAACATTGAATGTCTCCTATACCTTCCTTTTAAGAAAGATTAATATTCCCAAGGAGTAGTGGATACAGGGCACTGACTCCAGCAGAGTTAGCATAGTAAATGCTTCGTCATAGGTTTTAAAAGGGGTTGGTCCTAAAGTTATAGTCAACTCCCATTTTCCTAAGTTGGAAGCCATGATGGGGCAGTGGCTGTGTGTTAAGAATTTCATGTTTCTTTGTTCCACAAACCACTAAAATGTAGCAAACACCATTCTTCTCTCAATAATACAGACAGACATATTTTCACATAAAACCCTAATACGCACACAGAGTAGATGGGAGGAGGGAAGGGGAGTGGTTTGCTTTGCTTTGTCATAATATGGGGTGGCCAATCCCTCTCATACAATGCAAACCGGTCACCTCCCTCTTCAAAGAGTACAGTATCGAACACACAGAAACTTCAGACAAAATATTTCAAAAGAATACACGCATATACATACATATACATATGTATGTACTTCACAAACACACCTGTCTTACACTTACAAACAAGATAAACTATAAATCCTCCACTGATTTCAGTGGTAGACACAAATTCTCTAACCTGCATTTCTCAATTGTATTGCAAAGAAAAGAAATTACAGCAAATACTCACACATTTACTTGCAGCAAAACACAAGACAATCCATCTACTTTATAAACGAAAGCAATCAGAATATTATATAAATGTATGTAAGGAAAAGTTCCTTAATATTTCTGTGTTCTTACCTTAAACAGCATAGCAATACAGTAAAATATGTTAACACCTTTAAATACGACCTAACATTGGCGTAGGAAGAATTCTAAGATTCGTCCTTCAAATAGTTAAACGAGATGGGAGGGGGTGGATGAGGAATTTCTCTCTCTCTCTGTCTCTCTCTGTGCTTTCTCTACAGCTGTGATCAAGGTCAAAAAACACACAGAGAGAGATCAGCTTGTAGCTTTTAGGGAGAGAAGTTCTAAGCTGCATTTCTTATCAAAACATGCATCACAACCAGCAATGACATAGCATATAACATTATAATCATCAAACCTTTTCTGCAGAAAACTTTAGATTCAAAAGACATGTGATTTCAAGATCATGCGCATTATACAATTATGCGTCACACACACGTTTTTAACCACCCGCAGTGAATGACAGACGTCCCTTGAAGTTTTCAAGCTACTTTTACGGCCTAAACATCGTGACCTTCAAGGGATATCGTCTATCCAGCATGCATAGACATTTCCCAGGAAAAAAAATATGTATATAGAACAATCTCAATCCCCAGGGCACATATATGCAAGCCCGTATGTGTGACCTCTGGTTATATGTACGTCTCTGGGTACAAGTCATCCGTCTTCCAGAGAGCCACAAATACACGTGTGTGTCCTGAATCATATGTCTAATGGTCTCAATCATTTCAACTCACAATACCAACAGACACACACACACACACGCAGGCAACAGATATCTATTATCACAGGTTTTTTTAAAACGGACCTTGAGCAAGCTATACCACCTGTGCTTTGAATGCCTGTCAATAGCCGAGTGGTAGTCAAAGATAGTGGCTTGCACAGTACTAATTATCGACCTTACCAGACATATTTCATGAAGGTTCCTTCTGCTGTTGAAAGTCACCACTTCGCTCCTTCTCGGCTATTGTCAGGTCATAAACTCAAGGCTTCACGCTGGGCGCCAACTGAATTAGATCAGACCGCAGAGTCTGTATTAGATATCTGTTGCTTTTCCAATTAGTGTGGAATGTGCACATTCCAGAGAAATAAGACACAGACACGGTGTTTCTGTATAGTAGTTCTCAAAGCGCTCTGTATTATAAAATGGCAGTTTACAAGTTTATATGTAAAAACGTTATCTGATCAAACGTCACATGATTCCTTTGTCTAGGAATTAATCGCTTTATTGATTGGTTCAAAATTGCTGCAGTGTGTCGTCATCATACTGGTCAGTAGAGGGAGGAACCGTTCATTTGTCCTTATTTGGTCACGGATGTATGCATCATCAGGCCACTCCCATTTGTAGTTCTGTAGTCGTTTGTAGTCCATCCTCCATCTTAAGTAACCTCCATTGTCAGTAATCTTCTTCTCATTTATAAATATATAAGTGAGTAAGGAATGCAGACAAACATCTTAACATAAAAAGACATTTTCCTAATTATCATCCATAACAGTGGTAGGGGGAAAAGATTAGGAGATCAGTCATTGAAATCTTGAGTTTGAGTTGACTGGAGAGCTTATAGAAGAATATGCTTGAGAGGCAGTTGGCAGCAACATCTGCTAATAGGGATAGATCTGGTGTTGAGTGATAGATTTATGGATAGGTATGTGAACAAAGATATCCTGATCATTAGCAGGGAAGGAGTGAGACAATCCATGGGATATATCTCTAATGACCTATGATAACCACCACAATATATTTTATTTCAACTTCTATTGCATACTCATTTTGTAGTGTGTGTTTTGATTACACATATTGAATTTTTACATACTATGGCCCCTATCCAACTGAGCAATTATTAGTTTCTGAAGCCTGTAATGTAGCCCGTAAACTAATTTGCTGTTCAATTGGCGTCTTTCTGCTACACGCAAACGATCTGTGGGTTACAGGCTGAAAATCCTTGTGGTTTGTGATAGAATCATAAAAGGGGGTGTATGTAAGTAGCAGACTTACCAGAGCCCTTTTTCCCCATGGGAGTGAAAGAGTTAAGCCTCCTGCAACAGACTAATCAAACCCAGCTGCATTCTGCCTTTAAAGGGACTACTGAGCACTCAGCAGGGTGGGTTCAGTCTGGACTGAGAGCCAGGAGAGACAGCTCTGCATGCTGAAGTAAACCCACAGACTTTTGCAGCCGAAAACTTACAGGCCTGTATACGTGAACACTTTATTTTTGCATTAGTTGATGCTAGTGAGGAAAACTGATATTTATGTTTAGTTAGCGCTTCAAGGAAAGCTAGGCTTTGTTTTGTATTATTTTTGTTTGTACCTGCTGACAAAGTAATCAGTAAAGCTCCTTAAAGCTACAACGCCTCCTGAGATACTTCAATACAGGGACGGTCAACAGGGCATTGACCCTGGAAGTGGCAGCCAGCCTGTCACAATTTGGTGGCAGTGGTGGGATATACATTGTCTGCGCTTAAGAAGACAGCCCACAGTACAAAATGGAGGCGCTAGTGAAAGCCTTAATACAGACCACTACCCAACAGCAGGAGACTACACAACAGTTCCTAAGGCAACAGGCCCAGACAGCAATGGACCAGGGAGAATTGTAGAATTGCTGATTATGGACCGCTACTTGCGAAGCTTACCACCAGGCTTAAGAGAATGGGTGGGGCAAAACGAGCCAGAGACCCCAGACGAGTTTATCTCCCTAACAGAAAGATATCTCGCCATGAAGGAACTAACCCGTCTTTCAAAAGAGGAGACCTCTGGTGTTCAAAGGCGGCCTAACAACCCTAAGGTTCAAACTCCTAACTGGATGAGAACCAGACCAAGACTCATGAAGCCGGAAGTTGGAAGACACTCGTTACAAGGGAACCCAGAAAGGTTAGTTCCTGAAGAAAACAAGCAAAGAGGGACCCCAGTAAGCAAGATCAAATGCTTTTACTGTGGGGAATTCGGACACCTAGCTGTCTATTGCCCAAATAAGGAGGAACCCATGCAGTGTAACCTGGGGGAACATACGTACCACTGCAATATGATCAACCTGGTAGGAGTGGCTGGAAAACTACACCAGTTCGTCAAAGCCATAAAAGTGAATGGGAAGGAAACCATAGCTTTAATTGACTCTGGGAGTGCGGTGACCCTATTTTCGGCCAAAGTTATAAAATCCAGCAAAATACAAAACTCAAGGAAGGTGGGCATCACCTGTGTACATGGGACAGTGAACCTGTACCCTACTGGTACCGCAGCACTGGAGGTTCAGGGGAAAAAGATGTTGCTCACCGCTCCTGTAATAGCCAATCTGCCCTACCCTGTTGTATTAGGCAGGGATTTTCCACAACTTGAAGACCTCCTCCAAACAGGAAAAGGTGAAAACCAAAGACAATCCGAACAGAGTGGCCCAGAGGCCAAGGAAACCCTGTGGTCACTCCCACCGTTTGTGGACCAGGATCTATTCTCCGGATCCGGGAAAACCCGCAAAACGAAGCGGGAGAGAAAGAAAGCTAAGCGCTTAGGCACAAAGATAAGAAGGAAAGCCGTTGAGGAGGCTTTAGCAGCCTGCAAGACAGGAGAAAGGAAGGAGACCGTCCAGAAAGGTCCCACGGCTCAATCTGATGAAGAACGGGCCCAAACGGGAGAACATGTAGAAGAGGAACTTACCCCACTGCAATGTTTCCCTGACAAGTATGACTTTGCTCGTGACCAAGCTGTGGATCCGATCCTACAGAACATACGTCGTCAGCTTGTGGAAGTGAACGGGACTCCGGTCACCGGGAGAGAGAGGAGACAGGGCCCTTATTTCATATTGCGGAATAACTTGCTGTACAGGGTCGTTCCTTCGAAGGAAGAAACACTGGAGCAGCTCCTAGTTCCCCGAGCACAAAGGAAGAAAGTCCTTGATCTGGCACACCGTAACCTCCTTGGGGGCCACCTTGGGAAGGATAAAACCCTGGGAAGGATATTGAAACGGTTTTTCTGGCCCGGCATTTTTGCTGAAGTAGCCCAGTACTGTGCATCTTGCCCTGAATGCCAATTGGCAGCTCCCCGCTCCGACCTAAGAGCTCCACTGGTATCTTTACCCATAATCGAGGAGCCGTTTTCAAGAATAGCAATGGATCTGGTGGGTCCACTAGAAAAATCAGCACGAGGGCACCAATACATCCTCGTAATAATGGACTATGCCACCAGATACCCGGAGGCCATACCCTTACGCACTGCTACCTCGAAAAATATAGCAAAAGAGCTTGTTCAACTATACTCAAGGGTGGGGATACCCAAAGAAATCCTAACAGACCAAGGGACCCCTTTTGTGTCAAAGCTGATGAGAGACATGTGCCAGCTTTTACAGGTGAAATCACTCAGGACCTCGGTTTACCATCCGCAAACAGACGGACTGGTAGAACGGTTCAATAAAACTTTGAAGAGTATGCTAAGAAAAGTTGTAGCACGAGATGGGAAAAATTGGGACCTACTCCTACCCTATTTACTCTTTGCCACAAGAGATGTCCCCCAAGCTTCCACAGGATTTTCTCCCTTCCAACTCCTCTACGGCCGCCATCCAAGAGGAATTCTGGACATATTAAAGGAAGAATGGGAAGAGCAAATAGTGCCGGGCGAAAATATTGTGGATTATGTGAGGAACATGAGAGAAAGAATTGCCAAAGTTATCCCTCTGGTGCGAGACCATATGGAACGAGCTCAAAGTAACCAGCAAACCTATTACAACCGCACGGCCCAGGTGAGGAAGTTTCAACCCGGAGACAGGGTTCTAGTGTTAGTGCCAACAACCGAAAGCAAATTACTGGCCCGATGGCAAGGCCCCTACGAAGTTATTGAAGCTATAGGTGAGGTGGATTACAAAGTCAGTCAACCTGAGCGTCGCAAGAGAGAACAAATATATCATGTAAACCTTCTAAAACCCTGGAAGGAGCAAACAAAAGTGATGGATGTCACTTGTCTGGCTGAGGAGTCAGAAGATGCCAGCGAGTCCAAAATCTGTATTGAACCTCCGAAAGCCTATGTATCACAAGAGTTGTCCCCTGCACAAACAGAGGAAACCTACAAAATGTTGAAGCGGAACGCGGATGTGTTTTCCACCAACCCAGGTCGCACCACTGCCATTTACCATAATATTGTCACTAAACCAGGCGTGAGAATAAGGATTAAACCTTACCGCATACCTGAAGCAAAGAGAACCGAAATAAGGGCTGAGGTGAACAAAATGTTAGAACTTGGAGTAATCGAGGAGTCTCAAAGCGAATGGTGCAGCCCCATTGTCTTGGTTCCAAAACCTGATGGAACTGTCAGGTTTTGCAGCGATTTTCGCAAGCTAAATGCTGTATCCGAGTTTGATGCATACCCTATACCTAGAGTAGACGAACTAATCGAGCGACTCGGAAAAGCGAGATTTCTAACAACGTTGGATTTGACTGAAGGGTACTGGCAAATACCCTTGACGCAAGCGGCCAAGGAGAAAACCGCCTTTTCAACACCTGACGGTCTTTTTCATTACAAGGTGCTACCTTTTGGATTGCACGGAGCACCGGCTACTTTTCAGAGACTGATGGATAAGCTGTTACGCCACCATTCAGAGTACGCAGCCGCTTACCTAGATGACATAATCATCTATACCGATGACTGGGAGACACATCTGCTGAAAGTGGAAGCAGTTTTGGAAGCCCTAAGGCGCGCACACCTTACAGTAAACCCCGGAAAGTGTGCCATCGGTCTGAGTGAGGCCAAATATTTGGGATATACGGTGGGGAGAGGAGTTGTTCGACCCCAGCTCAACAAGGTGAAGGCAATTCAGGACTGGCCACAACCTCTGAATAAGAAACAAGTAAGGGCCTTCTTGGGGATAGTAGGGTATTATAGGAGATTCATACCCCATTTCTCTACAAGAGCTGTCCCCCTGACAGACCTTACAAGAAACAGAGCGCCCAACATGGTTAAATGGAGTTCAGAGGCTGAAGCAGCATTCACGGATCTAAAGTCGGTCCTATGTCGGAATCCTGTGCTAGTGACCCCAGATTTTGGAAAGGAATTCATCTTGCAGACGGATGCTTCGGGAGTGGGACTGGGCGCTGTGTTATCGCAAGTAGTGCAGGACGAGGAACATCCCATTTTATTCCTGAGCCGCAAACTGTTGCCACGAGAGCAGAAATATTCCATCGTGGAAAAGGAATGCCTGGCCATCAAATGGGCCACGGAGGCGCTTCGTTACTATCTCTTAGGGAGGAAGTTCACTCTGGTCTCTGACCATGCACCCCTGCAATGGATGCAGCAGAATAAGGAAAAGAACAGCCGGGTAACGAGATGGTTCCTGTCCCTGCAGCCCTACTGTTTCCGTGTCCTCCATAGAGCCGGCAGCCTACATGCTAA
Source organism: Discoglossus pictus (assembly GCA_027410445.1). NCBI lineage: Eukaryota > Metazoa > Chordata > Amphibia > Anura > Alytidae > Discoglossus > Discoglossus pictus. Next base: position 387,632,141 of record CM050163.1, read on the forward strand.
TGCGGATGCTTTGTCTCGAATTCATTGCCTCACGGCGTTGGCCGCTCCACCCAGTGGTGTCGAGCTGGGGAGGGGGATGTGTGATAGAATCATACAAGGGGTGTATGTAAGTAGCAGACTTACCAGAGCCCTTTTTCCCCATGGGAGTGAAAGAGTTAAGCCTCCTGCAACAGACTAATCAAACCCAGCTGCATTCTGCCTTTAAAAGGACTACTGAGCACTCAGCAGGGTGGGTTCAGTCTGGACTGAGAGCCAGGAGAGACAGCTCTGCATGCTGAAGTAAACCCACAGACTTTTGCAGCCGAAAACTTACAGGCCTGTATACGTGAACACTTTATTTTTGCATTAGTTGATGCTAGTGAGGAAAACTGATATTTATGTTTAGTTAGCGCTTCAAGGAAAGCTAGGCTTTGTTTTGTATTATTTTTGTTTGTACCTGCTGACAAAGTAATCAGTAAAGCTCCTTAAAGCTACAACGCCTCCTGAGATACTTCAATACAGAGACGGTCAACAGGGCATTGACCCTGGAAGTGGCAGCCAGCCTGTCACAGGTTGTAACTCCAACTCAGCTTTGATCTTTCAAGCACATAAATGTTACAATCACAAATTGCTATTCAATTGCTACAATTCCTCAAGCCCACAGATATTTTCACACCCGTAAATGGCAAATATAGAAGAAAATCCTATGAGTACCAGATAGGACTCGCAACTGGGTTAAACACCTGATCATAGTACTATAAATGCAAATAATTGATACTGCACTTTCAAAGACAGTGAAGGTAATGAAATGCATTAGAATTTAATGCACAACATTCTCAAGCTCACAAATCTGCAATCAAAAATATTTTTTTTAACTTTAAATTTTCGTGTTATATCATTCTTGGGAATCATGGAGTTAATACATATCAGGCCACCCACATGGACTAGAACATTTCCTTCATTCATTTTCATTATTTTGTACATTGCCAGATTGCTAGCCCGATCACATATAGGACTTCTAAATGCTAATTGATTGATGTTTGACCTCCATGTTTTAATGATGTCAAGATGACGGTCTCATTTACTATTGATTGTTTCTAAATTGGTAGTTACGGTCTTGCTTAATGATCATGATCATGCTCTGAAATGCTACTTTCGGGGGCATGTTTTACGGTTTATGCTTTCGGCCATGTAGCTGTGGGCTTAATTAATTGAATCGCTCTGTAACTGTTGCAATTGAATAAGGGCCTATGTATTCTTTGAGCTATGACTTCTTTTCTAAACTGGGGGCCTCATTCCATTTGGGATTTGGCCAATCGAATAGGGCTCTATGTAAGCACATAGCATTTTTTTTTTAAAGAAATGTTTAGTTAGTGAAGACCTTGCTTTTGGATAGAAGTTCAACTAAAAACTTCTGTAAAAAATATACTATGTGCTTATATAGAGCCGTATTCAATTGGCCAAATTGCAATTGAATGAGGCCCTGGGTCTTTTAGGTACTATGGGCCCTATTAAATTCAAAGATTTTAAATTCCCATAGCCCGTAAAGTAGTCCACAAACGTTAAAGCTATGGAATTGACCTTTTTTAGCCACCCACAAATGATCTGCGGATTACAGGCAGAAAAACCCTAGGGGCCCTCAAAATATGAACCCCGTCCCAGCTAAACCTTTGATCTGTCAAGCCCATAAATGTTACTATTGCAAATCACTATTAAATTGCAACGATTCCCCGAAGATGCACTGGCGTTCAAACCTGTAAACGGCAAATGGAGCCAAGCACCCTATGGGTACTAGAGAGGGGTTAAAGTCCTGTCAGTAGCACTGTAAAAGCAAATATAAACACAACACTGTATTTTAAATTAAAGGGAAAGTGATGAAAGGTATTAATATTAATAGCACAACATTCTCAAGCCCGCAAATCGGAAATAAAAAATAATTTATTTTGTGTTTTATTTCCATGTTATATTGATCCCGGCAATCAAAGTGTTCATACATATAATAGAACTCGCATGGATTAGAATGTCATATTTATTGATTATTTCATATTGCATTATTTCTGGAATGCGGGCCTAATCGAAATTCATACTTCAAACCCGTAAGTGATTGAAATCTAACCTCCTTTTTTTAGTGATGTAATGATGGCAATCTCTTTTACTATTGGCTCCATCTAAACCTGTAACCACGGGTTTCACTAATAGAACATGTTCACAGCTGCAAATGCAAAGTGCGGAAACATGGTTTACAGATTTGCATGTTGCCTACATATGTTGCGGGCCTGTCTAATTTGATCATTCTATAACTCCAACAAATGTCAAGCCTACAGGCTTTGCGTCTGTACAATGGCCGCTGCAAGCTTCAAATTTAATAGGGTGGGGTGTACTGCCCTCAGGTGGATGGTGCAAGTCTCACAGCAGTGAGGAAATACGCTCCAGGTAATTTGGAGTTATTCCCTTGCTGCTGGGCTAATTGAAGCTGCAGGTGTGAAACGCCTTTTTAAAAGACACACACAGAGATGGGAGGTGCTGCAGTCTATGAAGAAGCTGGGATGGAGAACCTTAGACAGCACTGCTGCTGTTGGATCCTAAGAGCTGGGATAATCTCTGAAGTAAGGCTGTAAGGAAGACTGCTTAAAATACAGAGGAACAGTGACAAGTAAGTGAGGATTGCCTGGAGTGCACAGGACAGTCTGGTGGAGCGCTGTTCACAACCCCGGAGTCACGGTGTACCCCCAGAGGTCGGTGTAGACTCAGAGAGTGAAGATTTCTTCCAAGGAGAGAAAGAGTTAAGTCCTGGAGCAGTGACCAGTGAGTGCACAGCCTAAAAGGTACAGCTAGCAGACAGAGCTGTCAGCCTTTTGGACTGCATAGAGACAGAGCATTTGAGCTGGGGCCTGGTTGGTTAGAGAAAGCCCAATGAAAGCACTGTTGCTAATATTCAAAAGCGAGACTTGACTTAAAGGGACCACCCCCCTATGAAAGAAGCTTTACCTGCAGACTGAGAAGCCAGCTCAGGGCTAGTCAGGGTGTTCCTGAAAATAAGCAAGCCCGTTTGTGTAGATGTTTCTTTTATGCTGCAATTAATCTATTGTTTGTTTTGAAACACCCTTTATTAAAGCAAAGATAAAAGTATATTGGAACTCAGTGGTTTATGGGAAAATCACAGGAGCAACCGCTAGCCAAAGGCCAGCCCTGTCCCAAGGGCCCTATGTAATTATTTTGTTGCATATTAGTGTTCTCTAGCAACAGTATATCATTCATACAAAGATAGGCTTTCATTTCATTTATCCCAACAGTGAAGTGATGTTACTTCCTTTATATTATAATTTCCCTAAAGTTCTTTGTTTTCTAATTTATTTATGTTGGGTCAGGTTACAATTCCTGTTGTAATTTACCAATGTAGATAAACTAACCTAACCTTATGACAATAATTCTTACTTTCCATTAAAGCTGATGGAAGGGCTCTGGGAGATTTTACATGGTGATCCGGATGTGTCCTGGGGACGTATACACAACAGATACAATTGTTCATTAAACGCTGTCATATACTGGGGGAGAAGCCCTGATCCTATGAGACTACCTTACTTTTACCCTTGATCCAGCAGGAGTTACAACTAAAGACAGAGTATATGGATCTTCTGGATGAGGCTGCCATGGATGGGTTTTGGCCGCCAAGTTTGGGAAAACCCTGCCAGTCAGGTGCATAGATAAGTTGCGTTTGGGCTGGGTCAAATGAGGACTGTATAGACTTTGGAACCACTGATGACTTATCCTCAGAGGGCCCCATAAAGAGTCAAGGGGTCCAGGGAGGGGGTAACAAATGTCAGGAAGCCCACCACCATTCAAGGAACAGACTCAGCAAGCAGCCCTGGGACCGTGGAAGACCAGGGGTGCAGCCCTATCCAGGTGGTGGGGACACCATTGCTAAGTACAAGGCAGTGGGGCAAAAAGAAAAGGATTGTCAGAATGCTGATGGAAGGGAAAGTCTGGATGGGAGCAGCCATACCCATCAGCCCTTGGAGGAGAAGATGGAGTTCCAGCGGATAGCCAATGTCAAAGAGCCAGTCACAGTTCAAGAGACAGACTCAGTAAGCAGCCTTAGGACAGTAGCAGACCAGGGGGCCCTGCCCTATCCAGTTGGTAGGGGCCCATTGCTAACAATAAAGCAGTGGGGAAGACAGAGAAAGTCTGCCAAATTGATGGCCCAAAGGAAAGTCTATATGAGAATAGTGAGATCCTGCCAGTGGACATCATGACCACTCAGAAGGAGGCGAGTGCTATGCCCAGGCGGGGGTTTCAGAGGAAGGGGAGCGTGATATTCTGATCCAGGTACAAGCTAGAGCATTTGAGCCTTCAGACCAGGCCACAATATTGGTTGATGGCTCCCAGATCTGGCAGGTACATTCCTCCTTGGATTTACAATTTTTCTGGGCTCCCCAACTGAGTGTTTTACCCATGCAGTAAGGAAGAAAGGGGCATCGGCCCTGTTTTTTGGGGGGTGGGATGTAGATGGCACCCTTGGAACTGTCTCCTAGAGTGGTTCCCACGCTGGATCTTCTGGTTTTGGGTAAACTAGAAGGCCCAATATACACCCCTGAACTCAAACAATGGTCATGGTAAGTATTACCCACTTTTGATCCGATGGGCCAATGGATTGTTCTAGGTACAGCAGAACAGCTGTTTATACTGGGTGGGATGTGTGGCTCTGCAAGGAGGCACAAAGGACTATTTGCAAAACACAGGCCAAGTGTAAAGTTTAGTTAGCTGTAAAACGATTATAATGGACTGTAAACTGTTGATGGATCTAGCCAAAGGCCTGGGTTTAGGAGAATGAATTAGCTCTGAGGGCCTGACACACAGAGACCTGGTTATTAAGTCAAATTGGGACTACACTCCATATTGTGTGCCCAAGCAAGGAAAGCTGGAACTTGTATAAGAAAGTAATGGTAAAAATCTGCCCTGTGCACCCAGAATCAGGGCCTGTGCAGGGGGAGGCCTGGGGGAATTGTTTTCCACATTTGCCCCAATGGAGATGGGTGACCATCCTGTTTCAGCAGGGCAGATTGGGTTACTTCTCAGGATTGCAGGACTAGTACAGTCAATTGACCCTTCAAAATACCTGCTAGCCTGGAAGTATTATTCTGCTTGGAATACAAAGAAGGGTCCATTGGAATGCTATTTCCAGCACCCCCAATATATGTTTTTTCCTGTGGCAGCAAGAAAACGGGGAACCACAGAATACTTCTCCTGGGATTGCATCTCCGGGGAGTCCAGAATAATAATAATTCCAAGGAGGAATGTACCGGCCAGATCTGGAAGCCATCACCCAATATTGTGGCCTGGTCTGAAGGCTCCAATCCTCTAGGTTGTACCTGGATCAACATATCACATCCCCCTTCCTCTGGACCCACCGCCTGGGCAAAGCACTTGCCTCTTTCTGAGTCCATGGTCATGATGTTCACGGTGCTCACTGCTCTCATCCTGACTTCCCCTTGGGCCATCAATTTGACAGACTTTGTCTGTCTTCCCCACTGCCTTGTGGTTAGCAATGGTACCCCAACCATCTGGGAATGGCTGCCCCCATTGGTCTGGCATGGCTATTCTCTGTTTTTGCCAATGGATCCATGGCTGATTCCTGGACTGTAGTTATCCACTGGAACCCCATGCTAGATTCTCAATCCATCTCTGATTCAATCCAGAACCTGGGAGCATGGTGCCTCCCTTTCAGGCTCTCCACCTGGCCTGATATCACAGTCTGAGTCCCATATTCAATTTCTTCTTGTATGTATTGCCACAGTCCTGGTCAGAATGCATAACATTCTCTCCTCAGACCCATTGAGCATAATTACTCTTTGTCCGGTAACCAGTTCTCTTCGTCCCTGTCCCCCTGACAGGGTTCCTCCCAACTGGATGGCCAAAACCCTCCATGGATGCCTTATCCAGTAATTCAACATACTCAGCCTCCAGCTGCAGCTCTTCCTGAATCATATTGTTCACTCTGCCTCACTGCTATCTCTCTGGTCTCCTGAGTCCACTGCAACATTTCCACAGCTAAGATAAGACACCATATTGTTCACTCTGTCTCCCTGGTCTGTCTCTCTGGTCTCCTGAGCCCACTGCAACATTTCCACAGTTAAGGTATTGAGAACTGTAGAGCTGTGCTACATTTACTGATTATTAATTATTATGATTATATATTTTATTATAACTACTGACATTGTTAGTTTCCCAGGATAAAATTGTGTTCCTTTGTAATTAAGTGCACCCTCCCCCCATTGTTTTCATAGCCTTCTAACAACCCTGTGTTTATAGCCTTTTACTCACACATTCTAGCCATTTCTACTCTTTTCAGACACCATATTGTTCACTCTGCCTCCCTGGTATGACTCCCTGGTCTCCTGAGCCCAATTCCCTCCCTCCCTGCCCCTCACCCACCCGCCACTGGTTACTCTTATTGATTCACACACATTTTTTACAGCTGATCAATTAGCAATACCTGCTAACTCCATTTTTTACACAATGTTTCCTCTTGCCTTCTTCTTCCTCATATGCCCTTGACTTTTCCTCAGGCTCTTCTTCTCAACTGTTTCCCTTCTTTTCTCCAACATAACCATTTTACCTGTCATGCCCTCCCCTCCTTATGCTCCCAAGAGCTACTTTTAGTTAAGCTGTGTTAAAATTGTGTGTTTCCTGACTTTCCCACTTGTAGTTTACATTATCTGACCACTAGGGGCAGAATACATATTGCATACTAGAGCCATTCACTTAACACTGACTTTACATCAGATCCCTTCTCACATTATTTAGGCTCTATATCTTGCTTTAAAATATTCAATGTTCGAGCTTCTGACATTTCCGATGCCATACTCCCATTTTTCTTAATTTCATTAAGCATCTTATTTAAAGGTTGAATCAGTTCTGATAAATAAATCTTCTAATAAGAATGAACAAATCCACCTCTCCCTAGAGCTTTATTTGTTTTCAAATTGATTATAACAGACTATACTTCTTTGGGGTTTATATCCTCTTCCTCTGAAATCTTCCAAAGATTTATTCTTGCTAAAAAATCATCAATAACATTTCTAAATAATACTGGTTTTGATGATATCTTCAAATTAACCTGTCAGTTTGTAAATGTATAATCATTTTAATCTGTAATTCAATTTCATTAATCTGACTAGATATACTGTATACTTACTAAGAAAGAGTTAATTCTTTTGAGTCTTTTTAAGTCTCTATATAGCATCCTCTGGAATTTACCTCTTTCCTTCTTAAGGGCCGCTGCTCTGGATAACAATAACCACAAATAAAATGTTTATTGTATCATCACACTATAGAGCTAGCTGAGATTGAATTCTCATTAGTTCTAAAAAAAATCTGAATTTCTCCCTTTATTTTATCAATTTTTTCCCGGGATCTAAACAGAGAAGGGTCCATCTTCCAGCCTTTAAATTACCTTTTTTCTTGATAATTATTTAAAGCCAAGCATACTGAGGAGTGATCAGACCATGTTATATTATTAATCCTAATAAATTCTATTTTACTATTGAGGTAGGTATTAAACATCATGGTAGTGGGAGAGAGGGAGGTAGTGGGAGGAAAGAAGGAAGTGGGAGAGAGGGAGGTAGTGGGAGGGAGAGTGGGACCTAGAGATGGGTGAGGGTGCTAGAGAGGGTGAGGGGTAAGAGGTTTAGTTCTGGGGTAGGGTTACGAATTGTAGTTCTGGGGGCTAGGGCTAGGAGTGGTAGTTCTGAGGGGGCAGGAGGTGAGGTAGAGGGCTGGTGGGATGAGCCCCTAGATCTAATTACGGTACATATAGTTCAGGGTCGGGGGCGAGGCACGATCTTGGGGGTGGGGGGCAGTTGAAGGGAGAGACAGGCCTCAGGGAGATATGGATCCCAGTCCACAGTTGGGAGGACAAAAGGCTGTAGCCAAACACAGGGTCACCAACTACACGCCTCAGGAGATAGTGGTACTCCTTGATACCATCTGTGCCTGCACCCACATTATCACAAAGGTGAAGGAAGTTAAGGCCGGCTCCAGGGGCCAGGCCTGGAAGGAATTGGCAGCCGCAGTGACCCAGGTGGGTTATTGCATTAGGGATGTGAGGTCTGTGAGGCACTGTTATGATGACAGCCGGGCAAAGGTTAGAAGGATGATGGAGGACAAGACCAGAACAGCAGCATCTACAAGTGGTGGCCCCACAGTGACCATCTGCTACAGGCAGTGGTACAGGATGCTGAAGGCCATGATGGTGACACCGGATCAAACCTCCGTTCCAGGTAAATATCACATACAACAACACCCACATGTACACCACACACACATAGATAACTCTAGTCATGAAAATGATGTACAACAATTACTGCCACATGTCAGCTCCCTGGATACAATCCAGGGGCCCTACATATCACACTCAAGTTGTACAGCATCACGTTTGTAAGGAATACTTGCAGAAAATAACAGATAGATAGAAGGTTAGTAAACTCATATTGATAGCACAGTTACGGTTATGGCCACTGCAGAATATGCAGATACAGACTCTGGAGGGATGGATATGAAGTGTTAAACAATAGCCCAGCAGGAAACACCACTCAGCAGCATGTGACTACTACATGTTAATAATGTTGCTGAGAGATGCTCACTGATTGTTAGTATGACACAATGCACAGCAACTCATGCAGAGTATGTAGATGCATGTGCTGCAGTGGCCAGCCCGCTAGAAAATCAAGACATTCTGCAGACCCACAAATACACAAGCACAGATGACAAAGCAACAATCAGATAAAGCAAAGGACAGCTTCAAATATTAGCTACCAAGTGACCCATCCAGGCTCAGGATAACCGCATGGCAGATAGGTAATCAATCATATGATCATACATAGTTGTTAACCGTATACCATTCATCTCTCATTACAGCTTCCAGGAAGTCTGGGTCCACTTCAGCGGTGGGGGCCTCGGCTCAATCAGAGCCACAAGCTCAGTCTCTGGAGGGCCCAGGGGATGTGGAGGAGGAGGACATGTCGTCAATGGGGGGACTTCAGGGATCGTGCACCACACCCATGGCTATTGCACCCAATGATCCACTCGTCCCACAAATCGATAAGACCATCAGCTCCTCCTCCCACTACTGGCACATCCTGGCCACACACACCACCACGCAGATTTTTATAGTTAGTTTTTTTCTCCTCCTCTGTCTTTTTTTAGCTTAGGATCGCCTTTTGTTTTGCTTTTTGCTTTTTTGGAACACACTGTATGTGTGTTTATGAATTGGATCACATAATGTAACAGATGGAGACATTATGTATGTGCTATAAAGTTACTTCCATTATATGTAGATTTAAACGTGATTTTTTGATTAATCTGATTGTGGTTACAGTGGTGTAATGACCACAGGTGACACCAATAGATGCTATGCATTTTTCTTCTTATACAGTACTACCCTGACCCCTTTAGATTTTGCCAGTTTTTTTCAGCCTTTTGTCCTTTTGGATCCACCCACACCACACGCATTATAGTAATGCACAGTCGGATATTTTTACTACTGTGCTCTGTGTATTCAGTAAAGGATGTTATTGTTACACCGTTATCCATGTTTCCATGTGTTTGTCAAGGCACTATATTGTAGACATCCCCTTACATGAAAGATGTTTAACTATTTCATTTTAGTAATCATCCTGTCTTGGCATCCCTTCATGCAGTTTATGAATGTCAACATATGTTTTACTGTCACTAAAGTCTGTACACAAGGGATTGATGTTATTTTGGCCACATCTTTCCACTTTGTATGTTAGAACTGATGTTATTATCATCATGTTTATCATCAAATTCCATATTGGTGCACACAACACCTGATTTCTGTATTATGTGTGACATGATGATGACATATATATACTTTGTTTCCATATTGAATCACTGTTCTGTGAGCATTCATGAACATCCCAGTGACACTGGCCTGACTTACAAGTGTTGGCATGTAGTAATATGTCCAACATGAGTTCTAACACTTCTTGCAATGTTATTATCACTATTTTTATATGCCTGAACAACATGAATATTGCTTAGTGTCAGTTAATAATGTGATTTGTATACATTGTGACACTGCTGGGCCTCACCATTCAACTTATGTAATTTATGAATAAATGATACATTGACACTATCACTTATTGCCATGTGACGAGTCTTGGTGTACATGTTTGCACTTGCACATCATGAATGGCGTGGGACTTGCTAGGACAGGAGTATCCATGATTCCTGTTGATGAAGGTAAGATTTGTGGTGCTCCATGTTTTCCTCTTCACAGCCTCCTTTTGTGTTATTTTGTTGGCCTACATATCAAGCTTCAGGAGATGAGTGTTATCCCCCTTGTGATGATCTGTCCCTATATCGCCATGTGCCTGTGCCTATGAAACCCTGTTCCTAAGGTGCTCCATGTGAAGATCCAGTGCCTGTCTCATGCTATCTATTGATCTGCCCTTGAGGATGACCTCCCCCATTCATCCAACATCACTGTCAGACAGTCCTCTGTTTCAGACCTCCTGCTGCCCATTCCCTCATCCCCCTCAGTGTATGGTACCACATGTTAATGTGTAGATACCATAACTTCCCTTAGATGATGTCGTGAGAACTGTACTGTGGTGCTAATCTGTACAGTTACTGCGTATTGTTTGTGGTGTGTGTATTCCTATTAATGGTGAGTATCAGTAGTAGAAAGCATCTGCTGTGGTCCATGTGTGTTTGGTGATTGTTATTAACCTACTAGAATATTGCCCGTCAAAAAAATACGGCAATGAAATTGCAAGTGAGCTAATGCTGTTTGGTGTATAGTAATCAAATAAATAATACATTAATAAAGGTATATACTTTACCTATTTGGAAGTAATATATTCAGGAAGCATTGTGTTGAAGAGCTGGCAATCTGTTTTCATGTTGCTGTAGCATACAATGTGTGTTTTCTCTGCTGTGGAGCTGCTGTGTAAGTGTCAGAAATGTGTTCAGTGTGTAGTGTAAATAGTGTGCCGTTAAAGTAGCTGTGTACTTCTGCATTCAGGAAGTTAGTGTTGTAAAATGGCACCTAATGTGTGGTACGCGGCTGTGGCTAATTTAGCATCCTTGTTCTTGGGCCTCGTCCATCTTTTTTGGAAAATCTGTATGTGTTTTGCTTCTTTAGGGTACTGTAGCCTCGTTTTCGTTTATTTCGGTGGCCATTTTTTCTCTCTTGTAGGTAATTTTCGGGTGTCTAAACTCTGTAATTTGGACTTAAATAGAGGTGTAACTTCACTTGCAGAGGTCATGGGTGCCCCCTCTTGCTGTGGGTAAGCTTTTTATGTTTTTGTTGTGTGTATTTATTGTGTTTTTAATGTTTTCAGGTTCGCGCGGGTCGGCCGTTAAAGTCGTATTTTTGCGAGGTTGTGATGTTTTTTGTTCTAAGTCCTGCGTCTCGTATTTGTTTGTCGTAAGTCTGTAAATGTTGCGAGGGACGCAGGGTCGCTACGCAAGCCCGCATCGTTAGCAACAACCCACTTGCTCACAACTAATATATGTGACTAGCTACTTGCCCGTCAAAAAATGACGGCAATAAGATTGTAAGACAGGTAATGTTGTTTGGGTGCAAAATTAATTTTGTTGGTGTTTTAAGATCCTTCGGCGCTGATTGCGAGCCTCGCGCTGTGGCTGGCAATGAGCGCCTTTGGCTCTCATTGCGAGTCTCTTGATTGTTGGTGTGCTATGAGCAGCGTTGGTGTTTTTTTTTGTTATGGCAATGAATAATTAATAAAATAAGAAATTATTATGTACTTTACCTATTGTGAAGTAATATATGCAGGAAACATTGTGTTGAAGAGCTGGCAATCTGTTTTCATGTTGCTGCATCATCAGTGCTGTGGAACTGCTGTGTAAGCGTCATGAATGTGTTTCGTGTAATAGTGTGCGTGCGCGAGGCAAATCCGTTAGTGTAGCTGTGTACTTCCGGATTGTATAAGTTATTGTTCAAAAATGGCACCTAATGTGTGGTATGCGGCTGTGGCTGATTTAGCGTCCTTCGTTTCGATTGTCGTCCGACTTTTCCGGAATATTGGTAGCTGTTTGGTGGTGTTTTGCGTGTTTAGGGGCCCTTAACCTCGTTTTCGTTTTGTTCGGCGGCCATTTTTTCTCTCGCTTAGCTGATTTTCGGGTGTCTAAACTCCGAAATTTTGAGTTTAATCGAGGTGTAACTTCACTTGCAGAGGTCCTGGGTGCACCCCCTTGCTGTGGGTAACCTTTTAATGTGTTTGTTGTGTGTATTTATTGTGTTCGTAATGTTTTGGGGGACGCGCGGGTTGCGTCCTTGTTTTCGGATCTCGTACGTCTTTTTCGAGAAATCTGTAGGTGTTTGATGGTGTTTTGCGTCTTTAGACTGCTGTCGCCTCGTTTTTGTTTCTCTCGCTTAGGGGATTTTTATTTGCAGTTAAATTGAGGTGTAATTTCAGTTTTCGAGGTCCTGGGTGCTCCCCCTTTCTGTAGGTAAACTTTTTATGTATTTGTTGTGTGTATTTATTTTGTTTTTCAGGTTTTCATGTGCGCGGGTTTCGGCCGATTTTTGCGAGGTCATAATGGGTCATAACGTGTCTCGTATTTTGCCAGCAACTGAGGCCCTCGCTTTGCTAGGGCCGCAGGCTCGCTGCGCGAGCCCGCAGCCCTATGTGATAGCATACTGTGCTTATGTTCCCCTATACATTGGGATATGTAATGTGGAAATGTGATCTTTCCATTAGTAGGTAAAACTTATTGATCTATATATGTGATTGTACTTTTTCACATTTGTGTCTTTGTGACTGTGAAATTGTATTTGTAATACGGTTGTATGATTTATGAGGCTATTTCTAAATGTGCTGTTAGATTTATGCAGCTTTGGGATGCTATTTTTTGTTTCCATATGTCTGATAAGTGACATGTGATTATTCATAAGTTTTCTATTGCTCCCATGTGCCATATGCAGTGTGAATCCTTAAATTGGGATGATTTAACATGCTTTAGTATTGTTTTGTATTTTTTGTCTGTCCCTTTAAGAGGTGCTGTGGCAGTCCGCCATGGTTTTCAAAGTGGTGTTTGGTACCCATAATGATTTCTTTAGATTTTTGACCATTACGGCAGTGCACTTATTTGCAAGCTCTCCATAGTTTTTGATTAGCATAGGTGTCAATGGAATGGAAAAAGTCAATGGAACAGTTATCCATAAATAGAAATTGCGACTTGCCGCAGTTGTCCCGCTATGATTTAAGAGTGGGTGATTAGCATAATTATTAGTTTACCTACCGTATATACTCGAGTATAAGCCGACCCGAGTATAAGCCGAGGCACCCATTTTACCACAAAATACTGGGTAAAATGAGTGATTCGAGTATAAGCAGAGGGTGGGAAATGTGCTGCCCCCTGTGTCCCTCTTGTGCCCTCTGTGTCCCCTCTCTCTCCGTGTCTCTTCTCCCCTCTCCGTTCCCTGTGTCTCTTCTCCCCTCTCCCTTCCCCGTCTCTTCCAACCTCTCCCTTCCCTGTGTCTCTTCCCCACTCCCTTATCACCCTCCTCAACCCCACTCCTCAACCTCCCTCCTCATCCTCAACCTCCCTCCTCAACCTCCCTCCTCATCCTCAACCTCCCTCCTCATCCTCAACCCCCTCCTCAACCTCCCTCCTCATCCTCAACCCCCTCCTCAATCTCCCTCCTCAACCCCTCCATCCTCAACCCCCCTCCTCAACCCCCCCATCCTCATCCTCTCTCCTCTACCCCCCATTTTCAACCCACCATCCTCAACCCCCCTCCTCAACCCCTCCTCCTCATCCTCAACCTCCCTCCTCATCCTCAACCTCCCTCCTCAACCCCCCCATCCTCAACCTCCCTCCTCAACCCCCCCACCCTCAACCCCCTCCTCAAGCCCCCATCCTCATACTCCCTCCTCAACCCCATCCTCATCCTCAACCCCCTCCTCAACCACAACCCTCCTCAACCTTAACCCCCTCCTCAACCCCCCATCCTCAACCCCGCCATCCTCATCCTCAACCCCCCATCCTCAACCTCCCTCCTTAACCTCAACCCCCCTCAACCCCCCATCCTCAACCCCCCTCCTCATCCTCAACCTCCCTCCTCATCCTCAACCTCCCTCCTCAACCCCCCCATCCTCAACCCCTTCCTCAACCTCCCTCCTCAACTCCTCCATCCTCAACCCCCTCCTCAAGCTCCCCATCCTCATCCTCCCTCCTCAACCCCCCATCCTCATCCTCAACCCCCTCCTCAACCTCAACCCTCCTCAACCTCAACCCTCCTAATCCTCAACCTCCCTCCTCATCCTCAACCTCCCTCCTCATCCTCAACCTCCCTCCTCAAACCCCTCCTCAACCCCCACATCCTCAACCCCCTCCTCAACCTTCCTCCTCAACCCCCCCATCCTCAACCCCCTCCTCAACCCCTCAATCCCAACCCCCCTCCTCAACCCCCCTCCTCAACCTAAACCCCCCTCAACCCCCCTCCTCCACCTAAACCCCCCTAAATACCTTCCCCCTCTCCCCTCACTTACCTGCTTGTGCTCCGGCCTCTGCTCCTTGACCAGGGGCGCGTGTGACGTCACATGCGCGCCGCTTCATTAGCATATATGCTAATGACGCGGCGCGTGACGTCACATGCACGCAGGCGCCGGGTCAAGGAGCGGAGGCCCGAGCACAAGCAGGTAAGTGAGGGGGGAGGTATTTAGGGGGGTTTAGGTGGAGGAGGGGGGTTTAGGTTGAGGAGGGGGAGGGAAAGAGACACACGGGGGGTAGAGAGACACACGGGGGGTAGAGAGACACACGGGGGGTTAGAGAGACACGGGGGGGGGGGGGTTAGAGTCTCGAGTATAAGCCGAGGGGGCCCTTTTTTGCCTTAAAAAAAGGGCTGAAAAACTCGGCTTATACTCGAGTATATACAGTAACTATATTATAAATCTACCCTTATCATCAATTATCTTACACTCTTCCTAAATGGACAATTTTTACTAAATAAATGTAGTGGTAAAAAGGGCATATATTAAAAATTGAATAATTGCAAATTTATTGGGCTATCCAATAAGAAATGTCTAAACCGTGTGAGAATAATATGGTTGAAAAATTAATACAATGTCTTGAGCTACTAGGGTCTTCATGGTAAGCTGGCTTATTATGTGTGACATACAGAAATTCATACATTTTCTATCTTTTCTGTAAGTCAGTTAGTGGATAAAGATGCACCAATGGTGAGATCCCTACTAAGAATTTCCCAGTGCAGATTTAGTGCTTGAAGTTTGAATAATAATAATGGAAAAACAATCTTTTAGATGTCTGTTGTCTTTACATGTTCTTCTCCTTTAAGAGAATGGCTCAATATTATATTTCTTCATATAGTTGCTGTTATTATCCAGTAGCACTGAATCCCATAATTATAGATATATTTTGGACAAAAAAACAGCAAACCTGACAGATAATAGGTTTTAATGGATGCTTGGAATTCTGCACAAGTAGGGAATTCAATTGGGAAATGCAGAACTAAACTGCAAAAAGTAAAAATAATTATTAACTAGATAACACAGCATTTCTATAAAAAATAAAATAAAATCATTGAACATATCAAAGAGAACATACAACATCCTATCTTACAGTAAATTAATATAGAAGTTTCTAAGTTTTACATATCAGTCAACATTTCCTGGTCTACCCACCGAGTATGAGCCTTTAACCATGCTAATTGCTCTCTGGTTTCTGCAAATTCTTCTCAATTGTATCTGGCTTTAGACCAAACAATACAGAACCCCTTTGGATAATTCGCAATTATGAACAATTATAGCATTGAATACAACCCATGATCAGTCGGTAGATCACAAAGGCTATTTGACATTTAACAAATACAAACTTAAGTGTATATTTGCTTTAAGAATTTTTTTTAAACACTATTGATACAGGAATAATTTATATTATATGCTTTACATCTTATGAGGTGATTACAGTAGCCTCTAGAAAGACTTAATGATAATAGTAGTGAAAGATTATAGTGCCATTTAACTCACTGTAAGTGCTCTTCATGGTGTGAAAGAGCACAAGATTGTATGTTAAAATGATCTATTTTTTTAATTACATAAAATAACAGCTAAGAAATCTAAACTTTTAGGTCTGTTTAAATAACAAATTGTTGGTTACTGGAGCTCATTATGTAGCCTGTAAACTAATTTGCTATTCAATTGGCTTCTTTTAGCTAGCCACAACTCATTTGTGAGTTACAGGCTAAAAATCCCTGCGGTTGTCAAAATTGTAACTCCAAACCCATCTAAGCCTTTCATCTGTCAAGGCCGCAAATGTTACAATCGCAAAAATCGCAAATCACTATTCAATTGCTACAATTCCCCAAGGACAAAAGCAGGAAATGGCAAACGTAGCCAAATATATACAGTGGATATATATACAGTGGATATAAAAAGTCTACACACCCCTGTTAAAATGTCAGGTTTCTGTGCTGTAAAAAAATGAGACAAAGATAAATCATTTCAGAACTTTTTCCACCTTTAATGTGACCTATAAACTGTACAACTCAATTGAAAAACAAACTGAAATCTTTTAGTTGGAGGGAAGAAAAATAAAAAAATAAAAATAATGTGGCTGCATAAGTCTGCACACCCTCTTATAACTGGGGATGTGGCTGTGTTCAGAATTAAGCAATTACATTCCAAATCGTGTTAAATAGGAGTCAGCATACACCTGCCATCATTTAAAGTGCCTCTGATTAACCCCAATCACAGTTCAGCTGCTCTAGTTGTTTTTTCCTGAACTGTTGTAAGTCGCATCCCACAGCAAAAGCCATGGTCCACAGAGAGCTTCCAAAGCATCAGATGGATCTCATTGTTAAAAAGTATCAGTCAGGAGAAGGGTACAAAAGAATTTCCAAGGCATTAGATATACCATGGAACACAGTGAAGAGACAGAGAAAATATGGTACAACAGTGACATTACCAAGAGCTCCCTCTAAAATTTATGAAAAGACGAGAAGAAATCTGGTATGGGAGGCTACCAAGAGGCCTACAGCAACATTAAAGGAGCTGCAGGAATATCTGGCAAGTACTGGCATGTCTGGGCTATGGGGTAGAGTGGCAAGACAAAAGCCTTTTCTTACGAAGAAAAACATTCAAGCCAGGCTACATTTTGCAAAAACAAATCTGAAGTCTCACAAAAGCATGTGGGAAAAGGTGTTATGGTCTGATGAAACCAAGGTTGAACTTTTTGGCCATAATTCCAAAAAAATATGTTTGGTGCAAAAACAACACTGCACATAACCAAAAGAACAACATACCCACAGTGAAGCATGGTGGTGGCAGCGTCATGCTTTGGTGCTGTTTTTCTTCAGCTGGAACTGGGGCCTTAGTTAAGATAGAGGGAATTATGAACAGTTCCAAATACCAGTCGATATTGGCACAAAACCTTCAGGCTTCTGCTAGAAAAGCTGAACATGAAGAGGAACTTCATCTTTCAGCATGACAACGACCCAAAGCATACATCCAAATCAACAAAGCAATGGCTTCACCAGAAGAAGATTAAAGTTTTGGAATGGCCCAGCCAGAGCCCAGACCTGAATACGATTGAAAATCTGTGGGGTGATCGGAAGAGGGCTGTGCACAGGAGATGCCCTCGCAAATCTGACAGATTTGGAGTGTTTTTGCAAAGAAGAGTGGGCAAACCTTGCCAAGTCAAATTGTGCCATGCTGATAGACTCATACCCAAAAAGTGCTTCAACAAAGTATTAGTTTAAGGGTGTGCATACTTATGCAACCATATTATTTTATTTTTATATTTTTTCTTCCCTCTACCTAAAAGATTTCAGTTTGTATTTCAATTGAGTTGTACAGTTTATAGGTCACATTAAAGGTAGAAAAAGTTCTGAAATGATTTATCTTTGTCTCATTTTTTACAGCACAGAAACCTGACAATTTAGCAGGGGTGTTTAGACTTTTTATATCCACTGTAATGGGTTTCAGACCCGCAAAGGGTTTGCAGACCATTAGAGGATTCAGTGTACTTAAAGACTTATGAGATTTGTAACAAACTAACAAAATTAACCATTTAACCTACAACAAATTATAAAATAATTTTCAGGGAAAATATATTTTACAGATACTGCAGACAAAGCTCCATCTTTTCCTTTGTCCAGTAGCAATTCCTGCTAGCTTAGAAGCGGAGGGTATAAACTTATGGCTCGGTTCCTGCTGGGTGGGGCCTCGGTTCCCTAGCTCCTGCTCCAAGGGAGCCAACGCCCCTGCCTCTTGCTCACCACTGGAGCCAGACCAACTGGGAGCTGGAAAAGAGAAAATAAAGGTATACAGTGCCTTGTAAAAGTATTCACCCACCTTGGAATTTTTGGTGTTTTGTTGCCTCACAACCTGGAATTATCAGGGATTGTTTGAGGATTTGCATCATTTCATTTACAGAACATGCCCACAACTTTGAAGATTTTTTTTTTATTGTGAAGCAAAAAACAAATAGGACAAATTAACAGAAAAAGTCAACGTGCATAACTATTCACCCTGATAAAGTCAATACTTTTTAGAGCCACCTTTTGTAGCAATCACAGCTCCAAGTCACTTTGGATAAATCTCTATGAGCTTGCCACATCTTACCACTGGGATTTTTGCCCATTCCTCCTTTCAAAACTACTCCAGCTCCTTCAAGTTGGATGGTTTGGACTTGTGAACAGCAATCTTTAAGTCTGACCACAGATTTTCTATTGGATTGAGGTCTGGACTCTGACTAGGCCATTCCAACACATTTACATGTTTCCGCTTAAACCACTCAAGTGTTGCTTTAGCAGTGTGTTTGGGGTCATTGTCCTGCTGGAAGGAACCTCTGTCCTAGCCTCAAATCACCCACAGAGTGGTACAGGTTTTGCTCAAGAATATCCCTGTATTTAGCACCCTCCATCTTTCCCACAACTCTGACCAGTTTCCTAGGCCCGGCTGCTGAAAAACATCCCCACAGCATGATGCTGCCACCATTATGTTTCACTGTGGGGGATAGTGTTGTTTGGGTGATGTGTTGGGTTTCCCCAGACATAGCGTTTTCTTTGATGGACGAAAAGTTACATTTTAGTCTCATCAGACCAGAGCACCTTCCTCCATACATTTTGGGAGTCTCCCACATGCCTTTTTGCAAACTTAAAATGTGCCATTTTGTTTTTTGCTGAAAGTAATGGATTTCTTCTGGCCACTCTGCCAAAAAGCCCAACTCTTTGGAGCATACGGCTTATTGTCGTCCTATCTACATAGACTCCAGTCTCTGCTGTGGAGCTCCTCCAGGGTTACCTCAGGTCTCTGTGCTGCCTCTCTGAATAATGCCCTCCTTGCCCGGTCCGTGAGTTTTTTGGTGGGCGGCCGTCTCTTTGCAGGTTTGCTGTTGTGCCATGTTATTTCCATTTGGTTATGATACATTTGATGTTGCTTCTGGGGATCATCAAAGATTTTATATTTTTTTATAACCTAACCCTGACTTGTACTTCTCAACAACATTGTCCCTTAATTGTTTGGAGAGTTCATTGGTCTTCATGGCAGTGTTTGGTTAGTGGTGCCTCTTGCTTCGGTGTTGCAGTCTATGGGGCCTTTCAAAAAAAGGTGTGTATATGTAACAACAGATCATGTGACACTTAGATTGCACAAAGATGGACATCATTTTACTAATTATGGGACTTCTGAAGGTAATTGGTTGCACCAGAGCTTTTTATGGGCTTCATAACAACTGGATGAATACATATGCACATGCCAATTTTCTGTTTTCTATTTGTAAAAATTAGCTTTATGTATATATTTTTCTCATTTCACTTCACCAATTTAGACTATTGTGTTCTGATCCATCACATAAAATTCAGATTAAAAAAAACATTGAACTTAAGGCTGTAATGTAACAACATATGTAAAAAGTCAAGAGGGGTGAATACTTTTGCAAGGCCCTGTAGGAAGGCAAGATGAACTATTAATTACTCGTCTCTGCCTGAGTCTAGGTGTCACGCAAACCCTCTCTTCGTCAAGGGAAGACTCCGGGTCTGCTATAACGTTTTGACTAGGGTGCAAGATGTCCTCTAAACCAAAACCTCTAAGATCTAGGTTTGCATTATTGGAAACCCTGTCTAACTCCTGTTCCTTTTGACCCATTTGCACAACTAGACGTGTACAGTTGTTAGTGTGACTGTCAGCATTAAAGGGACCATGTTGTGGGCTAGTCAAAGTGTTAGACATCATCTTCTTCTGCTTTCTATTAGTCGAGGAAAAGACAAGAGGACTGTACCTTGAGGTACAGGGTGAGTGTGCCTGGACGCGGCAGCGAATATTGACACATTGACTATCACTATCTGACTGTTATCCATTCTCATCTCTCTCTCAATCTGGCTCCTTTTTTCTTTGACTGTCACCATGCTTCCGCTGAGCCTTGCACTGCTTGTACTTCATCCCTTTAAAATAGCAACATTGTGGTTAGTTTCTATAGGGTGAGGGACTGCAGCTTGGTCCAAGTGCAAAGCTCCTTGATTCTCTATTACCCCTGGTACCCTTTGGGTGAGCGTGTGAAGGGGTATGAGTGGGCATCGGGAGTGTAAGCAGACTCATAGGCATCTGTGGTGCCTGGCAGCTCTGCTCTCCCCTTAGAGGAAGGTGCTGGTTGCTGTGACTCCAAACCATCACCTGTGGTGACAGCCTGACTCATGGTACAGTCTCCTATGGGGCTGCAAACACCAAGATCACGTTGCAATACAGCCCCATTCTACCCCAAAGGGCTATAGGGCGGACCAAGGCCATCAGCTGTTCCCGGTCAACTGCCTCTTTTGCATGCAAATTTGGGGGGGGGGGAGGGGAGGAGGAACAAAGATAATCAGAAAAACAAAAGAGCAACCAGGAAAACAAAGTAAGAGAATATAAGCACAAAAGAAAGAAAAACAAGCACACACAACACACACACCATACATGATACACAGAAAGGGTTAATGATATACGCCAATCAAGAGGCCTAAGGACAGTTATATGTGGAGCACAGGTTCCCCACATCTGCACGATGTAATGGCCGGCCACGGAATGCTCTGCTCTGTCATCAATTGGGGAGCAATGAATGTTAATGAAGGACAAAAGAGAACATGGCATAGCTGTCACACAATTCTGATGATACAGTATATTAGTACAGCACCAGGGCTGCAGGTAAACTACTCCACAATTTACAAACTATTAAGTGTTCCCTCTCATTGTCTTACAGACCCACAGAAGGAGGCATTCTCCGGGAATTTCTATTAACAGCAACACTTCAAGGAGTGAACTAGCCAGTACCAATTCAGAAGGGAATATACTCTAATCTCTTCATGGTGTGATAGATTTTAAGAAGCTCTGTCTTAAAACAATAGATTAGCAAATTAGAAATTAAATAATGCATATTAACATTATATTGTTAATTAATCTCACAGAAAAATTCTGATATTTCAAATTTTCGTTTATAGATCGGCTCTGATATATTCAGGTTTGCTACAGCTCCAAGGGAGTTCTCAAACATACTGATCACATTACAGATAACACAATAGTGAAGATCAGAATTTTCATTTATCTGGACAATATATTAAATGACCGCTAAACAATAGTTAGATAGGCCTTGATTAGAAAAGTATTTTATTAGACTTTTACTGTGCACTTAAAAAGTTAAGTAATATTCTTTAATGAGTAAAGTGGAGCTGCATGGTGCCAAGCTGAAAACGTTTTTGGTGGGTGGGCAAGAAACCTCAATATCTACTTGTTACCAAGGCATCAAGGGTGAACTAATGAAAAGCAGCACTAACTGCATTCTATTTTAATTTCAAAAGGACAGAGATTGATACATTTTTCTTAAATATAGGAGCCAACCAAACATTTTAGGAGTCCTTTAGGAGCCATGCTTTTTTTCTTTAAAACTATACATATAACATGTATATTAACCCTATGTAACTTTATTTTAGAGAGATCACTTAAGTGGTCATTTGATTTATTAAGGAAAACTTGGAGAATCAACTGTAAAAATATATACAGCCTTATTAAATTGCGATTCGGCCAATGGAATAGGGCTCTATATAAGCACAGAGCATATTGTTTTTACAGAAGTTGTTAGTTAGTGACCTTCTATCCAACAGCAAGGTCTTCACTAACTAAAAACTTCTGTAAAAAAAAAAATGCTTTGTGCTTATATAGAGCCCTATGCAATTGGCCAAATCACAATTTAATAAGGCTGTTAATGTTCAGTACAACATATAATGCCAGAGGAATATTGCTGTTCTAAATGAGTATCAAGTGAGGTTAATACCTGGGTATATTTTGAAGATGACCTGGCTTTGGAATTGAACCGAAATATACTGGATAAACTTCCAGCTGATCTGATCGTCTCTTCAAAGAGAACCAGAGATATGTCTGATAAACCTTGATAGTAAGTTTCATTTCAGGGTGATGATCTTGCATTGTGTTTGCTCATTGAACTTTCACTATGATGTAAAATAATGTCTCACTATAGCCTACCTTTAATGAGATAGATTTTTCTGCATTAACTGATTCCAAATCAAATGACCAGTGTACGCAATATGAAGGTGAAGATGCAATATTGCAGTGAAAACTTTTTCTTTGAAATAAAACATTAAATTAATTCTAAAGAGTAACATGATAAAGAGTAAATCCACTTGTTTAATAATTTCATTTACCTGGATTAAAAATGGTTCTCTTAGGGCATCATTCAAATGCGATTTGGCCAATTGAATAGTGCTCTATTTAAGCACAGGGCATATTTTTTTACAGAAGTTTTTAGTTAGTGAACTCCTATCCAAAAGCAAGGTCTTCACTAACTAAAAACTTCTGTAAAAAAATATGTTATGTGCTTATATAGAGCCCTATTCAATTGGCCAAAACGCATTTGAATGAGGCCCTTAGGCCCTCATTCAATTGCAATTTGGTCAACTGAATAGGGCCCTAAAAAAGCACAAAACATATTTTTTAAGAAGTTTTTAGTTAGTAAGCATCTATCCAAAAGCAAGGTTTTCACTAAATAAAAAACTTCTTTAAAAAAAATATGCTATGTGCTTTTTTAGAGCCCTATTCAATTGGCCAAATCGCAATTGAATGAGGGCCTAAGTGTTTTAAAGGTACATTTTATCTATTCACGTTTACATATAAAACAGCCGTTACAAAACCTGTTCACACTGTCAGAAAACTTTAATGAATTTGGCTGCATTTTAGTATGAGTGGATTTTTACAGGAGTTTTATAGATCTTTCTCACTGTGGTACGCCAAGTATCACAATGATACACAATAAGACAAAAACATTTTGACTCGCTGTATCCCATCATGTGACCACATCCTGTCAGCTTTCTAAGAACAAGAAAATACAATATATACAATAGAGATGGACAGATAATGCTTTAAACTTGAACATACAATACATATACATACGGTATATATTATATGGAAGTTTGTAAATTGGGATAGTGCCACATTGAAGAAGCTGTGCATTTAAAGAGAAAGGGCCTCATTCTATTATCGGCCGTAGGAGATGCAGGGCCGCAAGGACCGGCCACAGGCTATTTGCCTATTCTATTCCCTTACGGCTGGGGGCTCCGGCAGGCTTGCGGCCGGCGCCTTGTTATCCCTTGCGGCCGCACGCGCCGGAGGAAAGCCTTTGATCTTAAACGGCTGCAAGAGTTTCGACCGCAAGAAAATCCCGGTTGCTATTCTATTGCTCCGGGAACACTCTCGGCTAAAACCGAGCTGCAGCTTACTTGCAGCAATTAAGCACATAATATAGTTATCCTGCACTCTGAGGAGACGATAAAGTGATTGTAAGTGTTAGCATTCATAGCACAACATTCCCCTACACTCAAATCTAAAAAATAATTTTTATTTTAATTCCTGTCAAATATACGTGGACAAAGTCCAAAGGGCTTGGAGCACCTCAGACCCGCCCATGCTGCGGACCGGAAAATAAACAGTTAATGAAATATCGGATTTGGGCTGATGTGCAAGCTTGAGAGGGGGTTGCTATTAATCCTCATGTCCCCCATTATGATCCCTAGCATTTACAGAGCTTTACAGTGCCGTCTTGAATTTATATTTACTTTTAAAGTTTTCAGACCTTGCGGCCGGTCGCATGATATGCGGCCAGTCGTAAGGGGGATATCCTTGCGGTGCCGTCTATTTGATTTGCAAGGTAAAGGTATCCCCGCAAGGAATCGCAGCTTTGCGGACGTTTTACGGCCGATAATAGAATGAGACCCAAAGTGTTTTTTTTACAACAGTTGTTCCTCACTGAGTTTAACTTCTTTGACTGAAAACTGGTAAACTTGCTGAACAATATTAACTATTGTTTTAGTCTATTATTTTTTTTATCTTAAGTTATAGAAAATGCTGTTTATATAGATTATTTTAATTGTCATTAATTGCATACTAATACGAAATTACAAAAAGTCAAATTGAGAATTTCAGAAAACAGTATTATAATGAATGTGATATTAAAAAAGTAAAAAAACTACAACCCGTTTCTAAATATATCTAGAGCAGGGGTCTCCAAACCCGGTCCTGGAGGGCCGCACCCAGGCCAGGATTTGTGGATATCCTTGCTGCAAACAGGTACGACTATTGCTTCTTTAGTCATCCTGATTGCCTCACCTGTGCACAGAATGGAAATCCTCAAATCCAGGCCTGGGTGCGGCCCTCCAGGATAAAGTTTGGAGACCCCTGATCTAGAGCAAAATGACTAGAGTAAAAACATTGCCAAATGGGAAATGTTTTTGTGAAGAGTAAAACATTTTTATAAACTGCTAATTTCCCCTTGGTAACATTGTGTTTTTTTTAAACTACATTAAGGGATTTCATATCTGTTGTGCCAGTTGCTGATTTCCTATTAGTATTTGCTTTTTCCAGCCAGTTGGAACATGGCAATTTATTTCTATACTTTGGTTCATTATTTTCAGTTCAGCAGAATATAGAATTACAATTTCCTGGTTCTGAACTTTAGAGAAACTTTCATGTCTTTCAGCTAACCATGTAGATGCTCATACATGGTAAATTCTTATTTTATAGGTGAGACTCTTGTTAGGAACCTTTTTTTAGTTATTTTTATGATATTTAAATAAACAGCACCAGGATTTTTGGATGCCAATTTCAAAAACTGAAAATGAATACTTGATACCTCTAGTAATAGCCGAATAATATGACTAATTACGTTTTCAAGGCCTTTTTAATTATTGATTTAGTATAGTAACCAGAGTCTTTTTAGACATTGGACAAAATACTGTAGATTAAGGAAGTAAAGTAAAGTGTAGCTGCACTGCTGGAGATGTTCCCTAAAAACTTTATAGCAGCTGTCCCCTAATGAGAACTGTGTATGTTTAGTATTGGAAACAATTACTATCAATAGATTTTGTTCACCTATAGCAGGGGCGGTCCTGGAGGGCCACACACATGCCCGTATTTGATGATAACCTTGCTGTGCACAGGTGAGTCAATTACTTCTACAGTGATCCTGAATGACTCACCTGTGCACAGAAAGGATATCTTCAAATCCAGGCCTGCCTGAGGCCAACCAGGACCAAGTTTGAACACACCTGACCTATAGCAAGTATTTCTATTTCCTATGAAAACAATACTTTACATGGCCATTCTGTGCTGGCAATGATTTCCTATGGCCATTCTGAATGAACCTATACATTTAATTTTATTAGCATGTCACCTAAGGGGAATAATATATAATATATGATATACATTACATTGAACCATTTGCTCCATATCATGAATCATAGTGAAGGACATACTTGTAAGCAGGGAGTAATGAGTTTTAAATGAAGGTTATGAGAGAGGTTTTGAGGAATGAATAAGTAAGTTGAGAAGATGGGAGAGCAGGCTTTGCTGGAGAGAGAAATAATGTGCTAACATGAACACTGCACTTGTGGAGGATAAGGACTTGTCACCTTCTCCGGAGATATTTTACAACACACCTAAAGTTGAGAAATAGAGCCGTATTTACTAAAGGGTGAAATGTTAACTTTTAGAAAATATGCCATATAGAACACATACCAATTGATGGGTTCTATAAGAGTTTTTCAAAAATATCCTGACCTTTAGTGTATAGATACAAAAAAGCAGAACAGGGGAAGAAACCTGTACTGGCTCAGCATATTGTCTACCTCTCTGGCAATAAGTTCAAGATGGATACATTTAGTTCACAATTAAATTAAAAATAATTGTCCATACAGCAGCAAAGAATGACTTTTAAACAGAAAATATAATTTAGAGGCTCAGTTGCCTTCAATTACCTCTAGCACACTCCTAACATCTTACATTATAGTATATAAGACAAACAATTCATCATTGATTGCATTAATTAGGCAGGGCAGATAACCTGGTGTGTGTTTACTTTGGCAACGTGATGGTTATGGGATTTCAGCCATATAATCTAGCTTGTCTAATTAATGCAATCTATGTTGAATAGTTAGTGGCACATATGAGAAATAGAAAACTAATTAATAATCACATGACACTTATCAAACATATGCAAACAGGAAATATCAGCTCAAAGCTGTAAAAATCTCTTAAAGACACAGCACATTCATAAATAGCCTCAGAAATTATGCAACTCCATTACAAATACAATCTCACAGTCACAGAGACACAAATTAAAAAAAGTACAATCACATATATACATCAATAAGTGTCACCTACTAATGGAAATATCACACCTCCACATAACATATCACAACGTACAGGGGAACATAGGCACAATACACAACAGGTTAATAACAATCACCAAACACACATGGACCACAGTAGATGCAATCAAGAACTCACCATTAAAGGGATACACACACCACAAGCAATACTCAGCAACTGTACTGATCAGCACCACAGCACAGTACTCACAGAGATCATCGAAGGTAAGGTATGGCATCTACACATTAACATAGGGTCCCATACACTGAGGGGGATGGGGGGAGATATGTCAACATGGGCAGCAGGAGGCCTAAAACAGAGGACTGCCTGACAATGATGCTAGATAAATGGGGGAGGTGATCCTCACAGGTAGATCAATAGATGGCACAGGCCAGGCACTGTATCTTCACATAGAGCACCTACGGAACAGGGTATCATAGGCATAGGCACATGGCCATATAGGAACAGATCATCACAAGGAGGATAACACTCATCTCCTGAAGCTTGACATGTAGGCCGAAAAATAACACAAAAGGAGGCTATGGAGAGGCACATGGTGCACCACTAATCTTACCTCCGTCAATAGGAATTATGGCTACTCCTGTCCTAGCAAGCCCAACGTCATTTGATGAGGTACAAGTGCCATCAAGTACACCAAGACTCTTTACGTGAAAATAAGTGATAGTCTCAATGTGTCAATTATTCATAAATTACTAATGCCATATATTTAACAACCCTTCCGTGGAATGGTGAGGCCCAGTAGTGTCACAATGTATACATATCACAGTATTAACTCACAGTAACCACTATTTATTTTGTTCGGGCATGTTTTAGAAAATACTGATAATAACATTGCAATAAGTGTTAGAACACATGTTGGGCATATTAATACATGCCAACACTTGTAAGTCACACCTGTGTCATTATTATATTCATGAATGCTCACAGAACAATGCTTAAGTATGAATAGAAAGGATATATATTTCATTATCATGTCACACGTCAGGCAGAAATCAGGTGTTGTGCGCACCAACATGTGAATTTTTGTAAAACATTATGCTAATAACATCAGATCTAACATAGAAAGTGGAAACAATTGGCCGAAATAACATCAATCCATAATTTACATAGGTTTAGTGAAAGGCAAACATATGTTTACAGTCATGAACTGCGTGAAGGGATGCCAATACAGGATGATGACCAATATCCTAAAACTAAATAGTTAAACATTTTTATATATGTGGATGTCTCCAATTTAGTAGATTGACAAACACATGGAAACATGGATAATGGTATACCAATAACATCCTTTACTGAATACACAGAGCACAGTCATATCCGACCGTGCATTACTATCATGGGTGTTGTGTGAGCGGATCCAAAAGGACAAAAGGCTGGAAAAAATTACAAAACCTACAGGGGTCAAGATAGTACTGTATAATAAGAATACATAGCATCTACTTTGGTCACATGTGGTCATTACATCACAGTAACCACAATCAGAGGAGTCAAAAATCTATAAAAATGTGTATGTACAGTACAGTGGTAACTAATGTAACCGTAACAATAAACCAATTTACCTGAACTTCATCTGCAAAAAGTACAAACGCTATCTGTCATGAGAAATCACTTAACATAGGTACATTTTTGTATCCTTTTTTCCTTTCTTTTTATTTCCTTTCCATTTTTATAATATGTTATGTGAAACATTGATGTTTTAAATCTTAACTATATCAAGATTGCTATAGACTCTCTTACAACCTTTACATTTAGAAAATAGAAAATGTTGAAATGTGTTCTATCAGTGTGAAACAAATACTATACCCTGCATAGCAAACAAATTCCTACTTAAACATTGTAAAACTTTATTAAGCAAAATGTTTGTAACAACACTGGCTTTGTTTGACAATAGAAAATATTGAAACAAAAAAATAAGGTTTGTATAGTAGGTTTCTATGGTGAGTGGTCCTGAATCATGTATAATAGGTAAAATACTCAATAAACTTGTATATCAATAAAGGGCCATCCCGTTTACGAGTGGAAGAAACTCTATGTATTGAGAAAAAGTAAAAGACACTCAAATTGACAATAGGAATACCCACCTAAAGAGAACTAAGAACAATGCAGACTATGTAAAAATGTATAAAACATAACTTTTATTTTAACATAAACATAAAAAGACAGAAACAAATTAATATAACAACAATGAAAATGTAAAAAATGTATAACAATTGGCTAGTCCCACCCTATTTAGATAATAAAGACCTTTAAGAATTAGATCATATTCTTGAAAAAATTCCTATGAGCATTTGTGAGTAAAATCTTTATGTTGATCCAAAATGACCCTAATAAATACAAATAATAGTTTGCGGGTTTGTCACGCTTTGTGAGCACAGTTGCGGCCCGTAGGGACGCAATTGTGAGTCTCGCAATGCGAGGCGAGCCATCGACCATGCGGGACTTAGGCTGCAATGAGCGTTGAAGGTGAGCAGTTGAGTCACGCGGGACTTAGGCGCAACCACAAGCCTTACAAAGTGAGGCGAGCCGTCGACCACGCAGGACTTAGGTTGCAATGAGCGCCAAATGTGCTCATTGCACTGCGAGCCTGGCAAAGGGAGGCGAGCAGTTGAGGCACATGAGGCTTAGACTGCAATGAGCGCCAAAGGCGCTCATTGCACTGCGAGCCTCGTGTAGTGTGGCAAGCAGTTGAGGCCCACGGGACTTAGGCTACAATGAGTGCCATAGAAAAAAAATGTCTGCCGAAAAAATGCAAAACGACGAAAACGAGGCCAAAGGACATAAAACTAACCCGAAGGTGCTCATTGCGAGCCATGCGATGAGCGCCGACGGTGCTCAGAGGGCCCATAGCCTTGCATTGTGTGTCAAACAGCATTGCTAGCCTTACAATTGTACAGTACAAGGCGGGAGAGGCTCGCAATGAGCACCGAAGGTACAACATTTCCAGCCTTAAAATTGTAATTCCGTCATTTTTTAAGGGCAAGTAGCTAGTGCAAAATAAACAGCAGTGTTATTCCATAATTGATAATATATCATAAATACGCCATATAGACGTGTAATTGCTTAACACTATTCTCTTTAAACCCAGTAATGCTGATCAAAAAAAGGTGCTAATTGTGTGCAATAACAGCAATTAATAAAAAGTGATTTTGCAGTGCAATGATTAATTGTGCAAACAATGCGGAATTTGTGAAAATGATGCAAATGACAATTTATATACAAAACATGGCCTCGGAAATAGATGACTGTGATTTTATCTATAGAAATGTGACAATTTACATTATATGCAATATGAAATTATGTGCTAAGCATTAATGTTGTTACTATTTAACAATTAACATCTAATGTAGATTAGGAGATGAGTACAGTTAATTGTTAGTAAGGGGTAAGTGTTGGATCCCCATCCACACCACTCCAGTTATATAGATGTGATCTCTTTTAGGGTCACGGACACAATACTAGACTTAAGATAGGAGATAGTGGCGGGTTCTGAAGCCGCCACAACAGACTCTCTAGGGATATTCTCATCTATATTTAATACACACTATATTCTATCTGTGAAACAGGATATGTATTTCTAAGATTCATCCCATATGATCTGTACATTAATTGTTTGTATATAAATTGTCATTTGCAAAAAATCAGCACTGTTTGCACAATTAATTATTGCACTGGAAAATCACTTTTTATTAATTGCTTTTATTGCACAGTTAGCACCTTTTTTTGATCAGCATCACTGAGTTAGAGAAAAGTGTTAAGCAATCGAACATCTATAGGGTGTATTTATGATATAAATAAAGGCTGAGTGTGAGCAGGGGAGGCCTCTGGAGTGGAGGAGGCAGTGCTAGTAACCAGAGCATGCTGGGCCATGTCCAGGCTCAGCTGGGTTAGAGCCCTCTGCTTGTTCACCACCTGGAGCAGCCTGACCAGATAGGACTCCACCTGATTGTGATGTGTCCTTGCATCCATTTGTATTCTCCGGAGGCTGCGGCAGACAAATGCCTAGTAGGAGGAGAAGCTGGTCTGAATCTCATGCATGGAGTCACAACATTCCCAGGGCAGGGCCAGCATCTCCCCGATGGTGGCCTCCGAAGCTGGAGGTATGACACCGCCGGGTGGGTCTGTGAGAGGAGGAGGTGGTGGCCCAGTGGGGAGATGCAGAGGGCTGGGTGCTGGTGGTGTTTCGCCTGGTCGTGTGGGTGGCCAGGATGTGCTGGTGGTAGGAGCTGGTGGTTGTGGTACTGGCATGGCCCTTGTGTCAGTCCAATATGTGGCAAATCGATCTGGGGAGGAGGGGGACAGTGGGGTCAAAGGCACGGGTGTTGCGCAAGGTCCAGGTAGTCCCCCCACTGACTATATGAACCTGGAGTGCTCCTCCTCATCACCCCGGCCCTGGGCTCCTCCTTTAGACACAGGTCTTTGTGGGCAAGGGCACTTCCACTAGTCTGTGGCTCCGACTGAACTGAGGCAGCTGTAATGAGAGAACTATGGTATATGGTTAGCATCATTGTATGATCATATGATTGATGTGTGTTCCTACCCATCTGCCATACAATTGTTTGGAAGCTATATTTGAACTATCCTTTCTTGATGTGATTGTTGCTTTGTCATCTGAGCTTCTGTGTTATTGACTCATTAGAATATCTTGATTGTTGCTGTGGGTGGACCTCTGCAGCACATGCATCTACATAGTCTGCATAAGTTGCTGCACATTGTGTCATACAAACCAATCAGTGAGCATCTCTCTGCAATAGTTGTTAACATGCTGTTGATCTTGCTTCTCTACCAGTATCTGTTTTATTCTTGCTGTACCTGTCTCTCTCCCCATCTTCATTAGCCCTATCTATGTATTTACTCATTTTGTTCAAGCTAACCATGTTTCTCCAAATATTATGCAGTGAGTAATTACTTCTCAAATCTTGTCCTGTCCGCAATTTTTTATTTTCTAAGTCCCGCGGCTCGTATTTTTTTGTGTAAGTCCGTAGTTAGTCATTGCGTGTTTATTGTTTTTTTTCAAAGTTCCGCTTGTGTGGTAGTTTGTAAACGGTTGTGAGGCGCTGTAGAGCCTCCACTTCCGCAAATGCGGCCCCTTGCTTTGCGAGGGTCCGCATTTGCGGCCTGCAATGAGACTGCGGCTCATTGCTGCCGACATGGGAGCCTCCACCTCCGCAAATGTGGCCCCTCGTCCGAAAGTTGCAGGGGGTCGTAGGGATAAGCGCCTACGGCGTTCATCTCCACCAGCGCAAGGAGCGCCTTTCGATTCGCAAGGGCCGCAGTTGCGGCGGGTTCGCTATGCGAGCCCGCAAACGTTATCAACAACCCACATTGCTGAGAACTATACTGTATATGTGACTAGCGACTTTGCCGTCAAAAAATGACGGCAATGAGATGTGTATGTTTGTAAAGTTGTTTAGTTATTAATATATGTATTTGACACTTTTAAGGTTTTAGTTATGATGAAATAAGTACTATTGTGATATTAAACATGTTTATTTTTTTTAAATTTTATTTTCTTCAACAGTAACTGTTAAAGAGTTTTGTAGTAAAAGTATTAACATTTGAATTTAAGAACAGTTGAACTTTAAATTAATCAGTATTGTAAACTTGAGGTAATGTTTTTTTAACATGCAAGTTCTAGCTCAAGAATCGTTAACGTAAATATACATTGAATCCAGAGGAAGGCAAACAGTAAAAACCCTCCTTGAAACGTAGCCAATTGTATCAGAGAGGAAAAAAAATGAATTCCTTCGTGACCCCATTAACTGGCAATCGGATTACTCCCTGGATTAATGTTTAACCTAAAAGATAACCTTTACATTGTGCCTTAAAACGTGGTTGTGCTCTTAACATGAACTTTGTAATATGTCTAAGTAAGGAACTTGAAAGTATATTTTATGAAACTTGAACTTTCTTATGTGTCTAAGTAAGGAACTTGAAAATATTTTTTTCAAACTTGTAACATAATAAACAGTTACATAGTTAATTAACATTTGAACAGAATTTGTCAAAATAATGCAAGGCAAGTGTTTTGTGAGGCTAATCATGCATAAACAGTACATCCATGAATTATGACTGAATTATTATTGATTTGTAGATTTCAATGGTTGACGTTTGTTTGTTGCTGTAGTAATTATTTGAAATGGCACATAGAGTTTCGTCTGTGGAAAAGTGGTTCTCTAAAAAGAGAACGCGAGAACTTAAAGTTGTTCCACGATGTGTAACCACTGTTCTCTTTGTGTTTTACAATTTAATGTAGTTTAATAGGAAAATATTGTTGTTGTAAATCTAATTTGTGTTGCATAATAATGAACTTTTGAAGGAAACGGACATTTATGTGTATTGTTTGTAAAAATGTGGTGGTTATATTGTGTTTTTTTAGCTTTTTGTGTTTGGTTTTAAATTGGTTTTGCATGGCTTTTGTTTGTTTTGAGTAAAGTTACAGTACTTCATAGTAGACAATGTTTTTAGTAAAAATGCGTCTATCTTCTAATAAATCACCATGACTTTCATTCTTTTCAATGTAAACTATAATAGCCTGTGGATTTTGCACTGTGATAAGGCAACGTACAATTGGCCATGTGCAAATACTGGTTGTTCTAAGAAAATACCCACAGATTTGAAGTTTGTCCTTGTGATTTATTAATGGTAATGGCAAATGCCATAATGATGGGAAATTGTCTTCTTTGAAGTATAAAAGGGAGACAACTTTCACTTGGTGCTAAATCTATTCTTGGTATGAAAACTCTCTCTCCTTTATGGGTACCAGTTAAAATTTCAGCATCTATGAAATGGTACTTTAATTGTTGAACAATTAATCTTGTGCCATTGCATATGCCTTTTTTGGGGTTCATATTTCACAGTAACATGACAATTGCACCTTTCTTTAGCTGCAAAATATGTGGTGGCATTCCAGAAGGAGTGAATACGTTTATGAATTCAGTGGAAACGTTTGCCTGACTTTCTTTGTCATCAGCAAGTACAGAATCAGAACTGTGATAAGTTCTTTGGGGTGCATTCATTTATTTAAAGATTTCATTATTGAGGATTAATGCATCCTTATTTTTACAGGTTAGGATGACTTGATTGGCAATCTTCCTGGTTATTTATGGTACCTTCAAATATAGCCGATATAAGATCTTGGTGACAAATCTGGGGTGGGATGTGCACAGTGTCGTCAGGTAAATTTGGTATTTTTTCTGCTCTGCCTTCTCCAATTTTAAAAAGCCAATCATTGAAATCATTTTGGCCTTCTGATCTCATATTTTGTTGCAGCTGAAGATGGGTAAAATGTTTCCATAGTGTGCTTGACTTTATACAGGTTTCGATAATGTCAGTTCGATTTCCATGTACAACGACAGATAATGTTTGTCTAAAATCGACATGACATCATTGTGGCATCATCTATTATAATTAATTTACTTTTTTTCAATTTTTTTGCTTGTAATGATGTCATGTGAATATCTGACATTGAGGTTTCTAAAATAGGCACTGTCAGTTTAAACCCACTATGTACAGTTCTTCCACCTTCTAACAAAAGTGCAGCAAATCCAGTAATGGCAAACGGCAGTGCTATTTTACCTTGTGCTCGTACAAAACGAATTAATAAATTATATAGATATGTTTTTCCTGATCCGCCAGGTCCATCAAGATAGAAATAACGCTCTTTGACCATGTCATCATCTATTGCATTTTTAATGACATTAAATGCTTGCAATTGTAACGTATTTAAAGTTGCAAGTCTTTCTTCTGTTCTTTGTACTTGGAGTTGAATGTCATAGTCTTCAAAGTTTATGTCATCTATAAGACCTGGATCAGGCAAATTAAAACTTGCACAGCTTAATCCATGAGTTAAAAATACTTCTTGGATTTCCATTAATGTTTTTAAGTGTGCAATAGGTTCATTGTATCGTTGCATAAAGTCTTCAGCCATATTACTTTTAAATGTGTCCCACAAAGCTAATGCATTTGGAGCATTTCAGAAGATACAAATAAATGCAAATTGTTCCCTCATCTGCTGTGGCATTTGACATAGTGCTGCTTCTTCTAGACATCTTTCCCATTCTGTATCATCAGCTAGTAAGTTTCTATGTCTTGCAGCTAAATGAAAGGATTCATATACTATGTCATTAACAGTTCTTAAGTGTTCAAAACGTTGTGCTCCAGGAACATTTAAAAGTAATAGTCGTAATGTAAGCAGAAACGTTCAAGATCTCTGTGAAAATTCTTGGGATTATTTTATTTCCTCTGGTTTTTCTAGGTCTCCATAATCCATTCACAAAAAAATAGTGATATGAAATTTCAATATATAAGAATTGTATTGCTTGTAAATCTGTAAAATTTAATTCAAACCATGCAGTTAGTGTAGTGTGACGATGCTCACTTTGGGCCAATGCATTACTTTAATTTCCAGCATGGAAATACACTAAATGTCTTTGTGGCAAATGTACTGCTAATCTATATACTGCATGTGATGTATCATGCATTTCAAATTTTAAAAGGTGCCACATAGCTTCTGGTGCACTTACATAGCAAGCATCTACATGAGATGCAAGTTCATCATGTACTAACTCAGTGCTTTCGGGGTTGTCAGCCCTTTTGACGACTACAGTAGCTGCATCATAGCCTTTATAAATATATTTGTAAACATATTTAATGGATTTGATGGAAGTGCAGGCTTCTACATTAATGTGTGCATTATACTTCATGAGTAAATGTGGATTGTAGGGTACTACATATCTATTGTCAACTTTTTTCCCACAAATAATGGCACTATCTCGTTCTCTTCTTTTATAAAGTGGATAGCCATCACAATTGGCATACGTTTTGTCGCTATAATCTTTTGGAAAATCTTTGGAACATTTATTATTTTCCATACGTGGTGATTGTGGATTAAGCTCGCCACAGGGTCCATGAATCATGCGATGAGCTACAATCTCATATAGTCTACCATATAGTTCTGGATCTGGTAGTTCAGCAACAATGACTGAATCCACTTTCTCACCAGTATCTAATTTATCTTTTTCTTGAAGTATTATTAGTAGATGTGCTTGTGGAAGGCCTCTTTTTTTAAAATTCAATTGTATATACATAAGCAAGACATTTGCCAAATAAGTGACTTATAGTGATGTCACGTATTAATTCATTTAATTTAATCTTAAAAACTCTGGCTACTAAATCTGGTCTATCGGAAGGACTTTGTCCAAGAAGTAAATTTTGTGTAATTTCTGGCCATTGGGGATTACATCTAAATTTAATAAATAAATAAATCGGGTTTTCCAAATTTGGTGACAATAGCCATAGCATCATTGTATATTTCTCTCATATTTCGAGGAGATACTTGAAAAGAAGATGGTAAAATGATGGCTTTGCCAGCTGTCATGTCTCTGCTTGTAGCAACCTCAGCGACATAATCCTTTAATTCACAATATTGTTCTACACGTAGTTTATCTTGTTGATATTTTATGAAGTTTAAATTATTTGCCTCAACTTGCAAATAGGAATCAATAATCCATTGTTGTCTTAGTTTTCCACCACATAAAATTGGATTAAATATATTTTGAATGACAATTTGAGCTACTTTAAATTCAAGCATGGAAATATTATTTCGCATTCGGGATTTAGCATTTGGGTAACTGGGAAGGGTTAATTTTGGTTGCCAACCTGCTTCTCTGTGTGGGAAAAAAATGGGATATATCATTGGATCTAAATTTGGACTTAAGATACTGATATTAATGAATGGTTGCTCCTCATTTCTGGGATATATTCTAATGTCTCTTTGAAATGGTGGTTCTCCTTCATCATTTTGAAATACCATTGCAACCTCATTTGATGTTGGCAAGTTATAACGGCATTTATCAGTATGTCTATCTCTTTTAAGCACCATATTGACCTTTGGGATTGGTAATTTATGTCTTTCTGCATAAAGTTGTTGTTCATTTTCTACTTCTGCCAATTTTTTATAAGCTTTAGTGTAGGGGTTATTGGTCATAATGTTATCTAGCTCTATAAAAACACTAGGTAAGCATTTTTTATTTTCTTGCAGCTGCATACGTTGGTCAACAGCTTCCATTGTATCTAGGACATATAGTTGAGCAAATTTTCTTTTTCTGGATGTAAATGTGAAGTCTGATGGTAAAATTTGGCCTTGGACTTTAAAACAGTAAGGACCATGTCCTGGTACATTAGCAGCTAGCATTGCCCCCATAGATGCAAAGGATATGGCACTATTGTAGGATCTTATGTTTGTTTTAAAATTGTTGTAGTTTTCAAAAGTAGGTTCATTCATAATGTTTTGTAAATAGATTGGAAATTGTTTTCTTTCTGGAAGTTTTACCTTGCCTTTTTGACAGCAACTAATACATTTGCCATCTCTGTGTCTCTCCTGTTTAAAATGATAAGCCTCACAAAACTGACATTGAGTATTCATGTCCCCACAATTATGAACCTCTACTGCTAAAGACTTGAGTAAAGGACAATTTGAAAAGCATATATCAGTTTCAGTTTCAAATTTATCAGTTGAAATGTCATGTGATGTTTCAGGAACAGGTTCTAAATGCTTTGTTTTTTTGGTGGATTTTTTGGGTATATCTTTTATTTTTTCAGGTAAAATGTCATGTGATGTTTCAGGAACAGGTTCTAAATGCTTTGTTTTTTTGCAGCTTTTTTTGGTGTATCTTTATTTTTTGCAGATGATAGTCTTTTGCTTGCAATTCTTTTGCGTTCTTTTTCTCGTCTAATTTCTAATTTCCTTTAGTGTCTGCTGGTTGGCCCATCTTTGTTGTCGTTCTCTAGCTTGACGTCTTCTCTTTTCTTGTTTGCTGTCGTTATCAGCCACGTTAATCTGTAAAATAAAATAATGTATCATTAGTTTAGTTTGAGATGTTAAGTTTGTTTTTTGAATATTTGTAACAGTTTGTTTCTATGTGTTTGTAGTTCATTGTAGCAGAGCTTTCTATTGTTAAATAAGTGTGTTTTATTGTAATTTTTGTCTTACATGCATAGCACACTCAAGGTAATTACATTATAGCTTTTTTCTAGATGTAGTAGGTGTATAGTGTTAATTTAAATGGCTTTTTGTTTTGTTTGTTAATTGCTTTTTTTGTTGTAGTTTTGGCTTATAGGCATAGTAGAGGGCAAGTGTTAGTAGTATTTGTTCTAGTATTCTATTTTATGTAATGGGATTATCTGTTGCAGGATTAAGTGTCGCAGGATTAAGTGTCGAGGGATTAAGTGTCACCAAACTTAATCCCGCGACACTTAATCCCGCGACACTTAATCCTGCGACAGATAATCCCATTGACACTTAAGCGGAGAAGATTAATACTATTCCAAGTGAGTTAGGCAAGAAAATACCATCTTTCATGTGCAACAAATAAAAAATGATTGCAATGTCTGGTTTTCTTAATTTCAGCCAATCTGGTCCGTGTTATTTCTTCAACGATCAGAATTATTCATGCGATCAACGATCAGAATTATTCATGCGATCATACTGTTGTATAAGTTTATTATTTATTTGATGGATTACTGTTGGTGAAATTGTTTGCAATATTAGCCTATCTGTGAGTATATAATGTGTCAGCGGGATGAAGTATCGGGGATTAAGTGTCAATGGGATAAACTGTTGCCGGATTAAATGTTGCGGGATTAAGTGTCGCGGGATTAAGTGTCCGTACACCAAATGACAAATGTGTCAGTAATATTTTGGTAAAGGTGATAATTAGTGGTCCTTATTGTGATGGTGATTTCTTTTTTTTCTGTTGACATGGATGCAGAGCAAACATGTTTATTTAGTTTTCCCTTTTTTTACTTGTTATACTGTACCTTGTTTGAAGTGTGATTTGAAGCAGAATATTTCTTGGTCCGCTGTTGTAAGTCTTCGTACGATGCTCTTCACGCAGTGTCTGTTGTAAAAGAAAAAGCAAAATGTTATTTGATTTGAATGTATTTGTAATGAATAGCATATTTAATTTTTTTGGTCTACTCTATCTGTTATGGTGAATTTTTCTGCTATGCTTTTTTTTTGTGCAACACTTTAAAATACTTTCATTGTATTTGTATATTACAGTTATCCTTTTTTTTTTTACTGTAATTGTTAATGTTTTTCCCATTTTGGATATGATCGTAATGTTTTTAGCATGATACTGTTTTGTGTCCACCACTTTTGGTATGCTTATTTAGGCTTCTTTGTAAGGCTTATAGGTTGTTAAACAGTATAGAAGAATATTATGTTATTTTTCTATCTGTTTGATTTTTTTGTACAATCCTGTTTTGTGTCCACCACATTTTGCATGCTTTATTTGCTTAATTTGTCTTCTTTGTGAGGATTACATGTTGTTGGACAGTAAAAAAGGAATGTTAATTGCCTTTTCTATATCATGTTGCGCTTTTTTGTTCTATCCTGTTTTGTGTTGCTGCACTTTTTGGTTGCTGCATTTGGCTTTGATTTTGCAAAGCATGGTCTTTTTCTGCATGTAATGTATTTTTGTATCGTACCTCTTCTTCTTTCTTTCTGTTCTTTAAAAGTGATTCTCTTTGACAGTCCACAGTGCAAATTCTTGAGTGACGCTGTTGATGCAGAGTCTGTTTGAATAGTCAAAAAAGTGGAAAGATTCAGCTTCAGGTTACATATGTATTAGTGTCATATTATTTTTTGCTATGAGTTCCAGTAAATTAATGTCATTTGAATATACTTGTTTCATTAGTTTGAGTTAACATTAGTTTGAACGACGCGGAGGCTGCACAGGCTCCCTGGGTCAGCCTGTAGCGTCACGTGACCCAGCGGAGCCTGTGAGGCTATTAGCCAATCAGGAGCGTCGGGGGGCGTGTCGGAAGCCCGTTTCGCGCCATTGAACACAGCAGCGCGGTCTCCCGACTGGAATGGACGGAGGTCTGAGGTCCTGCAGCCAAAACTAAAAGTAGGAAGGTTTAATTACTGAGATTTCACCCCAGCTTACCAGCACATAAGGGGATATAACTGTTGAGGCTATCTTTGTTCGTTTTTGTGTTTTTTTCCTCCTCCGTTTTGTGTGTGTGTGTGTCCTTGTCTCACTGTGAGTGTGCTGTGTCTGTGTGTGTTCCTGTGTCTGTGTGTGCCTGTGTTTCTGCTTGTTGTTCCCCCTGTTTGTCCCCCTGTTAGCATTTAATATGGATCCAGAAGGCTTAGAGGCCTTACTGGCTGAGGTTAGGACCCGTGCCTTAAGCCAAGGGGTCAGGTGGGTGCAGGACAGGCTGGGACCTCCCATGCCTTCTGCGCTTGGAGCTCAGCACATTGTACCGGAACAGCCTGCGGTGGCTGGTGTCCTAGCCAATTCTGATGCCTCCAGGGAAATTTTTTCCCATCCCACCACTGTAGGGCTGCCAGACCCACGTCCATCGGGTAGCAGAGACACTAGAGATGGGGGGGTTACAGGTCAGGGCTGCCGGGACCCCATACCCCCCAGGCAGGCGAGCGCCAGGATAACGGGCGGTGGGGGTGAGGGCCTAGCACTCCGGCCACCACCTGCCAACTTGCCTAAAGGTCCTAGGCCGCGACAAAGGTCGCGAAACACCCCTCTAACACCCCGTAAGGGGGGTGCAGGGGGTAAGAGAAAAGCCGGGAGTCCTAAAAAGGCTCCTACAGGCCCTCACGGTGCCAAGCAGACGGTCCCTGGGGTTTCCCTCATTAACAGTGCTTCTGGTACTTTACAGGGACGCCCAACTGGCAGTGAGAGGAGCATGGCGACGACGAGAGAAAGAAGAGACAGGGTGATCAGAGAGATGAATAGCCAAAACAGCATGGTCATGATTGATGACATGCCTGTGACAGCGGCAGTGGCGAGGCTAGGACGTCCCACTCGAGCTAAGAAGGCTACGAGCAGGTACAGTCCGCTGCTATTTACGCACACACCGCTAAGGCGTAGCAGAGTAGAGACTGAGGGCGACACGGTTAGGCCACAGCGCAAAGGGTCTAAGACTGACCAACAGCTGGATATTCCAACGCCCGAGGAAGTCTCAGGGGAACCCCTACAGGGGGCGGCGGAGGCAGTGCTAGCCTACTCCAGCCGCGCAAGCTTAGCTGACCAGGACCCTTCCTCAGACGAGGAAAGGGCGGTATATGCGCGGCCATGCAGGTCGCGGAGAGCTAGTGACTGTTCTTCTTGTACCCACAGATCCAGAAGGAGATCCAGGTCAAGAAGCAGAAGATCTTGTCGGTGCAGCTGTGCTTGCACTGGATCTGAGAGGAGAAGCCCGCGGAGGGCCAGACGGTCAGAGTCCCCGGAGCGTCAGGAGAGACGCGGGGATACTCCGTTGGCCGTATCTACTCCAAAGCTTCCAGAAGCAGGTGAGCGCTCAGAATTGAGCTGCGCAGCAGACAAGGGTGGTTTTATTGGGTCATTAAAGACTCTATTAGCTGCGCATAACATTGCGGTTAGCGAACGCGAAATGGGAGCTTGGATAGGGGGGCTAGCAAAGGGTGCATGGTCCCAGCCAGCAGCGGTAGTGGCGCCAGCGAGCGCGAGCGAGGCGCTAGCTAGCTTGCGCGCACCCGAGCCGGTAGTCAACGCGATTGCAGCAGTTGGGAATAACACTGTGGGAGTTACCGACGCAGCCATGAGACCTATAGTCCTCTGCTCGTTGGATAATTTAGGTGCACACCTTCCACAGGATGTAAAGGAAAAGATCTGGAGGAGGGAATTTATAGAGTTGTTTTCCCTTCTCCCTATGTCTAGGCAAACAGACCTGGCCGAGAGGGGCCCCAGGGAGGGGAAATCCTTTGCTAGGCTACCCAGGACGTTTGATACCTGGCTGCAAGCATTTTCTATTTGGGCTTGCGTACTGTGTGAGCGGCACCCTGAACAGAGTTCGGGATTGTTCGTTTACATAGACGAAATTCGGAATGCTCACAAGGTTTATGGGGGTACGGCCTGGTGGCGGTACGATGAGGAATTCCGGCAATACTTGGCCTCAAGGCCAAGTATGGCGTGGAGTGACAAAGCGGTGGCGTATTGGCTAAACATCATGACACCCATGAGAGTCACGACGCCCTTTCGGAGCGGGGCCGGTGGAGCTAAGGGCCCCACCCACGCCTCAGGAGCAGGTCTTAAGACCTGTTTTTCGTACAACGAGGGGGTCTGCAGATGGGCACCTAACTGCAGGTTTGGTTTAAGCATGCATGCTCAAATTGCGGAGGTGAACACCCCCTGTCTAGATGCGGTAGACCCAAAGAGGGAGGCAGGGGCGAACCTCCCGCAAAGGGGCAGGACGCCCATACGCCTCCCCGCCATGCTGCCGTGGCTAAAGCGCTACGGTAAATTGGCAGGCACCGCCGAAGCGGCGCGCCTGTTGGAGGACGGGTTCCGAGAAGGATTCCGGATTCCATGTGGGGTCGACATTCAAGGTTTTCTTGTCCCAAACCTGAAGTCGGCTAGGGATTTCCCAGGGGTAGCCAAAGCTAAGGTGCTTAATGAGGTAAAATTGGGGAGGATGGCTGGGCCATTTGTGGCCCCGCCCATCCAGGGATTAGTTGTGTCTCCACTTGGGGTGGTAAAGGAGAAGGGTAAATTTAGATTGATCCAGCATCTCTCCTACCCCAGAGGTCGTTCGGTAAACGATGGCATATCAAAAGACCAGGCTACTGTGTCTTACGAGTCATTTGACCGGGCGGTCGACCTGGTGAGGAGGGAGGGCCAGGGGGCCCTTATGGCGAAAGTGGACAACGAGGCAGCATTCAGATTGCTCCCCGTACACCCGTCAAGCCATCGGTTGCTGAGGTACTTCGTAGACGGAAGTTACTTCGTCAACTTATGTTTACCCATGGGATGCTCGATATCCTGTGCTTACTTCGAGGCCTTCAGCAAATTTTTACAATGGGTTGTGAGCATCGAGGCGGGGTACAAGAGTGTTACCCATTACCTGGATGACTTCCTTTTTGTTGGCCCATGAGACGAATGCTAAAGGTGATGAGACGAGACATCGAGAAATGGGTGAAGAAGTTCCCTGGCACGTTCCTTATCTGGTCTGAGATGATTAAGAGAAGATCATGGCGTAATGCGCGCGACCCAGTATGCTTAGATAAGGCTAGACAGAAGATAAACCAGCAGATTGCGAGCTTTGTGAGAAAACAAGGTTTCACTGCCATCCGGTATAAAGATTTCGAACCGGTCGGCGCAGATGATTTTTTCGCAAAGGATAAGGTTCATCTTACGGAAATAGGGTATGAGTTGATGATGTTGGAGTTTAGGGAGAGTGTTTTGCGGGCCTTGGCTTTAATGTCTAGCAGGGGGGGATCGCAGCTTCGGGAGGCGTCCTTCGCATGCTCCGTGGCGGGAGGTGAGTTGCCCGGCCCACTGGCCTAAGGGGGCGATGGCCCCACCTCACAGGGCGTGCTTAAAGATAAGCATTGGGGCTTTGGGCAGGGCTCAAAGCGTGAGGTCACTGTTTGTGGCCGGGCTCCTCCCCCGGAAGGAAAGGACTAAATTAGTCATTTAAATAAGTTACGGTTGTTTGTTTACATTGTTTCAAATAAAGCTGTGGCCCGTTGTTTCTCCCAACTCAAGTTGTCGTGTCAGTTATTCCATCAACTAGCCTAAATGGATCATGCATGGGTCATGAACGACGCGGAGGCTGCACAGGCTCCCTGGGTCAGCCTGTAGCGTCACGTGACCCAGCGGAGCCTGTGAGGCTATTAGCCAATCAGGAGCGTCGGGGGGGCGTGTCGGAAGCCCGTTTCGCGCCATTGAACACAGCAGCGCGGTCTCCCGACTGGAATCCCACCCACCCACCCTGTATTTTGTTGTTAACAGATGTTATGGTTTATTCTTTAAAAAAAAAAAAAAAGGATATATAATATAAATAAGAAATATTGAAATTAATATATAATTTTTGGTTAAAGAATTCGGAGAAGTGGCTATTGTATGTTGTGTATTGTTAATTTATGTCTGTGCGGCGGGAGGTGAGTTGCCCGGCCCACTGGCCTAAGGGGGCGATGGCCCCACCTCACAGGGCGTGCTTAAAGATAAGCATTGGGGCTTTGGGCAGGGCTCAAAGCGTGAGGTCACTGTTCGTGGCCGGGCTCCTCCCCCGGAAGGAAAGGACTAAATTAGTCATTTAAATAAGTTACGGTTGTTTGTTTACATTGTTTCAAATAAAGCTGTGGCCCGTTGTTTCTCCCAACTCAAGTTGTCGTGTCAGTTATTCCATCAACTAGCCTAAATGGATCATGCATGGGTCATGTTGTAGGGCCTATACACATAAATGTGCGTGTCACATGTCACTATACATGAATCAAATTTTCATCGTTAAAGTTTGGATTTTTTTTTGCTGTCTTGGTAATAAAATGTAATATATTATAGCTTACCTCTCAGTTGTAATTTGCACAGTGTAAAGTAGGAAATTAGGAAAGAATTGTCTTCTCAAGTGACAGCAGCAGTTAACTATCCAGTCACTCCGTTCATCACCTGAGTAGAAATGTAGAATTTTCTGGAAAGTAGGCAGTATTTATAAACATTGAGGTGCCTGAGACCGTTAGAACGCAATACGCATGCGCTATTTGCGTTCCAGCGTACAATTTGCGTTCTAGCCGTCATTTTATGCGTAGTAGTTGTCATTTTTCTGTAAAATGGTGGTTAATATCAGTGTGGTACGTGCCGCATAGTGTGTGTTACGTCCCTCGTGAAGTAGTAGTATTGTTGCGTCTGTAGTCTCGTTTTCGTTTTGTTCGGCGGCCATTTTTTCTCTTGCTTAGGTGATTTTCGGATGTTTAAACTCCTTTTTTTTTACTTAAATGGATGTGTAACTTCACTTTTCGAGGTGCTGGATGCCCCCCTTGTTGTAGGTAAGATTTGTATGTGTTTGTTGTGTTTATTTATTGTGTTTGTCATGTTTTCATGTGCGCCGGTTTCGGACGTTTTTTGCGTGTTCGGAATGAGTT
Organism: Discoglossus pictus; assembly: GCA_027410445.1. Classification (NCBI taxonomy): domain Eukaryota; kingdom Metazoa; phylum Chordata; class Amphibia; order Anura; family Alytidae; genus Discoglossus; species Discoglossus pictus. The sequence continues at coordinate 387,676,745 of CM050163.1, forward strand.
GCGAGGGCCTCAGTTGCCATGCCAGCAACTGCGGCCCTCGCTTCGGCTCTCCCTTAGGTGCGAGGGCCGCGGGCAAGTGTTAGCAACAGCTCGCATGCTCACAACTATATATGTGACTAGCGAATTGCCCGTCAAAAAATGATGGCAAATAAATCGTAAGTGAGCTAATGCTGTTTGGTGTATAATAATAAAATAACTAATAGAATAATAAAGTAATATACTTTACCTATTTTGAAGTAATAAAGCCAGGAAGCATTCTGTTGAAGAGCTGGCAATCTGTTTTGATGTTGCTGCAGCATTAGTGGTGTGGAGCCACTGTGTAAGCGTGATGACTGTGTGTAGTGTAATAGTGTGCGTGCGCGAGACAAAACCGTTAGCGTAGCAGTGTACTTCCGCATTGTATAAGTTATTGTTCTAAAATGGCGGCTAATGTGTGGTATGCGGCTGTGGCGGAATATCCGTAGCTGTTTTGTGGTGTTTTGCGTGTTTATGGTGGTGTTTTGCATGTTTAGAGTCCTGTAGCCTCGTTTTCGATTTGTTCGGCGGGCATTTTTTCTCTCGCTTAGGTGATTTTCGGGTATTTAAACTCCGAAATTTGTGCTTAAATCGAGGTGTAACTTTACTTGCAGAGGTCCTGGGTGCACCACCTTGCTGTGGGTAAGCTTTTTATATGTTTGTTGTGTGTATTGTGTTTCTAATGTGTTTGGGGTCGCGCGTGCTGCGTCTTTGTTTTCTAATCTCGTATGTCTTTTTCGGGCAATTCCGTAGGTGTTTGGTGGTGCTTTGCGTCTTTAGACTGCTGTAGCCTCGTTTTCGTTTTTTTTGGCTGCCATTTTTTCTCTCGCTTAGAGAATTTTTCAGTGTCTAAACTCTTTTATTTTGAGTTAAATTGAGGTGTAACTTCAGTTTTTGAGGTCCTGGATGCTCCCTCTTCCTGTAGGTAAGCTTTTTATGTATGTGTTGTGTGTATTTATTGTTTTGAATTTTTTCATGTGCGCGGGTTGCGGCCGGTCGTAATTGGTGTTAACGTGTGTCGTATTTTTTTTGCGAGGTCCGCAGTTGCGCTCCTTGCCAGCAAATGCGGCCCTCGCGAAGCAACAACTCGCATGCTCACAACTATATATGTGATTGATACTGCTTTTTTTTTGCTTTGCTAACAGAAGGCAGCAAGGGCATTGAAACAGCTTGCAAAACAACTTGTATGTGATCATGGAGCATAGTAACCTGTGGGGTCTAAGGGCCTCATTCTATTAGCGTCCGCAGCCGTTGCGGGGCCGCAAGGACCGGCCGCAAGCTATTCTGCTATTCTATTCCCTTACGGCCGGAGGCTCCGGCAGGCTTGCGCCCGGTGCCTTGCTATCTCTTGCGGCCGCTCGCGCCGGAGGAAAGCCTTTGATCTAAAACGGCCGCAAGAGTTTTGCAATTCAATTGCTCCGGGAAACCTCTCTGCAAGGCTAAAAGCGAGCCGCAGCTTACTTGCAGGAAAGAGGTCCCGCTAGCACCAATTAAGCACATAAAATAGCTCAAATAAAGGCATCCTGCACTTTTAGAAGACTATAAAGGGATTTTAGGTGTTAGAAAAAATAGCACATAATTATCCTGTACTCAAATCCGTAAAATATTTTATTTTTAATATCTGTAAAATATCCATGTAAAAAGTCCAGAGTGCTTGGAGCACTTCAGACACACCCACGCCGCAGCCGGAAAATAAACAGTTAATTTGAACTCGGGTTTGGGCAGATGTGCAAGCTTGAGAGTGGGTTCCTTTTAATCCTCATGTCCCCCAATATGATCCCTAGCATTTACAGAGCTGTACAGTGCAGGCTTGAATTTATTTTTGCGTTTTTATATTTCACAGCTTACGGCCGGTTCCAAGATATGCGGCTGGCCGTAAGATGAGATCCTTGCGGGGCCGTATAATAGAATCGCGAGTTAACTGAACCCCTGCAAGGAATCGCAGCCTTACGGCCGATTTACGGCCGATAATAGAATGAGGCCCTAAGTCAGGTGAGGTGTTGTGAATTCTTCTCTGAGCTTTACTCACAACCATTCTGGATTTTACCCCTAGATCAGGGTAGTCAATAGCAATACCTTTTTTTGTTTCAGGACCTCCAGCCTCTTTGTCCTGGACCTTCGGTAAATTATGACATTTTTCATATATCTCAAATGAAGCTTCAAAATACTTAAGCTATCAACTCAATATTGTTCTTTTTCAAAGTCTCATTCACTATGTAAACTTCCTTCATGTGCCATACTGAATGTCACTATTTTAAACTACATATATGTGCAGCTGTAACAAAATACTAATTCTGGACTTTGCTTTCATTTTAGTCATTTGGACATTGGTGAATTTTGTTAAAAAAAAATACTATCGCTACCCTAGGCTATTGCAATACTGTACTCCTACCACCAATACCTGGCACAGCTGGCTGGCTGACTGCACATGAGAACACAATGCTGTTGGTTGTTTTTTCTCTAGGATAAAATTGTGCACATGATATTATGCATGGGCAGAGAGTTGTTATGCACATTGTGCTTCTCTAGCACAGTAATACACAGCAGTATCTTCAAACCTAACATCCTTTATTTGCAGGTACCCCATACTGTTTGTATTGCTTGTTTTTAATTCAAATCTGTTTTGGAATGAACTGGAGAATCCAGTTTGCTGATCTGAAGGATTAATATATCCCATGTACTGAGGTGCTTCTCCTGAAACATGTTTGAGCCAAGCAAGAAAATAATCAGTAAACACATATCCAGAAGCTCTACATGATATATTAACAGTTTCACCAAACTCTACAGTTTTCAAACGGGGCTGAACCAGTTGTACATCAGACCTGACTCCTATAAACAAGAGAGAGAAAAATACATATGACCAGAAACTAAACAACTGTTACAACAGAATAGGGTGAGACCCTTGAAAAGATCCCCTCTTACCCAAACAAAACAAGAGAAGAAAGCACGTTATCAGGCACATGATGTTTAGTGGCTAGCACAACATGAACCTCTCTTGTATAAGACTGAGTCGTGTTTATCTGCCACCCGGAGGTATTACTTCAAGAGGTCATGTGAATAGTATCTGCAGCATCTTACCCTGTTCCTTCCTGCAGATCATTTCCTCTCTTGTAAAATATCAAATAAATATTAAAAGCCTCCAGTTTTTAGAAGAAATAATGTCTATACATGATAACCTGTAAACTTTTTGTTAATGTGTTAGAATGAGCAGCAAATATATTTGAGATATTGTGTGTATTAAAAAGTAAAAATAGTTATTTCACTAAAAAACAGAAATAGTTTTAAAAGTAAAAATTTGTACAAAATAAGTGGCATTGTATTACAAAAAGTGTGAATATCTGTGCAAATGTTAGACAAAATGTGGCTCTTGGATAGGAAAGCTTTATTATTATTACTATGAATAATAATAATAATAATAATAATAAAAGTAATCATTTCTTTGTTAAACACCAACGTATTCTTAAATTGCTATCAAAATATATTTTCAAAAGCTTGTTTTAACAGTGTTCTTTTGCACCAGTAGGTTCCATCAGAGTTACTTTTTCTAGCATTAGCGAGCTCACTAAAATCTGACGTTTTGTGCTCTATTTACAAATTTTCATACAAAATAAAAATTATGTAAGACATTTACATGTGTCCTTTCATATGGAACAAACCTCTTTTTGTCTCTCAATTTCTATTTTAGTATTTTTAGTCAAACACTGAAAATGTACTAGACTGAATTGTGATGGTTTGAACTGTGGTAAACAGGTACATTATAACTTACTGTATATACTCGAGTATAAGCTGAGTTTTTCAGCCCTTTTTTTAAGGCTATACTCGAGTCACTCTCCCCCCCCCCCCCCCATGTCTCTCTAACCCCCTGTGTCTCTATAAACCCCCGTGTCTCTCTAACCACCCCCGTGTTTCTCTACCTTCCCGTCTCTCTAACCCCCGTGTCTCTTTCCCTCCCACCTCCTCATCCTCAACCCCCCCTCCTAATTCTAAACCCCTCTCCTCATTCTAAACCCCCCCTCCAAATACCTCCCCCTTTCACTTTCCCCTCACTTACCTCCATGTGTAGCTTCTGGATGAGGAGGGAGGTTGAGGAGGGGGGTTGAGGTTGAGGAGGGAGGTTGAGGAGGGGGTTGAGGATGGGGGAGTTGAGGATGAGGGGTTGAGGTTGAGGAGGGAGGTTGAGGAGGGGGTTGAGGATGAGGAGGGGGGTTGAGGAGGGAGGTTGATGTTGAGGAGGGAGGTTGAGGAGGGGGTTGAGGATGGGGTGTTGAGGATGAGGTTGGGGGGGTTGAAGTTGAGGAGGGAGGTTGAGGAGGGGGTTGAGGAGGGGGGTTGAGGAGGGAGGTTGAGGTTGAGGAGGGGGTTGAGGATGGGGGTTGAGGATGAGAATGGGGGGGTTGAGGTTGAGGAGGTAGGTTGAGGAGGGGGTTGAGGATGAGGAGGGGGTGGAGGATGAGGAGGGAGGTTGAGGAGGGGGGTTGAGGTTGAGGAGGGAGGTTGAGGTTGAGGAGGGAGGTTGAGGATGGGGGTTGAGAATGGGGGGGATTGAGGATGAGGATGGGGGGTTGAGGTTGAGGAGGGAGGTTGAGGAGGGGGTTGAGGATGAGGAGGGGGGTTGAGGAGGGAGGTTGAGGAGGGAGGTTGAGGATGGAGGTTAAGAATGAGGAGGGGGGTTGAGGTTGAGCACTGTAGGTTGAGTACTATAAGTTGCATGTACAGAACCACAGAAGTGTGTATTTATGACGGGACCTATCTGTCTAATACTCTGACACTTTAACATACTATTTTCACTTTTCATATACAGTGTTGAGGTTGAGGAGGGAGGTTAAGGAGGGAGGTTGAGGAGGGAGTTGAGGATGAGGAGGGGGTGGAGGAAGTGGATGGAGGTTGAGGAGGGGGGTTGAGGTTGAGGAGGGAGGTTGAGGCTGAGGAGGGAGGTTGAGGAGGGGCTTGTGGATGGGGGTGTTGAGGATGAGGATGGGGGGGGTTGAGGTTGAAGAGGGAGGTTGAGGAGGGGGTTGAGGAGGGAGGTTGAGGAGGGAGGATGAGGTTGAGGAGGGAGAGTGAGGATGAGGAGGGGGGTTGAGGTTGAGGAGGGGGTTGAGGATGAGGAGGGGGGTTGAGGAGGGGGGTGAGGATGGGGGGGTTGAGGTTGAGGAGGGAGGTTGAGGAGGTGGCTTGATGATAGGAGGGGGGTTGAGGATGAGGAGGGGGGTTGAGGAGGGAGGTTGAGGAGGGAGCATGAGGATGAGGTGGGAGGATGAGGAGGGGGGTTGAGGAGGTGGTTGAGGAGGGGGTTGAGGAGGGAGGTTGAAAATGAGGAGGGGGGTTGAGGAGGGTGATAAGGGAGGGGGAAGAGACACAGGGAAGGGAGAGGGGGGAAGAGACACATGGAAGGGAAAGGGGTGAAGAGACACAGGGGAGGGAGAGGGGAAAAGAGACACAGGGGAGAGAGAGGGGGACACAATAAAAGGGCACACAAGAGGGGGACACAGAGGGCACAAGAGGGACACAGGGGGCAGCACATTTCCCACCCTCGGCTTATACTCGAGTCACTCATTTTTCCCAGTATTTTGTGGTAAAATAGGTGCCTCGTCTTATACTCGGGTTGGCTTTTCTTATAATTAAGAGCAAAATATATATTTGTGATTTCTTGTAACTGTTCAAATTGTATCCCAATGTGAACGTATTAGCCACTAGGTGACGCTGTGTTATAAATATGTTTTTGGAATAGCAGGGGCTGTAATTCTCTATGTACTGGTGGGAAACTGTAATGCTGTAGACTTATACAAAACACATAAGCAGTGAGATTAATGTATTTTATATATATCTCTTTACTGGTGGGATTTACAATATTACAATATAGAAATATGGAGCAAGGATACAGTGCAATGTGTCTACATTACATGATTTCCTTGCCTCATATACGTGTGTTTTACCATTATACACAGGGACTCAGTCGTATCTACATTTACATTTAAAATATATATATAATTTTGATATGAATATGTATATGTTCAGCTGAATGCACTTCTTCCCAGAATTACCCAATATAGTGGTGAGCGATAATGGCTCATACAATAAGTAGGTATGAGAGATGATGCCATTGGGATGAGAAATGATACCTGAAGGATACATGAGTTCTGAAGGATGATGCCTGTGGAACGAGGGCTAATACTTGACGGTTGAGGGATGTTAACTGAGAGAAGGTACCTTAGAATGGGGGCTTATAGAAAGAAGACGTTTGGAAGCAGGAAATATGAATGAGATGGGTTTGGTGGAAAGGGGAGGGAGTTTTATAGTAAAAAGAATAGTTAAGAGCAGTTTAGAGGAGGGAGTTTTATAGGAGGTATGATATTTGAAACAGGGAGTTTTAATGGAAGGAGGAGGTTATGACCAACATTTTGAGGAGAGAATAAGTCGATTGAAAAGATGACAGGAAGCATTGTGCTTGTGGAGAAAAGTACTTGTTATGTTGTCTATTAATTAGAGCTACAGATACTGACAAAATTGTAAAACAACCATAAAATCGAGATATAGGGTTATGTTTACTAAAGGGTGCAATGTTGAAAAACACTTTTAGATGTCAACTTTTAGAAAATATGCCCTATGTAACACACAAGAATTGAGGAGTGCTCTAAGAGTTTTCCAGAACTTCACCCTGGCTTTTAGTTTATTGCCACAAAAAGTAATGGAGAAGAAATCTGTACTGACTCAGCATATTATTACTTTTCGGGCAAAAAGATTATGCTGGATGCATTCAGTTGCAATTGATGTGGAATTGTGTCTTCTAATAAATATTGCCCAGGACATGGGGGCGGTGGGTGATGAGTGCAGCAGCAGCTATGACTGAGGGGTGCTTTGCTTTTAAAAATGTTGCAAGTGTATTTTTAGTGTTAGTTAATGGCTAAGTAATAAATATATGTCACTTGAAAAGTGCTTAAACTGGCCCTTGAAGGAGGTTTGGTTTATTTGCTAGATAGATGCTTTATATACTTTTAGTGCAGCAATTCCCCAGTGAAGACACAGATGGATTCATATATTGTAAGTGGAAGACTGGATGAAGAATCCACTGAGATTTAATATCAAAACACGTAATTTTTGTGTGTCTATACACAGCTCCCTTAGGACTACACAAATGTATTTTACTAAATAGCATTCTATGAGTTGATAATCACAATTCTATGGTCTTGCAGAAATATATTACACAACTGTATCTCAAACTCTCTCTCCCACGACTGTCTCACTTTCCTTTATTTGTTTATTGCTTCTGTACCCATTGGTGTTAAATTCTCGCTCTGCCTGTCTCTCTTCCCATCTCCTTTAGTAGATTTCTCCATTTATTATCCAGACTGTAACCTCCCCCCCCAACTCTTGTACTGTCTGCTACTCTCCCCACATCATTAAATAATTGAAGTCCCTTGTTTTGTTTTATATTACTGCAATTATATTGAAGTTTATTTGCTTCTCTAGAGGGAGGCTACAAGGGCCCTGAGACACCTTGTATGTTATGAGGGATCTTAGATAATCCCATGGAGCTAGTTAAGTTAAGGTGTCTGTATGCTTCTTTGTTGTCACAAATATCTGGGATTTTAGTCAACCTAGGTCAGGGGTAGTCAATAGGTAGACATTTTTCCAAATCAAGACCTCCAGCCCCTTTGGCCTGTAGCTTCAGTATTCCATTACATTTTTCATATATATCAAATGAAACTTCAAACTACTTAAGCTATCAGTGAAATTATGTTTTTTTTTCTTATGCCTCCTTCACTATGTAAATATTATTCCTTTACTACAGAATGCCAGTATTTTAAAATATGTATATGTGTAGTCATAATCAAATTCTGTAAAAATATTTTACTACCCCTGCCCTTGACTATTGGTGACATTCTGACAGAGCCACTGTACTCATATCACCAATACCTAGCCAAGCAGACTAAGCATATGAGTAAACATGGCTGTTGGCTGTTTTCCTGCCACAAATATGTGTATAATAGTAAGTTGCTGCCCCTTAGTGATATGAAGGAATTATGCACAATATTGTGTATGAGCAGAGAGCTATCATGCACATTGTGCTACTCTAGCACAGTAATACACAGCAGTATCTTCAAACCTAACATCTTTTATTTGCAGGTACCCTATACTGTTTGCATTGTTTGTTTTTAATTCAAATCTTCCTTGAAATGTGTTTGAGAACCGTGTTCTCTCAATCGAAGGATTAATATATCCCATGTACTGAGGTGCTTCTCCTGAAACATGTTTGAGCCAAGCAAGAACATAATCAGTAAACACATATCCAGAAGCTCTACATGATATATTAACAGTTTCACCAAACTCTACAGTTTTCAAACGGGGCTGAACCAGTTGTTCATCAGACCTGACTCCTATAAACAAGAGAGAGAAAAAAAAACATATGACCAGAAATTAAACAACTGTTACAACAGAATATGGTGAGACCCTTGAAAAGATCCCATCTTACCCAAACAAAACAAGAGAAGAAAGCACGTTATCAGGCACATGATGTTTAGTGGCCAGCACAACATGAACCTCTCTTGTATAAGACCGAGACGCATTTATCTGCCATCTGGAGGAATTACTGCAAGAGGTCATGTGACCAGTATCTGCAGTATCTTACCCTGTTCCTTCCCACAGAGCATTTCCTCTCTGGTAAAATATCAAATAAACATAAGAATAGTCTGTTTTTTATAAGAAAAAAATGTCTATACATGATAATCTGTAAACCATGTTTTCATTTGTGGGAGATTTCTGAAGCAGAAAAGTGTGCTAAACTTTGTCAAAGTGAGAGTGACTCTGAGCACTTTAGTGCAGTTGTGAATGTGGTAAATGTTTGCGTAAATGTCATGTCAGTGAGATAATGTTAGTGTTGGTGAGAGTGCGTTTGAGTAAAATTTAATTTTTTATAGTAAGAGTGAAAGTTTCAATAAGAGCAGTGAGACTGATTAGGAAAAAAGTGTATTTATTAGAGAGGCAGTATTTAACTACCGTATATACTCGAGTATAAGCCGACCCAAGTATAAGCCGAGGCACCTATTTTACCACAAAATACTGGGTAAAATGAGTGACTTGAGTATAAGCCGAGGGTGGGAAATGTGCTGTCCCCTGTGTCCCTTTTGTGCCTTCTGTGTCCCCCTCTCTCTCCCGTGTCTCTTCTCCCCTATCCCTTCCCTGTGTCTCTTCCCCCCTCCTCATTCTCAACCTCCCTCCTCAACCCCACTCCTCATCCTCAACCTCCCTCCTCATCATCCCTCCTTATCCTCAACCTCCCTCCTCAACCCCCTCATCCTCAACCCCGTCCTCCTCAACCCCCGATCCTCAACCCCCCATCGTCAACCCCCTCCTCAACCCCCTTCCCCCTCCTCATCCTCAACCCCCTCCTCAACCTCCCTCCTCAACCCCCCTCCTCATCCTCAACCCCCTCCTCAACCTCCCTCCTCTTCCTCAACCTCCCTCCTCATCCTCAAGCCCCTCCTCAACCTCCCTCCTCAACCTCAACCCCCCTCATACTCAACCCTCATCCTCAATCTCCCTCCTCATCCTCAACCCCCTCATCAACCTCAACCCCCATCCGCAACACCCCTCCACAACCCCCCTCCTCCTCCTCCCTCCTCATCCTCAACCTCCCTCCTCAAACTCCCTCCTCAACCTCAACCTCCCTCCTCAACCTCCCTCCTCAACCACCCTCATCAACCCCCCTCCTCAACCCCCCTCCTCATCCTCAGCCCCCCTCCCCATCCTCAGGCCCCTCCTCATCCTCAGCCCCCCTCCTTATCCTCAGGCCCCCTCCTCATCCTCAGCCCCCCTCCTCATCCTCAGCCCCCCTCCTCAACCTCAACCCCCATCCTCAACACCCCTCCTCAACCCCCTCCTTATCCTCCCTCCTCATCCACAACCTCCCTCCTCAACCTCCCTCCTCAACCTCAACCTCCCTCCTCAACCTCCCTTCTCAACCACCCTCATCAACACCCCTCCTCAACCCCCCTCCTCATCCTTAACCTCCCTCCTCATCCTCAGCCCCCCTCCTCATCCTCAGCCCCCTCCTCATCCTCAGGCCCCCTCCTCATCCTCAGCCCCCTTCCTCATCCTCAATCCCCTCCTCAACGTCCCACCTCAACCTCAACCCCCCCATCCTCAACCCCCTTCTCAACCTCCCTCCTCAACCTCAACCCCCATCCTCAACCTCCTCCACAACCTCCCTCCTCAACCTCAACCCCCATCCTCAACCCCCTCCTAAACCTCCCTCCTCAACCTCCCTCCTCATCCTCAACCCCCTCTCATTCTAAACCCCCCTCATACTACCCCTCTAAATATCTCCCCCCCCCCTCCCCTCACTTACCTGCTCCGGGCTCCGCTCCTTCTGGGTCTTGATGTGACATCACGGCATTAGCATATACCGGGTGCCGGCACCCAGAATATTCTAATGACTTGACGCGCATGTGACATCACATGCGCGGCACATCAAGACCCAGAAGGAGCGGAGGGCCGGAGCAGGTAAGTGAGGGGAGGGGGGGGGGGGTAGTATGAGGGGGTGTAGAATGAGGGGGGGTTGAGGATGAGGAGGGGGGGAGGGAAAGAGGCACGGGAGGTTAGAGAGACATGGGGGGGTAGAGAGACACAAGGGGGGGTTAGAGAGACATGGAGGGGGTAGAGAGACACGGGGGGTAGAGAGACACAAGGGGGGGGGTAAGAGAGGTACCGGGGGGGGGGGTGATTGACTCGAGTATAAGGCGAGGGGGCCATTTTTAGCCTTAAAAAAAGGGCTGAAAAAGCTCGGCTTATACTCGAGTATATATAGTAGTTTGTTTCAATGGGTTAGAATGAGCTGCACATACTTTGGAGATACTGTGGTTTTTAAATCTTAAGAATAGTTCTCTCCCTAAAGGGAGATAGAATTATATTTTAATAATATCTGAAAAGTGTAAGAGCAAAACTCCTCTCATCTGGTATGATGTAAATACCTGAAATGTACATAAACCTTTACAGATCGGATGTACATGTAATCTAAATCTATCTATCTATCTATCTATCTATCTATCTATCTATCTATCTATATGTCTATCTATCTATCTATCGGTTCTTTTTATTATTGTTATTATTATTATTATTATCCTTTACTTGTAACACAGCAATCTATTCCTTAGTGTTATACAGGGGTTAAGTACAAGGTAAACTACATTAATATCAAGTTATAAAAGAATGTAGAGGCCTGAGCTTTAAATCAAATGTACATAGTTCTTGTTTCAAAAGCACCTTACAACATTGAAGACTTGTAAACCTACAATCTAAACAGTTTGGGTGTTAACGCGGGAGGGTGATAGATGCATGAGGGCAGTTTGTAAGGTAATTGGCTTAATCAAGCAAAGGTGGCTGTGTGTTGCACTGTAGATTGTGCGTGTGAGTGATATGCAGTAGAGTATTCAGTTGTGCACATTAAGGCTGAAAGTGATACTCTTCTTTAAACAGATGTGTTTTTATGGAGTTTTTTCAAGCTTTTGAGTCAGGAAGACAGACTAGTGGAGTGAGAGAAGGAGTACCATAGAGTGGGGCAGCACAAGATTAGTCTTGAAGGAGGGAGTAAGAGGAAGTGATAAGAGAGGAGGCTAGAAGATCACTAGAAGAGTGAAGAGGGCCATTGGGGGAGTATTTTGAGATGAATGTTAGGGTCATAATTTGACATTTTATTCTGGAGGCCATGAGAAGTCAGTGGAGTGAGACTGAGCATTTAGTATGGTGGATAAGTCTAACAGAGGGTTTCATTATCGATTGGAGTAGAAACAGCTGTGTGATGTGGAGGCCAGCAAGGAATGAGTTACAGTAGTGGAGGCGAGATATTATAAGTTAGAGATGCAGAAGCTGAGTCAGATGAGGGTTTCCTAAGACTGGGTGTAATTATGGCATGTTTTAAAGGTGATGGAAACTTACTAGTGTTTAGGGAAAGGTTGAATTGATGTGAGAGCTGAAAACAAGGGCTAGAGAGGGGAGGGATATGTGTGTGGAATAGGATTATATGGACAAGTTGTAATGTGAGAGGTTTATATTAGAGCCCATCTATCTATCTATCTATCTATCTATCTATCTATCTATCTATCTATCTATCTATCTATCTATTTATTTATTTATATGAAGCCCTTTAAAACCAAACCCATTAAAGATTAAAAATATTACATTTCTCTGGATAAATATATTGTCAGTTCTATCTAGGTCAATATAATTCTTGGGGTCAATCTTTACTAATTTGTGAAAAGTAAAATGTCTTTATAAACTGGTAATTATCCCTTGATAACATAATTTTTTTTTTTTTTAAATCAGTAGGGGTTTTCATATCTGCTGTGACAGTTGCTGATTTCCTATTATTATTTTCTTCCAGTCAGTTGGAACATGGTTGGTTATTTCCAGTTTAACAGAATATAGAATTCTAATTTCCTGGCTCTGATTAACTGATTAGATGCCCATTTTGAGGACTGAAAATAAATACTTGAGGATTGCTACCTCTACTAGTAGCCAAAACTATTGATTTAGTATAGTAACCAGAGTTTTCAAAATATATTTAGACATTGGGCAAAATATTGTAGAGGAAGAAAGAATTCTGGGGAAAGACACATATCTTGGTGCACGCTATTCCTCAGTGCAGTGAGAAGACAAAACCCCCCCACAAGAGCGAGACTTTTACTGAGTTGAGGGGATCTTCTTGGGTAGTGTACTACATAGAAAGAAGACACTGTATCAGAAAGGACCTTGCTGGTGAACTGAGTATGAAGTGAGAGACTGTTATGTGTAAATGGAAGGATGAGATCTCTCTCCAACAAATTCCACATCTCCACCCTCAACCCTCTTCCAAATGTTTAGTTACTTGGCAGTATTGCCTTGATAAACTTTATGAGGTCTATGTTTTGTCACTAAGTACATGAGTTTGTGCTCTATGTTGTATAACCAATACAACATCTTTGTTTCTGGATACAAGTTAGGAAGTTTTTAATCCAGAGACCTCACATTTCCTTGTCTGCATTTTCTCATCTTTTGTATTTTTTGCTATTCATTGACTCAGCTAAGCAGAAGAACTTTCCTGGTATAAAATAAAAATCTGCCTCCATAATATGGCCATTCCTGATGATGGGTCATCGTATTTTACATTATAAGTTAAAAAAAATCAAAAAATGTATGCATCAATTAAATTAAAGATTATAATAATATATAATATATAGTAAATATTATGTTAAACAGATTTAGTTTATAATGAACTCTGTATAATTTTCATCTCTCATTTTCTCTCCTAATGTTAAAAAAATAACTGTGTATTAGTTTATTATAATATTGCTCAATGTAATGAAACATATGTTTACTATAAGAGACAATATAGATGTAGAGGAATATGAATACATATGTAACCCATTATATTTAAACATATTGGTCTTGTGTTGTACCACTTAATTCAGCACAATTTGGACCACATCACTGTAAATATATTTTAAAAGCATGCTGAAATACTTTTTTAAATTTTTGAAATAGATGCATTGTTCTCTGAGAAATCAAATACAATTAGATCTGTGACTGCCCATGGACTGATCCACATCTGCTTCATAACTGAAATCAATGAGGTTTCAGTTTTGTGTGTTCCATTCAAGTCAAAGGCAAGACTGCTTATATTTCAAGTTTGAAGGGTACGGGTTCTATTTTCCAGGGATCAGTGCTCTGTGATCCATGGTTGGTGCAGCTCCTTGCAAAAATGTAACCCTTACTACATCTATCTGTGCAGGCATAGAGTACTGGACTCACCTAAACAGGAATGCTATGATTTAACTGGTCAGTGAAGTGTAATCTGAGTCCAGGGGAAAGCCTTCCCCATACAGATTCACATGCACTCACCAATCTGTTATTACTCATGAAGCATCCAGTGGACAGGATATACTTGCATGTAAACAGAGATTTAAAACTTTAGATTTTAAATTGCAAGAGGGATGTGCGGTGGGACGAAATTTGTTAGGTAATACTCAAACAACTATGGAAATAGTTTTTCTATATGGTCTAAACTAACCTTGATAATGGGCACAATAGTTATAGACAGACAGAAATATACAACCTTTACATATTTTTTTTTCTAAGCAATTATTTTTCTACCATTAAATGGATCTCATCCGTGTGAGGTTTGTATCTTCAATTAGCATATGGTGGGCAACAGAGTGATAGAAGCATCCACTGTAGAGAGTACAGTAAATAACTAGTACATTTGTGTTTTAAATAAATATAAAAAAATCAATTCTAGGAATATGTTGCATGTTCACAATTTTTTTTAATATGATGTTATAAAATGTGTGTGTGTGTGGGGGGAAACTCAGGGATAGCCTTGGGCGGCCAAAGGTCTAGCTACGCCACTGCAGGGAGCTTATAAATCTGTTTCATTTTTGTGCAGCATTTATATTTTATATGTGTTGTCCATGTGTACATGGTGTATATGTGTTTACATGTTAGGGTATGATGGTGTATATAATACTCACATTGCATGGTGCTCTCCTCATGCGAGTCCATCTGTCCTGAAAGTCCCACAGCTGCCACTGGTTCAATCTAGTCCCTCAATGTCCTCTCCTACTCAGTATAGTTGCTAACTGGAGGATTGCTCTCACCTCCTCCGCCATCTTCTTCTTGACTTTGGCATGGGGGGTTTATATGTGCTGTGGCCTAACTCTGTTATAGCTATGTGTAGGTATTAATATATGTGTTTGAGTTATGTGATATCAGTAATTATGTGTGGTGTAAATTAAATGTTAATAATTATTATGAGTGAAAATAGCAAAAAAAAAAAAACTTACAGTACAGTTCCTTCTCTCTTTCTCTCTAATAATGTACATCCCACCAATTCCAACACCTACATGGGAACTTGCTCAGCTACAACACAGTCAAATTGTTATGGCACAGTTGAAAATTACAGGCTTGTTAAACGTTTTTGAGCATCATATAATAACGACCCCTGAAAGCTTATGCGAGTGGGAATGGATAACATGTTTAGGCTGAAAGAAATGCGGGCTTGTGACAATAGAATACATCTAGACATTTAGAAAAAAATTATGGTTTAGAGTAATTTGCGGCCTTCTAATAAAAAGACTTATTCTTTCTAGACAGAATGTAGACACACTGTAATATATATATAATATATACTGTATATATATATATATATATATTTATATATATATATATATATATATATATATATATATATACATATAAACTGTATTATCATACTATTATCAAATTATGCTATTAGAATTAATAATAACAATGTTACTCTTACTTATTAATTTACTTTATGCATTTATTATCTTTAATGTATTTATTATTATTATTATTCTATGCATACATATCTATATATATCTATATGCAAATTGGTGGATACATGTCACGATCGCTTCTTCAATTGGACCTGTCCAGAACCTAATTCTGTCTCGCCCAGCGATACATGAGGGTTCTTGTTATTATCCCTGCTAGCATAGATAGAACCAGACCATGGCCTCCATTCAATACCAAGCCCGTAATTATCTTCACACTGCCTGTATGTCTGAGGGTTAGAAATTTGGTGCAGTTACAGATGTATTTTATTGACTCAAGCCCGCAAGTACAGATCTGAAGACTAAACCTGTAAACCCATCCTGCGGCCGCAAGCTGTTTGGGGGCTGGAATACATGGCGGGTGCAGTTACAATCCAATACCGTAATTACAGTATGCCTTACAGCCCTTGGAGCCATTAGAAAATGGGTTAACGGATAATGATTGACAGGGAGAGATAATAAAGATGCAGTCCACCCTCCACTGAGTTTACTGTGTTGCAGATTTTCACAAATTAGCATGCATGATTTTGGAGTCTAGGTTATTGCAATTTTTTGCACTTATATTTCCTATAGACTTATTTTACACTTAATGCATCCAAACACATATTAACACATAGCACATAATATACATACACATAGAGTAAGAACACACATAGATACAAATATAGTTAATGTATGTGACTCAATCACACACACTCCTATCCCCCACCTTATACCCTAACATATAATACATACACAATAGAACATATTTTTTTCCATCACAAATATAGAAATATACACTTATTTTCAGTTATCCTTATTTTACTTTTGGGATTAATATGGAGGGTGGAGTGAGGAGGGGAGAGGTGGGGAGAAGAAGAGGATGAGAGGAGAGGAAGAGTGATAGGTGGCCCTGGGAATTGGAGACAAGGAGAGTGTAGGAGAGGAGAGTTGAGGAGTGGGGAGTGTAAGAGAGGAGAGTGGAGGAGTGGAGAAAGCAGGAGTGGGTAGTGGAGGAGAGGAGTTTGGAGGAAAGTGGTAGAGGGGAGGATAGAGTATTCCATAGTTATAGGCACTCCCAGCTCAGGGTCAGAGGGGGATGGGCCTTATCCTAGGTGGGGTGATAGTGTGGAGGAGGGACGGGCCTCAGGGTCAGAGGAGGGAGCACAGGATCCTTATCCAAAGCTGTGAGGTCAAAAGGCTGGGGACAGACACAGGGCCCTAACTACAAGGAGATGGTGGTCTTCCTCAGTGCCATAAGTATCCCTGCGGGGGAGGGGGGGAGAGGAAATTTAGGCCCGGGCCCTGGGCCCAGACCTTGAGGGAGCTAGTCCCGCAGTCACAGCAGTGGGCTTTGCAGAAAGGGATGTGAGCTCTGTGAAGCATCGTTTTGATGACGTCCAGGCCAAGGTGAGGAGGATGATGGCCAGGGAGGGGAGCGGAGCCACAGCACCAAGTGGTGGCCCCAAGTGACTTTCAAATACAATGAGAGGTGCTCAAGGAGATGTTGTGTCAGGTCCCCATCCTTGGAGCTCCAAGTCTGTTGGCCCAACAGGATGCAGCCTCCATGTCAGGGGAAAATCAGATACACCAACATGCCACCACATCTACATCACACACACATAGAAAACACACAACACATGTAAATGATGACCAACAATAACACTGACATGTCAGCTCTCTGGATTTAACAAGGGATAGATGGATCATTCATGCGTTATTATATCCATGAAGCTGACAAATCATTGTCATTAGTGTGCACAACCATCAACCACTCGAGAGTTAGATACAGGCCATAGCCGGAATCAAGATAACAGTATAAGCCAATAAAAATCAAGCTCATAATCCAAAGATTTGATCACATCTAGTAAATGATTGTTACACATAGTACAAGTTAAGTGAAACATCCAGCTTTAAGACAACAGGATGTCAGATAGTGAGGAAAAAACAAACAACAATGTATCATTCAACATAATTAACACATATACTATTCTTCTCTCTTTTACACCTGGCAGGAGATTTGGATCTGTTGATGAGCCAGAGGCGGGGTCGTCGGCTCCATCGGAGTAGGATGTGCTGGACCATGCCCCCACCCAACAGGACCCTGCGCAGGAGGAGGAGGCAAGTAGAGGACCCAAGGGCCCAGTATAGGAGGAGGAGGACCGATGGAGCTTCGGCCACACCAGTGGCCCCCATTGCCCCCTCCTCCATTAGCTGTGTTCACCACTCAGGCCCTCCTACTGGATGGACCAATGGGCCCTTCTCCAATCATTTAGGGGCTGCACATATATATACGGACCTTCTCAACAGCACTCCTCAGTGACAAGATATTGGTCCAAATGTTAACATGGTCTAGCCTGCCTACAAAGTATCGGATCATGGCCTATGTGATGGTGATATTTTGTAAGCAGGCTACCTCCAATCATATGGTCCATGATCCTCTTCTCTGCGGACACGTAGAGTTATGTTTAATATTTCCCCAATTGATGGTCACTGAGAAATGCCGTTGAGAAGAGATTCTGCAGTCCCTATATTTTTGTTAGGCCTTATTCATGATTAATTTTATTTTTATTTTAAGCATAATTTAGGTCCATGAAGGCATCTTCTTCATCTGCAAGCATTATTCCAAATATGAAGTAATTGTAATATATTCACAGTGGCTCTCAGATAGACATTCCATCAATGACATCCCCTTTCAAAAATGTTGCTCACACAATTTTAATTAGCACTGTACTGTACATGCTTCATGCTTTTTTTAGGTTTGGACCACCATTATTTCAGTTTTTTGGGGGAACACACTGTGGATGTGGATTGGATTACATAGTCCAGATGTTTAACATCTGGAGCAGATGAAGAGCAGATGTGCTGTAGGTGCTATGATCATTACCGGTTTATTCTATTAAATAGAGTGATGAATGATGATATTTGTATTCATCAGATTCTGGTTGCAGTGGTGTAGTGATCACATGTGACCCTAGTAGTTTCTATGCATCCTAATTATTATACTGTATTACATTTAACCCTTTAGGTGTCCCCTTTTACCAAAAAAGGAATCCTCCCACACCACACCTATGGCATTACTGCACAGTCGTATACATTTCTGAATGTGCTCTGCGTATATAATTAAGTTCTGTTATACCGTTATCACTGTTTCTGTGTGTGTTTTGGACATCCACATAAATTACATGTATTTCACAATCATATATACTTTATGTACAAAGATCATCTTCCTGCATACGCAAGTGGAGCACCTGTCCATTAATAGATGTCAGACCTGTAATTTACCCCTGTGGTGCAGTAACCTAATCATCAGGGGAATTTGTCTTATTCTGGGTTTTGACCTTACAGTAGTACGTCAAGTAGGACAATACTGGAGATCATCTATCCTATTTGCTTACCTGACCTGCTTATCTCCATTAGGCCCCTGACACTCTAATCTGATCTCCTATAGATATATTCATTTCTGGCAACGTCATATTATGTAGAGTGAATCCCTTATGCCCAGTATCTCTCACTCTGGTTCCCCCTGTACTTTATTAGCTTCCTTAGGTACAGACCAGCTGTTTCATAGCAATGATCCACATAATATTGCAACATGTAATAATCAGCATACATTGGAACAATGTCACCATACACCCAGAACTCTAATATATAGGGGAACAAAACCGTGAGGCACCAGACAGTGGTCATATGGCTGAGCATAGACCATCCTTTCACATACTGTTGCGCATAACACCTAACATTTGCTTGCAGTGTGCCATCCTTATCATATAATTATACATATTTACTATCCAACATATTTTCAGAAATATATATTTTTTATGTTATTTGTTCATTGGAGAATGTTGTGCAATTAATTCAGAGGAACTTCCCTGTTTTTGTATTGGTTAAAAGTGGTTTACTATCTTTTTAACGACTTCTAGGGTACTCTTACATCTTTGAAAAAGCCTTTGCAAGTCCTATTTGGAACTCGTAATATTTTTGCTACAAGTTGCCTACATTTGCGATTTACATGTTAAAATGCAATTGCGGGCTTGTCGAATTATAATTAAATATGGATTTTGCGTCTTTAGCACTGGTACCATTTGTGGCCTTGGAACATAAAAGTAGCATATAGGACAGAGTTACGTTTTTGACCACTGCAGTGATTTTCAGCTTGTAACTCACAAATGGATTGCGAAAATGTAGCCAATTAAATATCTGTAACTTTTACGGGCTCCATAAAGGCTTATGTAATTGCAATTTGGACAATTGAATAGGGACCCATTATTGGACCACCAGGGCAATCACAGGACCACAGGAATTATCATGCAGAGCAAATGTCAAATTATTAAACCCTAAGATCAGAGTTAACCCTTGCCTCAATAATGAGTACACAAATTATGTATGACCACCTGAGCCCTTTTATTAGTCAAAACATTCAACAATCTTATACACATGAGTCACCCCTCATCACAAAGCCACACCCCTTAGCAACATTCCTCTTAACCAATCATCAATCCTTCTCCCTCTAGCTATGTGACCCACCTGTCAATCAATGCTGTCTGCCTTTGTAACCGCCCCCTGTGGAGTCTAACCGGCTGAATATCTAACCGGACCTTTTATCCTGGGTACTGGTATTCACACTTTAAGTTTTCCCTGTCAGGATGCTAGTTGTTCAGTGGACCATAATGGCTAATTAGATCACCCTCCCCTTTTCCAGAATTAAATTCCCTGGCTCCTCCATTTCTGACTTCTGAAGTCTTCTATGTTATATTTATACCAAAGGTAATATTACAACCTTATGCCCCCTTTGAACTACCCCACGTGGGTCAGATCTGGCACCAAGGACTTGGTGCCAACCTGTCTCCTTCCCCACCTAGGTGTTAAGGTATCGTTAGTCCTAGGTATCAGCTACCTCCAAGCAGGATGTGGGCACAGCAGAGGGTGATTAGATAGTATAATGATTGGAGACAGAGTGTCTGGATGAGGGGTCTGGATCTTAACCCACGTGGAGACCATAAACCTGGGGTGTAGGAGTCTTACATTATTGGGGACAGGTATTCTGCTATTCCGAGGACCCAGTGGAAGGTTGTGAGGTAGGCTAGCGTGATCAGAGTACCTGCTGACTGGGGAGGGTATAGGGGTTTGGACCGGTAAAGTCAGGGGACAATGTGGTTGGGTTTGGGTATAGAAGCAAGGGAAGCAAATATAATTCTGCCACTATACAAAGCCCTAGTACGCCCTCATTTGGAATATGGAGTACAATTTTGGGCACCACTTCATAAAAAAGACATTTTAGAGTTGAAAAGTACAGAGAAGGGCTACAAAACTAATAAGGGGAATGGAGGGGCTAAGTTATGAAGAAAGACTAACCAAATTTAACCTATTTTCGCTAGAAAAAAGGCGTCTACGAGGGGATATGATTACCTTATTTAAATACATCCATGGTCAATATAAGGCTTTGTCAAGTGAACTTTTTGTAGCAAGAGATTTTCAACTGACAAGAGGACACCCTTTGAGGTTAGAGGAAAAAAGATTTCACCTTAAACAAAGAAAAGGGTTCTTCACAGTTAGGGTGATTAAACTGTGGAATTCTCTACCAACGGAGGTGGTAACAGCGAATTCGATAGACAACTTCAAAAAGGGGTTAGAGGGCATTCAAGGCTATCCTAGATAACTAGCGAAGGAATATTGATCCAGGGAGAAATTTGATCGCCAGTTTCTGGGGCCAGGAAGGAATTTTGCTTTTTTCCCCTTATGAGACAATTGGCAAAGTTTCAATGTTTTTTTTTTTTCTGTTTGTCTTCCTCTGGATCAATTAACAATTAATAATAAATAGTCCACAATAAAAAGATCAATAGAGATCTAACAAGGTTGAACTTGATGGACTAACTCTTTATTCATCCTCCAATACTATACTATTAATAATTATTTAATCAACAAATTAAGTAATAACTAATCTGCATATTGCAGATCAGAGGAGATCTTAACAGGTGGAACTTGATGGACTGAAAGTCTTTTTTCAACCTTAATTACTATGTAACTATGTAACCCACTCTCTAGCCAAACTCCCCTTGGATAGCGATTCCTATTAGATTCCTATTAGATTGAATGGGGGGGGGGGGGGGCACGAATAATGGCTAAGGTCAAGTATTTCCTAAATTGAAACAAGTGTTTCAATTGCTGTTTTGACAGCCTGGTTAATTACACTTAATTGCTTAATCGTGTTCTTGAATCTCCGCTAGAGCCTTTTCTCCCGCTTGAGACAACCGGAACAGGAATGTAGCCAGGCTTTGAGAGAGGAGCTAACTGGTATCGCTGTTGGCTGCTGGAAGTGCCTACTGGTCACCCTTACAGTGATACTAACCCCATAATATTTTTATTAGCTCAATTTGTCAGTTACATCCTAAAACACATTCTGCACATCAAATAACAGTTAAAAAAACCCAAATAGTTTTAGACCTCTTTAGGCTCACAATATATCGTACACAGGCATCTTAGGAGCCCAGGGCATATAATTGTGAGTCACCAACATTGAGGGGCAGTTTTAGGAGAGCAGCGATGGAATGGCTCCCTAGTGAAAAAAAGTGAAAAAGCTCCTGCAGATTGGTATGGAGCCCTATATATGTACCTGCCATCTTTTGAACAATTCTGACATCTAGTGGGTAAATCAAAAACAAACATGTTTTTCTCAGCTTGACTAAATAGAAATGCTACTTTTATACGGTATATAAGTGGTATTGATATATTAGAATGACAGACAATGCGATTAATAATAACAAGCACTGACATTACACAGTATAATGAGGATCTTACATACCTGGGCCCCTATTCAATTTAGCAATTGTTAGTTACTGGAGCATGTAATGTAGCCCGTAAACTAATTTGCTATTCAATTGGTGTCTTTTAGCTACCCCAAATGATTTGCAGGTTACAGGCTGAAAATCACTGCGGTTGTCAAAATCAGAACTCCAACCCATCTAAGCGTTTGATCTTTCAAGTTTTTGATCTCGTAAGTGGGTTAAACATATGTTCATAGCACTGTAAATGCAAATAAAAATTCAGTACTGCACTTTAAAAGATGGGGAAAGCGAGGAAAGACATTAGAATTAATTGCACAACAGTCTCAAGCTCGCAAATCTGCAATCAAAAATGATTATTTTTACGTTTCATATCCGTGTTATTTCAATCTCGGTAATCAAGGAGTTAATACGTCAGGCCACCCACATGGACAAGAACAGTAGCATTATTCATTTTTATTATGTTATACATTGCCGGATTGTGAGTCCAATCGCATATCGGACTTCTAAACGCTAATTGATTGACTTTTAACCTCCATGTTTTTCTGATGTCATGATGACGATCCCATTTACTATTGGCTGTTTCTAAATTGGTAGTTAAGGCCTTGCTTAACTGATCATGGTCTTGCTCTGTAATGGTACTTATGGGTGCATGGTTTAAGGTTTAGGCTTTCGGCTAGGTAGCTGTGGGCTTGATCAACTGAATAGCTCTGTAACTTTTGAAATTGAATGGAGGCTTTGGTGTTTAATTCTTCAGTTGCTTTCTTTGATTAATACTTACCAGCTCTTGATGATAGCTACGATAGGGTAATTTCTGTGGATAATTTCTGTAAAAGGCTTCTGTTTAAAGAATCTTATCACCATCAGGCTTAATATGCACAATCTGCATATTATTTTAACTTATTTGTAACGTGCCAACATATTCTGCAGCTCTACATATCAAATTACTCACACACACAACCTACACTATAACACAAAGGCATCTCCACTTGCATCAGCCTTCTGTCTTGATCACTGCCATCTTGCATTTGTAATGCTCCTGTCTCATACCTCAACCTCACCTTCTAGATTGTAAGGTCTTCAGAGTAGGAACCACAACACTGTTGCACCAATTTGTTCTGTATTTCTGCTTGCCTTAGAATTTGTTTATACCTTTGTAATTTGCCAAGTGTGGCCACTGTACTCTATACTAATGGTAAATAGCATTAATTAATGGAGCTGATATTTTATGGTGGAGCTCTCATGAGCTTCAGACTACAAACTCTGGTGATACTGCAAATTAAGATATAAGGCAAATGAAAACCTACGCAATGGAAGTCATATCCTGATAATCGGGGAATGTTTCATACTTCTGTGAAATTAATTGTATCATTGGTAAAAGCAATAACCACACAATAATACATTGCAGCCTAGCTCAGCTTCAGAGCATAGTTAATGTGGTACTGGAGGAATAATGCCTCTGTGTTTTTTGCTTTAGTGATGCTACAAGCTGCTTTGGACCCTGCAGTCTTCAAGAAATATTGTAAGGCTCTGTACCAGTATAGGTAGGGATAGGAGCTGATGGTTCTATTCCTGTCTCTGAATGAGGCTGTTCAGCTGAGCCCACAAACACATACAGTCACATTAAATTAGATGCATGTAAGGGCAACATGAGACCTGCATGAGATGCGAACTTGAAATTTTGCACATTTACAGAGCTATTAAATTAGAGCAGGCTGCGAGCTATGGGCTTGAGACGCAAACCAGTAAAACATTTTCACGCACTTTGAATGTGCGACCTGTGTGTGATCTATTAGTCAAACCTGCATGAGCTGCAAACTTGAAATTTTGCAGATTTACAGAGCTATTAAATTAGAGCAAGCTGCAAGCTATGGTTTAGAGACGCAAACCAGTAAAACATTTTCACGCTCTTTGAATGTGCAGCCTGTGTGTCATCTATTAGTCAAACACGTAGTTATGGGTTTAGAGGGAGCCACTGGGCACTGCTGTGTTAGGCTTTTAATAACAGAGCTTTGAGTATTTCAGACAGGATAAATAAAGAAGTTATGGATAATGTTTTATTTGTTTGGTTTTTAGGTACTAACATATCTGAAGAAATATATTTCTTGTTATTATACATTGAAACTGACATCTGATGACCTTTTGTATATGCATATTCATTGTCTTTAGGAGACTTGCACCAGAGGCATGAGAAGCCAGGGGGAGACAAAGAACTGAGAAAGGAAAAACTGAAGTTTTGGTATGTTTACACAAAAACACACAACTCTCATAAATTATGATGTAAGAAGATGCCCTTCTTGTTAGTATTGGACTGTGTCTGGTGTCATATTAGGTAATGGAACTAGATCACAACCAGGCTCTTGAGTTTAAATTAGTCACTAGTCCAGGACAAAATGTTTGTTTAATTTATAATATAGCAGCATCAAATGTTCTCCTTCCAGTAACTGATTCTTAGAGCAGGAAAAACATATAACAGATGCATACAGGACTCAAAATTAAGTTTGCTCTGAGCTCAACATCTATAGTTCCCCTGATCAGTGGCATAGCTATAGCTTTTGCCACCCAGGGTTGTACCTGAGTTTGCCGCCACCCCCAGTGCAAACATTATACACACACATAAGATTAAGAGAAGCTCCCCTACTGTTCAGAGTTCAGACAACAAATACATTTGTAAGCTCATCTGTATGTCTAAAAGGTGGGGACATACAAATGAGATGACAATGTACCTTACTCTTTGGATCCATTGTCTTCTCATTTGCATGTCCCCGCCTTGTAGACATGCAGATGAGCTTACAAATGTATTTGTTCTCTCTCTCTCTCTCTGTATATATATATATATATATATATATATATATATATATATATATATATATATATATATATACATATCTATATATCTATTTATATATTGTGACATACCCACTGTCCGGCTCAGGATTCATGCTTTAGTTTCTGGCACTATAATGGAGGACTCAGGAGGCCTTTTAAATGGTTAATAACCCTCTCCAGTCTGGTGTACACTGCACTGCACCTCCACACCGACCTCTAGGGGGCACTCTGTCACACATCATCCCCCTTAGCTTGACAACATGGGGTTGAGCAACCATACCGTGAGTCAGCGTTTGCGAGACAACGCTCTCTCTAAACCAGGATGACTGCCAGTTCTCAGCACTTGCCCCATCACTTAGGCACCAGTGAGACTTCCTCATATTTGCTGAAGCTACTGCTTTTCTCATTTCCTAGAGCTCTCTTGTGTGGACCACTAGGAGCATCTCCAACACGTTTCTTTACTATCTTTTCAAACTCTCTTACTTCACTTTGAACTTTCTGCCTTCTTTACCATTCCGTTTACTGTCACCACCCAAATATCGTGGGTAGGGCACCATTCCGAGTGCCTTCCCCCAGTGACCCTTGGTAAGTACTGTTCTTATTTCCGTATGTAACTGCGTTTCTCCATACTGTCCCTTCCCTGGGGGTATATCACAGACATTATAGGTTTCTGATATCTTGTCTTCTACCTGATTCATCTATCAGATCCTTGATCTCACTCTTGCAGCTCTGAATTATCCTCTTTATCTCATTAATGCAAGGATTGAAGTTTGTTAGTTCACTCTCTAGCTTGGATTCTTCCTGCAAGTTCATGACTAGATGGCATGTTTTTGTCTGTTCCAAGTCATTCTGGGAGTAATTATGCCTCATCTGCAGACTGAGAGCCTTAGACTAGAGCTGCCTCAATTCTATCTCTTTACGCTTGGCTTTCATTTGCTCATTTAATTCTTCTGTTACACGTTCTTTCTTTTTCATAAGTTTATGAACAGCTTTCACATCCCTTTTTCTGGCCTTTGCTAATGCTTCAGCGTTAGTCTTGTTTTGCTTTCGCTCTTCACTCTTTGCCTTCAAATCCAGCTTCTCCTGCCTCACACGGCTGAGGTCCTTCTCCATCTTATGGAGTTTGGCTTCTATCTCTCTGATGAACTCTTTCATATCACTCAGTCGCTCCATCATTATTAATATTATTATAGTTCATTTATAACGCGCCAACATATTCCGTAGTGCTATACAGAAGTTAAGTTCAGACAAAGATAAATACAAATTAACATATAGCAAAACAAGGAGGGCCCTGTCTTTGAGCTAGGAATCCAATGTCAAAATGCTTAGGTCAGAAACTTGCAGACTTACAATCTAAGGTATAGTGAGAGCTAAAAGAGGGAGAGAGCGGTGACAAGCATGTTAGGGTGGAAGGTATACGCTTCTTTAAAGAGATGCGTTTTAAGTGAGGATTGAAATGTTTTGAGGCAAGAGGATAATCTGGTGGAGCAAGGCAAGGAGTTCCAAAAACTAGGGGCAGCATGAGAAAAGTCCTGGAGGCGGGAGTGAGAGTAGGTGACAAGAGTTGTAGAAAGAAGAAGGTCATAAGCAGAATGAAGAGGGCGGGTGGGGGAGTATTTGGAGATGAGAGCAGAGATGTGGGAGCATTATTGTTGAGGTTTTTGTAAGTTAGGGTCATGATTTTAAATGTATTCTTGAGGCTAAGGGAAACCAGTGGAGTGATTGACAGAGAGGTGATGCCGACACTGAACGTGGTGTACGGACGATGAGGCTAGCAGAGGGATTCATAATGGAGATAGTAGGGTGGTGGGTAGGCCAACAAGAAACGAGTTGCAGTAGTCTAGTCGAGAGATGATGAGAGAGTGTATTAGGATTTTCGTTTTGTTTTCTGTAAGATAGTGACGAATTCTGAAGATGTTTTTTACATGGAGAAGAAGACAAGATTTAGTTAATGATTGTATGTGAGGGATGAAAGACAGAGCGGGGCCCAGTAGAACTCCAAGACAACGGACTTGGGAGGTGGGGGTGATGATGTTGTTGTTGACAGTGAGAGAGATGTGAGGAATTGAAGCTGTGGGAGAGGGAGAGAAGATTAGGAGTTCAGTTTTAGACATGTTGAATTTGAGATGGTGGGTTGACATCCAAGAGGATATACTAGAGAGGCAGTTGGAGACATGTGTTAGAAGAGAGGGGGATAGATCTGGTGCTGAGAAGTAGATTTGGGTGTCATCTGCATAGAGATGATAATGAAGCCCAAAAGAGTTTGTTAGGGTACCAAGTGAGGATGTGTAGATGGTGAAGAGGAGGGGGCCTAGGACTAATACTTGGGGTACGCCAACAGGAGAAGAAGAGGTGTCGGAGAAGGAGATACTGAATGATCAATTTTGTAGGTATGATGAGAACCATGAGAGAGCATTGTCTCGAATACCGAGGGAGAAGAGGATATGGAGTAGAAGTGGATAGTCAACAGTCTCAAAGGAAGCAGAGAGATCTAGAGAAGAAGAATTGAAAAGTGAACTTTTGACTTGGCGGTAAGCAGGTCATTGGTGACCTTAGTGAGAGCTGTCTCAGTGGAGTGTTGGGGCTGAAAGCCAGATTGGAAGGTGTCAAGAAGGGAGTTAGAGGAAATAAAGCTGGTAAGGCGGTTATAGACGAGGCACTCCAGCAGTTTGGAAGCCAGGGGAAGCAGAGAGATAGGGCGGTAGTTAGATGCTATGTCAGAGTCAGATGTGGGTTTTTTGAGGTTGGGTATAACTATGGCATGTTTTAGAGAAGATGGAATCATGCTAGTATTTAGGGAGATTTTGAAAATATGTGTGATAGCTGTGATTAGTGTGGTAGAGAGGGGAGAGATGAGCTGAGATGAAAAAGGATCCTGAAGACAGGTAGTGAGGTGAGTGGATGATAGCAGTTTGGAGACTTGGTCCTCTGTAGATGGACAGAGTTGATATTAGTGATGTAAAGTACTGCTGTTTGGCAAGGTTGAGAGGGGAGGAATAGGAGCGTAACATAAATTTGTAGTAGAGGAAATCTGCTAAGGTGCTTGATTTCCTCCATAGTCGTTCAGCAGTGTGGGAGCATGTATCGTGTTTGTGTAGTGTGCCAAGGTTGCGGGTGAGAGCGAGGTCATCTGTATTTGGTTATGGGGGCCAGAGTGTCAAGGATGGAAGAGAGGGTAGAGTTGTAGAGTGAGGTGGCATTTTAGAGCAGTTGAGGCTGGTGATTGGGCTGAGAAGGGGTTGGATTATAGTGGAGAGCTGAGCAGGGTCAAGTGCTAGCAGGTTTCTGTTTGTGATGGTGGCAGAGGTTGGAGAGGGGTGGTGAGAGGAAGATGTGGTGAGGTTGAAGGTAAGGAAGTGATGGTCATATAGAGGTAGTGGATGGATGACTGGGTAGGAGGTTGTGCTGAGATTGGGGAAGATAAGGTCAAGAGAATGTCCAGCATGATGAGTAGAAGAATCTGTTAGTTGTGGGAAGAGGTGAGTGTGAGCAGTTTGGCTGCTGCTGGGGAGGTGGGAGTGTAAACAGCAATGTTAAAATCTCCAAGTACCAGTGAAGGAACATTGGAGGAGAGACAGTGAGGGAGCCAGGCAGAAAAGTGATCAAGAAATGAGATAGAGTTCCTGGGTGACGATAGATCACAGCAACATGTAGAGAGATAGGTGAGAAAAGGCGGATTGTATGAACTTCAAAGGATGAGAATTGGCGGAATGGGACAGGGGTTATGAGGTGAAATGCATAGTGAGTGGAAAGCAAAACACCCACACCACCACCTTGTTTGTTCCCAGGTCAGAGTGCTGCAGGGGAGGCAGTGTCTGAGTATGAGAGCCAGGTTTCAGTAAGAGCCAGTAGATTGAGGGAGTTGGTAGTGAATAGGTCATGAGTGAATGTGAGTTTATTGCAGATAGATTGTGCATTCCAGGGGGCGCAGGAGAAAGGTAGAGTTGGTTTGTTATGTGATGGATATGAGATTCTGGGTGTTACCGGTGTTTGCTGGCCTTGAACCAGAGCGTGGCTGACAGCAAGTGGAGATGAGTGAGGGGCCAGGGTTAGGGGATATATCTCCCGCAGCCAGGAGAAAGAGGAGTGAAAGGGAGAGAAGATGGGACTGGGACTTACAGTGCTGTGTATTCTTATGAGTGCTAGGGAGGGGATGATATTGTGACTGGAGGAGGCAGAGGAGATTGTGGGAGCAGAGAAGAGGAGAGGAGGCAGAGAAGGTGGGATGGTAATATTGTTGGGGTCATGATATGGAGAGGTTATAAAATAGAGTCTGAGAGAGAGGCAGTAGGTTATAAGAAAGAGGAAAGAATGAAACAGCATTGTGACAGTGTGCAAGATTAGGAAAATAGGTTAGAAGAATGTGGGGTGAATAATTGTTATCCTAAGATATGATAGTAGTAGTAATATAGATTCAGGAGCAGGGAAAATAGTGTTATAAGGTTTATCAGAATGGCTGTGGTAGGTGAGTAGCTAAGAGACTTATGACAATGTTTGTTATTTTGTTAGTTTTTTGTTTGTTTTTAGCAGGCGATGTTGACTGAGCAGGTACAAGTCATATGAGTTTCTATAAATTATGATAAAGCACGGGTGGGTGGGTGTTGGGCAGGGACGGAGGGCAGACAGAGCAGGTGCCATTTGCAAAATCCAGGCAATGGAATTGCTATGATCTAAGATGGTGGCTGTTTGAAAGTAGGTGCAATTTTCAAAATCCAGGGAAGGTTAATGTAATGATCTGAAATCATTACAACTAGATGGGGGTTAGTGTCTGGTTCAGATAGCAGCTGACTCTCTGCAATCAATCTGTACAACTCTTGGTCAAATTCTGTGAACTCTTGAGCTTCTCAGGCTCCCTTTCTCTGCTCATTCTGTGAGTGTAGAGCATCCAATTTTTCCAGGCTCACCAACAACATAATTTGCTTCTTGCTCTTGGATCTGTACTTCATCTTTCTTTCTGTTCAGAGCCTGCCTACTCGTTACCACTGCGCTTCCAATCCTGCAAGGTTAGAGACTCTTTTAGACTTTCGGGTTTTCTGGAATGTCTCCAGCTGTTCATCAACTTCAAGCTGACACTCAACAGATAGGCTAGTAAACATCTTAGTAGCCTCTTGAATTTTGGATTCCTGAAATACACTTTTGAGTTCAGCATCCTCAGCTTCCACCCATGTCACTTACTCTTTTAATGGTTGATATACCTCCTTTTTCTGCTTTTCTACTTGCTTTGTTTCCAGCTTTTAATTTTTTAAAACTTCCTTCAGCTTCCACTCAGTTTACTCTGCTTCCACTGGGTCTCTGGCTGCATATTCAACTGACGGATCCACTCTTACTTTTCAATCAGGTCCTCCCTGAATACCTCTGGCTGTTTGCCATATTTTATTTTCTCTTCTGTCTCTCCTGTACAAGCTCCTTCACTATGCCTTGCATATGAACTTTCTTCAAATATCGCTCTGAATTCAATGTAGCATCTTATGCACACAGTTCCTGAAGATCAGTGTTAGTCTATTCTGCACAAACTCCAATCTGCTTCAACTGTGCCTCAATATCAGAGAGTGTGCTTACCCTTTGCTTTTCTGGAGTATGGAACAGGAGTTCCTTTTCTATTACAGCTGCATCCCTCTGTGATATACGGTCAGTGAGGAGGTCTCTCTTCAGCTGTTTGCCACTGCAGCAGCTTCTGCATAAATTTCTCATTCAGCTTGTGCATGGGACGACTCTTCCTCCGCTCCCAAATACAGGCTTCCTCCTGCATTCAGGAATATAATCTGGCATCAGCCTGATACCCTTCATTTTAGTAGCAACTTGCCTGTCTTCCACGTCAGGCTCTTTCAGTGCCCCTTGGATTAGAATTCATCCGTACTTCCTGCTTTACTTGTTTCACAACTTGCCTCTCCTTGTCCATAGCACTTTGTTTTATTGCCATGTGAGGCAGAGCGCTCTCGGGATACTTTACTTTTCTTTTAGGACATGTCTCCGTATTCTATTTCTCATTTCCTCTCAGCGATGGTGGTTAATCTTTCACCATCTCAATCTCCAGACTCATTTCTTCTTTATAATTTCAGTTTCTTCATCATATTTAGGACATTATTCCTTTGAAAGAACACTGGCTATATTCATCCTTTTGATCTCTCCTTTCTCTGGGTCAGAAATCTTTGTCAAGCACTTTCTTTCTCTAGTACTCTCCACCTCAGGAGTATTCACCAAGAACAGGTGGCTGTGTCTGTCCAGGTTTCTTATGGAGGTCTCTTCATTGCTCTTACCCATAAGGTTTCTGCAACTATTTGAGTTCATCTCTTCCACAATTACTTTATCAGCATGCTTCACACTGAGACTGGATTTGCAACCAGTAGGTAACAACACCTTGTCCATTTCTCTTTGGGCTGTGCTTATAACTCCAATCACTTTAATATCATCATCTTGCTCCAGGAGCAAAGGTTCTTTATCTGCACCAGCGGCCTCTTTTGCTTTCTCAGCAATCTCTGTTACTTTCTCAGCAATCTCAGTTGCGCTTTCTGCAGTCTCACTTGCACTCTCTTCAGTCTCTTTGGCTTTCTCTGCAGTCTCACTTGCACTCTCTGTAATCTCTTTGGGGCTCTCTGCAGTCTTTCTTGCGCTCTCTGCAGTCTCACTTGCACTTTCTGAGGTCACTTTTGGCTATCCAGCATCCTCATTTGCTTTCCCTGCAGTCTCATTTGCAGCTCTTGCTGTCTCATTCTTAGTACTGAACTCGGTTGCTTTCTGCACTCTCTCTCTGCCATCCACCAGGTCTTTAATTACTGATTTCCTTCTGTCTCAGGTTTGGTTTGCCTTCGTTTAACAGGGAAAATGCATTTTAAACTTGGATAGAGAAGCATGACCCTTGGGTAGCGATAAGCCTGTCTGTCAAAGAAATCCCAGGAGTGCAATCTCTGTACTCTTTTCACTCCTACTCTGTTAAGGATTTCTTCTTTCAGGATACAATCATTTGCCTCCTTTTTTTCAGGCAAAACACAATATGCTTTCTGTGCTTCTCCACACAGATATGGACCAAGGACTGTTGCCCAGTGCTTGTTAGGCCTGAACGGTCATTTTCTTTAGGAAGCGATATTAGGATTCATGCTTCCACTTGATTCTGTAACTACAGTTGCAGCTGCGCTTGTTGTGCTTCCAAAAAATCTCTCATTTGCGATCTGTCCTCTTCCGGTTGTCTCCGCCATTTCTCTGCAGCTTCACTCAGACCTGCACCAACATCTCTCTATCTATCCTCATTTGCAGCATGTGCATTGAGAGCCTCTTGGTTGGTGTATTTTTGGTTGTCAGAGCCCCTTTGGCGGTCATTGCAAGGTCCGCGCTGATCACCTTTTGCCCCTCATTGTGAGCCTCTCCCCTGGTGTACTTTTGCTCCTGTGAACCCCCCCTGGCGCTCCTTGTGAGGCGCCCGCTGAACACCTTTGGCATTTATTGCGATCCTGTACCCGTTGTTTTTTTTTTCTGTATCTGTTTTTTTTTATGATAATTAATTCATTAATGACATCATAAATTAATATACTTTACCTATTTGTAATTAATATATACAACAAGCAATATCCTGAAGAGATGACAATCTGTTTTGATGTTCCTGCAGCATATAATGTAGATTTGCAGTCTTGGTGAGCTGAGGTGTAAGTGTCAGCAATGAGTGAAGTGTGTAGTGTAAATAGGCTGCGTGTGCGAGGGCAAACCAATTGTTTAGCTGTGTACTTCCGCATTTTGTAATGGTAATGTTATTAGTTGACATTTAGTGTTGTAAAATGGTGGCAATTATGTATGTGTTACGCGGGTGTGGATCATTTTGCATCCTTCCTAATAGTGTATATTGTACCTTGTACGTTCCTGTGTAAAAGTCGTATGTGCCTGGCGGTGTTTTGCTTGCTTAGGGGTCGTGTAGCCTCGTTTTTGATTTTTTCAGCGGCCATTTTTTCTGTTGCTTAGGTGATTTTCACGTTTCACCTCACTCCCAGACGTCTTTGGTGTCCCTCCTTGCTGTGTGTGATGTTTTTTTTTTATTTTTTTTTTGTATTTTGTGTGTTTTCCGTAAGAGGTTCAGCCGTCAAATTCGTACTTTTTGCGGTTTCCTTTTGTAAGTGTTACGGGCCATATTTTTTTTCATGCAATTTTTTATATGTGCTATGGGTCTCGCACTGTGAATTGTATATTTGAGTTTTCTTTTGATGTGTCGTGCAGGGTTGTAGGGATGAACGCCGATCTCCACCAGCGCAGTGAGCACCTTCAGCGCCTCCTGCCTAAGTGCTACGGGGTCATAGGGATGAGCGCCTATGGCGCTCATTTCCACCAGCGCAAGGAGCGCCTTCAGCTTTGTGAGCCCACAGATTTACTGTTACCAACGGATTTTGGTAAGGCAGCCCTGCAGAGAACTATATATGAAATATATATATATATATATATATATATATATATATATATATATATATATATATATATTTATTTAAATCCCCTTCTCTCTCAAACTCCCTCCTTCTCTCTCTCTTCCTCCCTCCATTCCCCCTCTCCCTCTGTCCCCCTCTCTCTTCATGTCTCTCTCCCTCTTCTCTTCTCTTCTCTCTCCCCTCTCTCTCTCCCACTCTCTTTCTCTCTATATATATTTTTCCATCCCCCTCTCTCTTTCTCTCCATCTCCCTCTCCCACCTTGCCTCTCCTTCTCTCCCAATGTCTCTCCCTCTCAACCATGTCTCCCCCCTGCCTCTCTATATCGTTATATGGCTTTTCCTCACTCCCCTTGCCTCTCCCTCTCTCCCCATGTCTCCCCCTTGCCTCTTACTCTCCCCCATATCTACCCCTTGCCTCTCTCTCCTCATGTCTCCCCCTTACCTCTGTCTTTCCATGTGTCACCCTCTCTCCCCTTGCCTCTCTTTCTCTCTATATATATTTTTCCATCCCCCTTCTCTCCCAATGTCTCTCCCTCTCCACCATGTCTCCCCCTTGCCTCTCTATATCCTTATATGGCTTTTCCTCACTCCCCTTGCCTCTCCCTCTCTCCCCAATGTCTCCCCCTTGCCTCTCACTCTCCCCCATATCTACCCCTTGCCTCTCTCTCCTCATGTCTCCCCCTTACCTCTGTCTTTCCATGTGTCACCCTCTCTCCCCTTGCCTCTCTTTCTCCCACTTTTATTTCCCTTCTTGCCTCTCCCTTATGTCTCCCCCTCTCCCCCATGTTTCCTCTTGCCTCTCTCTCTCCCTCCACCACCATGTCTCTCTCTTACCTCTCTCTCCCCCCTCTCCTCCATGTCTCCCCCTTTCCTCTTTCTTTAAGGCCCTTGCCTTAAAGTAGAACCTACATGTAGGCACCATGAGCCTTCCACATAATGCTATGTTTTAAGGTATGCTATTATTTCTCTCTCTCACTCCTCTCTCTCATGCTTTCCCTATATAAAATTGCCATTTAGTCTAAACGCTTGGCTGTATGCTTTATTTTTCCTAACCCATTGTCCCTTCTGAAAAGTTGAAAAAAGATGATGATGCCATATATTGGCTATTATTATAACTATTATCTCATATAGGCAGCCATAATACAGTATCAAAGTTGATGTCAGTTAAAGGACCTTAAATATTACCATACTTTCTATATTTGTCTAATTAATTCAATGGTTCTCCCACAATACAAAGAATTTAGAGAGAAAGGAAAAGAAAGCACGATAAGTAAACATAGCCTTTACATTTTTTATATGCATTCTTTTTATTTACTGAACAGTTACATTTACTTAGCTTCCCCTTTCTATTGCTGACTCAGAAGGCTGTGTCCATGTAAACCAATGAGTTTTTCACTAGTCCTTTTTCACTGGTAGTTGTGAATGCTACTTTTCCATTGTCCAGACAGAAACTTCCTCTCTATTCAAAGTCTCCATCGCAGGCAGTAAGATCATCAGAAACTAAACTAGTAGATTCCACCTCAGCAATTTTGATTCCTTTCTATTATCATTTGCAGTTCGTCATAATAATAACCTTTTTATATATATATATATATATATATATATATATATATATATATATATATATATATATCTACAGTGGTCCCTTAATCTCCTAAATTGGTATACCGTAGATTTATGTGGAGCTCTCTCTAACAAAAAGACAAAGGCCTGGGTGCAATGTTAAAATATAATTAAATGTCCCCAAGAGGACAGCTTTGCTCATCATTTTCTCTGTACACTTGCTTATTATTAGTTACTGTTTGGGTGAACTGTCGGACCTCTACACCAACTATAATGACTGAAATGGTGGGTCTTTTGTAGCTGCCCCTACTGTAAGTTTCTCTTGTATAACTTGCTTAGCTCAACCACAGCTCAGCTCTGAACGACTGTCAACGGAAAAAAACATATACTAAGGCACCCTTGTTTCTATGACAACCACCACCTTCTTCCAACCACTGACGGATTACATCTGCGACTTCCTGTACCGCAACCTTGCACATTAATCTATAAAATAAATTAACCCCTGAGTGCTGTATGAACCTTTATAGGTCTATACGTGATCACAAAGAATGAAAGAAACATTCTAATATAGTGAGGGATTTAATAAAGAATTGAAAAAATGTTTCCGAAAAAGAGAAATTTAAGAAAAATGTGTTATATGTTGTGTTAGAGGATAGAATTTTAAGGGTAATGTACGGAACATTTAATTTAAAGAAAAAGTCATAGGTACACATAATAGACTTCCAGTAGAGCTGTTAGTCATAATTATGTAAAAGAAACATTGATATGCTTAAGGTTAAATGAATGATTAATTAAGTCAATATTTTCTAGGCAGATCTCGTGGACTGACTAGATAAGTTTATGTCTTCATACTTACTGTCATAAGTATGATTAAGGATTAATAAATAAATAGGATTTAAAACAAATATATAATGATAATGTATGTAAGTTTCCAACAGCAATAGTAACATTTGACACAATAAACAGTAACAAATATGTATACAAATAAAAAGATAAGACAAATTAAAAATAATTCAATTTTGTTTTCATATAAAAATTCTAAATTGCTTTCTAATATTCTATCGCAACAATATGGATATATCAGATTCAAATCCACACAGCTTAAAGCCAAGATAAGGCAGACAAACTTGAGAAATTAACTTAATATGATCTGAATATTACACTATATTATGCGTTTTAACATCTGTTTGTGTTTGTTTGAGAAAGCTAGTTTGGGATCAGTGACTAAAAAGCAAGAAAAAATTTAATTCATTTTAATATTTCTGACTTTTTCGCATTTTATTAACTTTAAATTGCAAGTACTACAAAGCATTAGATTATAATACTAGCAGATATAAAACACATCTTTGAAACGGAAAAATAATTGCAGAATGTTTCATGCCCTGAGGCTGCATAACAAAAAGATAAATTCTTCTAAATAAATTATATATATATCTAGAGTGGAATACTAGGTTCATGTTCCTTTATAGCATTGTATTGCAAAAAGGAAGGTGAGATAG
Organism: Discoglossus pictus; assembly: GCA_027410445.1. Taxonomy (NCBI): domain Eukaryota; kingdom Metazoa; phylum Chordata; class Amphibia; order Anura; family Alytidae; genus Discoglossus; species Discoglossus pictus. Next base: position 387,713,143 of record CM050163.1, read on the forward strand.
GTATGAACTCAATAACTAATCAGAATTACTCAATGGTTAGGCAAATATATATATAAACCATCTGAATAAATTCAAAGCAATTAAGTTTAATTCTTTATGAAAAGTATATGAAAAATAAGAGTAAAGCATTAACAATAAATCAAAATGAACATGTAATATTGATGTGTAGTTGATATATGGACATTCAAAGTGACGAAGGACAAAGATGTTTAAAGATGCAAACTTATATTTACTGTATATCTTCTTAGTCAGTGCATGGACCTGAAAAGATAAAGCGGCAGCATCAAAAACAAGTAAGCATCAATACACAATCCTACATATAAAACTATTTAGACAATTATGTGAACCTATTTTAAATTTAAACTATGAACTTCTGTGTCTCAGTGATAAGATCATATTGAATGTCGTTCATAAAGTTGATTGCTGTAGGACTGAGCCACATCTTGATATTTACAAAATAAAAAATCTACTGATACTGATTACAGTATGTTTTTGTCTTGGGTGTTCATCTAGGGTCCTTGATAAAGAGCAGAACACTCCTCAAATTACAAAAGCAATTTATGCACATCTAGTACTTTTTAAAATTTGTTATGTAAATGTTATTTACTTTTTATCTTACCCAGAACTTAACTTTTTCACAGTTATCAAAGCAAAAATTCAATGGAGTCCCTAATCATAATACAATATATATACTGTATCAGATGTGGCCCACTTCTCATGTTCACATGTTTTATCGTATAGATCATGTAGCTGTGTGAGGGCCAACCTTAGCAGAGGAAGAACTTTGCAGTCAGAAGTAAGTTGAAGGTCAGAGCTTTGGCAAACACCAGTCTCAGTCCTAGGACAGTCATGGACAACGTGTTCACCCTCTCGGTATTCTGAGCTGAAGGCAAGCAAACAAGGAGCAATTTTATTTCATGAATTTTGCTGACATCCATTTTCAAAGTTTTATTTAACATTCTCAAACATTAGCTAACAGTCAATTTATAAAGGATTGCAATGGGTTTTTGCCACCAGAACATTGTCATTACTGACTCAACTAAACAATTTCCAGCCCCTTGTATATCGGGACAGCATTTGTGCATATAGTAACTGTCACCTTAAAATATTAACAGATGCAAAATAAATTTAAGATTGGAGACTACTAATTTATCAAAAAACTATTTAAAAAATATATAGAGTTTGGTGTGAAACATAGATATACGTTCTAGAAAAATGTCAGTTTGAAAATGCAAAGAAAAGAATTGTAACTTTTTATTACATGTTTTTAATCACTTACAGCCTTATTAAATTGCGATTCGGTAAATTGAATAGGGCTCTATTTAAGCACACAGCATATTTTATTTACAGAAGTTTTTAGTTAGTGAAGACCTTGCTTTTGCATTGAAGTTCAATAACTAAAAACTTCTGTAAAAAAATATGCTATGTGCTTAAATAGAGCCCTTTTAAATTTACCGAATCGCAATTTAATAAGGCTGTAAATTAACAAGAGTTTTAATAGAGAAACTACAAATACAACTATTTTATATACAGTATCTTATATCCTGGACCTATATTTTTCTTTCCGTTAAATATTCTAAAATGTTTTGATTGCATCAACTTGATAAAATCCCCATTATCTAAAACTGTATTATATGATGTAGCATTAAATTGAACTAGTATTTTCTTTTTACATTGGTTCCAGCTAAAACATAATGGCTAAGATTTGCTTTTTTTCCAGAGCTCACAACATGGTAATTAATATTAGTGTTAATTAATTAGCTTTTGTGATGGCTTACAATTGCTATAATATTATTTTATATTACTGTCTTATAATTAAGGTGCTTTAATTAGGTTCACTATCATACACTAAACAAAACAATATGTGTCACTCAATTATATATTGTATCACAAAAAGAAAAGATTGTGAAGCTCAAGTGTTATATAGTTTAGAACAAAAAATGACTACTGCAATACATAGACATTTTCCTATTTAAAAACAACTAACAAATCTCAAAACGTGATTGATCTACTTTAACTAAAACAAGTCCTACCTCTTACTTACCAGGAGATTGTTCAGTTGGTGTCTCACATTCATTATGTATCACATCTGGTGTTTCAGTCGGATCAATAGGAGCTGAACAGAAAAAAGAGACATATATGTTATATTTATTATCAATAGCACTGGTTGAGGACTTTTGGATGAAGAAAGAGGTAAACAGAGGCTATAATTTAGAGAAGGTAACATAGATTGTATCATAGTGCTGGAAGAAACCATCAAATCACAGTGCTCAGATGACCTCTCATTTTCTGTCACCAACAGAAAATGTCTCAGATGTTTATGAACCTGATTCCATCACTTGTTCAAAGCAGTTTGTTATCTTATAAAACATTGTATAGACTTCAGTGGGCATTTTGGAACAACCTATGTAATGTGCATTTCACAAAAAGAATGAAGACCTTTGACTTTGTTTTTCAATTTGGTTTAAAATCTCTGATGCTACCAAAGAAGGTAGAGATATGTATGTCATGGTATTACTTTATGAATTATTCCTATATAGATATTATATCTACTGAGTAATATTTTGTTTTGTATATATATAAAGATTTAACAAACAATTTACAAAGCAAATAAATGATCGTTTTGGCTCTGAAATGGCTCTGAAATGGCGGATCTTGAAGAAGAAATATTTGTATTTCAGATGCTGTGTATCACACCTACAAAAATATGTTTAGTTATTCCTGAAAAAGATTTTACTTAAAATGCTAAACCTCTATCATTTAATCGATAATGCACTATACTTAGTATTTTATTTGTATGGTAGACCCACCTTTTGGTCTTGACATGATGTCCCTATCTTTTATCCACTTCCCCTGGTAATTTGCCCAGCATTGGCCATCCTCTCCCTGGAGATCTTTCACATGTACAGCATTGTATTTTCCCTTATTGGAGAGCACTGCAGAGGCACTTATTATATCAGTGCTTTGTGTGGTAGAATTCATATAGATATCCACTTCTTTGGGGTAGAAATCCTTCACCAAACAGGCTGTGGAAGTATCTCCATCTGTCTGAGACTTCAGTAGGAAAACGGAGGGTGCGGAGGTCTCACTTTTACCTGGATAAACACACAAAAAAGGTAATTGCATAATAGGATATGACATCATTTATTGATTTTTTCAGTTTGATTCAACAAGACTTTCTTCTAATTTTTTTGCACCCACATTTACCCAAACCTAGTATACATAAAAAAACATAATCTTGGGACATAAACAAAATTAATGAATTAATGTAAATTTTTATTAAGAAGAGGGCATACTTACTGGGCTGAACGGTGAGATGGGTCCCACTCCCAAAAGTAAGAGCTCTTGTCTCTCACTGCTGTGTATAGCTGAACATAAACTGCTCTGCATACAGACATTAACCCTTTCTCCACTGCATGGGCTGCAATACAGAAAATATCACATCTCCCAGCTATGTAATGCTTTATCAGAGCTGTAATATCGCCTGATGGGCAGTGTTTGTATAAATATGTAGGTAAAGATTCTCAGTTACAACTTGGACAACCTCCTGGTTACATTAACCAAAGGTAGTTCTGATTCTAAATAACCTCTGTTATTCATGCTGTACATCTAGCACCCTTGTTTATTCAGATTTCTCCCATTATGACAGAGGTATAAAAGCTTTGGTTATCTATTTGTCTTGGAGAAAAGCAAATTGGTGGCAGCAAGTGTTACCTCTAAAAGGACTATCCGAATATTGTGGAGTAGTTACTTTGTGGCTACTTGCAAAAGGGTTTCTTTAAAGTATCTATAGCATAGACATGTACAAGCCCAGAACAGTGATTTTCAGGACATTACATATACAATATTGCTGTATTTAGTAATTTGACAATTTCTCCTTACCTGGCCTTCAGCTTGGTACCAGTCCCAAGTACCAAACGCTTTGTATTTGTTGTACCTGCTTATTTATTAGACAGAATAATTTAAAATAAATTCTCATAGGATACATGGAGTTTAATGGTGAAGTAATTATTTTGGTGAATAGTATTTGTACCTTAAACCCAGGTATAATCTGGATATTGACATGAACCGGTCTGAAGTCTCTGACATTATCTGTAAATGTTGATTGAAATTATTAACCCATAATAATAGACTGAGCAATACAGAGTGCACTAGAGGAGTTGAGTGCAGTATGGGGTGAGATGAGTCTCAGTAGATGCAGCTATTAGGATCCTTGATGTGGTCACTTGGGCGCTCTGTATTCCTTGGTTTCAGCGCTCACAGTTACACATAAGGAAGTCTTGTTCCTGTACAGGATGTCTGCAGAATGATCTATCTTTCTGTATGTCTCATGTTATACCCTTCAAAAGCTGTACAAGAGATGCAATTTTTTTCTAATGTTTTTTCTTTCTTAATATGTCTTCCTTTATATTAGAAAATGTAATAAAACTTACAATATAATAAGTGTAATCATAAATTTAAGATTATAAAAATGATACATAGCAATATATTTACTAAACTTCTCATGCGCTGTGAAGTGTTTCATTATAGGTGTGATGGCAATTAATTCCATACAAAGAAAACACCATAGACTTCAGCATCTACCTAAATCTCCTGCAATGCTTAGCGAATTTGGAGAACTGTATAGTAAAACACAGTGTACATTGAAACAAATGTAATTGTACAATTTGATTTCATAGTTAAATATAAAGGTCCTATAAACTTAATATAAATTAATATAATAACAATTCTTAACATTAGTGGTTAGTTAATTTTTGTTATTATTTAAATGTAAATGTATAGTGACATATTTGTTAAATTAAACATTCTTTAGTCTCCACCTGATTCACTCACTGTCATAGGGCCATATTCAATTCAAAGCCAGCAACTCGAGTTCAGACAGCCGAATGTCTGCGAGTGTGTTGCGAGCTCCTGTTCGTCTCCGATTGCGATGCTATTCATTTGCTCAAGTTTCCTGCTGATTTGCGGGTTTGAGACTGTTGTGCAATTAATTCTAATGTCTGTCATTGCTCTTCCAGTTATTTACAGTGCAGTAGGGATTTTTTATTTGCATTTACAGTGCTACGAATAGGTGTTTAACCCCATTGCGGGTCCTCTCTAGCACTCGTGGGATTTTCTTCTTCATGTGCCATTTACAGGTGTGAAAACATTTGCTGGCTTGGTGAAATTGAGCATTTGAATAGCGATTTGCGATTTTAGCCTAAAGTGAGAGATCAAAGGCTTCTGGAGTCTGTAATTTACAAGCTTAACCATCGCCATTTTTTCAAGGCTGTAACTCTGAAGCAGATCGGAACCCACAAAAAGACGCCTGTTGAATAGTAAATTAGCTTGCGACCTCACTTATGGGCTACCAGATTTCCAGAAACCTCAATTGAATATGGCCCATAGAGGCTACAAAGTAAATTGCAGATACAAAGTATAGTGAATATAATAATAATAATAATAACAATAATACCAGTAGGTTGTGGCGCTTTTTTTTCTAAAGATATTGAGTAATAAGCCCAAATATACATGTTTCATATTAAAATATAATATATTTAAAAACCTTTGTTCTGAAAGTATTGTGGCTTACTAATGCACTACTATGTAAATAATGTAATGATCTACAGTATACCTTATTTAGTGCCCTTTGTCTATTTAGGGTTTATAAAAAAAAATCTAATTGTTTGCCTTCATTATTAATATGATTCATTGCACAAACTCTGATACACTTATTCTGGAATCTGTTTTTAACCTTTAACATAGCAGTAAGGTTTACTATAACTATTTAGTTGGCAAAAAATTCAATTGGTAGAAAGTATTCTAAAGCACTACTAAAATATACAATTTTACTATACAACATATTGAATATGACTTAATAGCTACAGTTTGTTTGAAAGATTGTTTGCATGAGTATATAAGTACATAAATAAATATTAATGCAATACCTCAGTGTTTAAAGGTATGCTCTTTATTTAAAGTAAAATCATTGCATCAAAAATGTTTAATGAAGATATCTCCCAAATTCCCCAGATAAAACAAACATTTTAACATTTCATTTTTTTTTACTGTTTTAAAAGGTATTTTTCAGTTTCACATCTGGACTAAAAAAGGTTGCTCACTTAAATATGATGACCGGTAACTTACTTGGTAGGACGTTTAGTTGTGTTCCTCCTCCGAAAGTGAGTTTCTCATTACACAATGTAAACACGCTAACACAAATATTCCACTATCATACTGAATAAGACCAAGGTCATGTAAGCAGCAAAAGATGAAGATGTTATAAACATTTTCTGACCTCAAAGATCTTAGACATAAAACAAAAAACTGATATGTTAACTGTCCCTTATAGTAAAATAATATAACGGAAAGACTTTGCAGATCAAAAAAATTATTTCCAGAGATAGGTTATAAATTAGCCATCTTCTTCCTCCAGTGAATTCCAAAATACATGCAGGTAGTAAGACATGTTTATAAAAACTTCTATATTTGGTTTAAGAGACTACTCCATGAAAACTTTAGTTGTCTTCATTGTATAAAGCATTATTAGTTTTTGTACAGGGCCCAGTTACATTTGTATCACTGTGGTAACCCAGCCAGCACCGTGATGTATCATCATTCAAATACTGGTTCCTGCAAAGCAGGAGGAAGGATGTGAGTGTGCATAGAGGAGGGATCAGGCAAGCTTTTGCTGTGAATAAAGCAAGATAATTAATGCAGATACAATTCCATATATTATAAGTGTATGTTCAAGAGTTTTTACTACAATGTACATTAAAAACTAGCTATAACGGTAAACCTGTCCTTTAACTGTGGTAGGAAGGAATGTACAAATGGCATTTGAATAAAGCACACTTATAAAAGGGTCACAAATATGTGACCATATATTATTATTATGATTATTACTCTTTATTTAGATAGTTTGGAGTAGAGAGAAGGGTAATGGAGAGGCCCACAAGGATCAAGATGCAGTAGTCAAGTGTCTTGTATAAAATAGTTTTGGAGATGTTTTCTAGGTGAAGATGACATGATTTGGATATTGAAAAAAAAGGTAGAGCCCAACAGAACACCATTATAGTGCTGAGAGGTGAGAGTTATGATGACATTACCAAAATTAAGGGATATTTGGTGAGTGGGAGCTGTGGAGAGAAGGAAAGATTAGGAGCTCAGTCTTTGAAATGTTGTGTTTGAGTTGACGGACGCGTTTCCAGAAGTATATGCTCGAGAGGCAGTTGGCAACATGTGCTAAAAGTTGCTCAGTCGTGTCACACTCTCCTTGACCTCATGGACTGTGTCACACCTTGCTGATCCACTCGGTATTTACAGCAGAGATACTGGAATGGGTTGCCCGTTTCTTCTCCAGTGGTCCACAGCATACAGCTTTTGGTATTCCTAATTGGTCTCCTATCCAAGTACTGACCAGGCCCATCCCTGCTTGACTTCAGGTTGGTGTGGCCTCTTGGTTCCCTGACTGGAATCAAACCCAGGTCGCAGTAATGAAAACAACAAATCCTAACCACAGACCACCAAGGAACCCTATTTGCATGTCGATGATACTAAGATCCAAAAGATTGTATTATGGTGCCAAGGGAGGGATTTATAGATATGTATGTAAACAGAGATGTCAATACAGGTGACAGTCTGGGAAAAACATGACAAAAGAATACATACTGGTACAGAAGGTTTAGAGGTCTCTGCTTTTGTAAAAATATAAACCTAAATGGGTATTAGAAACAAGCTGGTGGTCCGGTGTGGCTGCAGGGGAGAGTGACAGAGCATACATATTCCATACGGTAATGGCAGCACAAGAAAAGTCTGGGAGATGAGTGTGCGGTTGTCATGGATGAAGAGAGATTACACTGTGGGCAGAGCATTGCTTACTTGCAGATATTAGGTTTTTTATCAATTAAGGCCCTGCACACTAAGGCCCCTATTTATGTTTCAATACATTTTTTGATAGGTACCGGCAAATTACAGCATATGATACTTTTGGAGTAATAATTATAGATGCTATTTACATACACCAAGGACTTGTTTACATTTATAGAGTCAGTGTTCAGTTTGAGGTAGCGAGTTACAGAAGATAAAATAAATACAATAGAACAAGCTCTTCTTAGTAAACTAAAAAGGGTATGACCTGTAGCGCTCAAGTATGCTAAACACAATGTATAATATATAATTATAATGAAATGTAAAAATCTGAACAATCGAAACCGAATAGGAAGTCCAAATAGGGGTCGTCCGATAGGGGCACCAAATACTACCAGCCCAATATGTAAATAGTAGATCTCTCATGTCCTGAAAGTCCAAAGAAAATATAAATGTGACTCACACAGTCACTCTCCTAATAGTAGAGTATCCAAATATGACAGTGGATCACAGAGTTTAAGAGGGGTACAATAGATCAATGGTAATACACCCTCTTACATATCTTCCGCCTCTTGTACTTGAGACTGCAGGCATGGTGAATATGTCCCTAGAAGTATTCCAACTAAATTCTAGAAGGAGGAGGATACAACAGTCTCTTACAGCTTCTTTTACAGATGCCTGTTCATCGGTGCTTGAGAAAAAAAAGAAGAGGGTTTGGGGGGAAAGAAGCACAAAGAGATCTTGATAGTATAGTATCTTCTGTTAAGTTTAGTTAGACAAATATATATAATGCAGTACGCATTATTTAGAATCAGACATACCTTTCTTTTTTTTTCTTCATTTCTAAGTTGTTTTGTTGTTTGAGTTTAATGCTCATTTTCAGAAACATATATTAAAAAACTGTTAGATTTTGGCAGAATCAGCAGTGTTAATATCTCTTCCAGGGAATACTCAAATATTACAGTTCAACTATCTTTTGTAACTAGAAGAGGGTTTTAGGGGGAAAGAAGCGCAAAGAGATCTTGATAGTATAGTATCTTCTTGTAAGTTTATTTAGACACATATATATATATATATAATGCAGAAAAAAATCACACTCACATTTTAGATACTCAATAATATGAGGTATATAAATAGTGTATAGAAGGAGGGAGGTATTGCAATCCAAATACCACAAGCACTTTGTTAATGTGAAGATGATGATAAATAATCCTTCACTAAGTAAACCAAAAAACAAGGCTGGATGACCTTGAATAAGTAGGTACACAAGAGTGATGTGTGCCAATGTGATACTAATAGTGTATTCTATATTATTTCCACACCACTATGAGATGTATATAAGTGGTGGTATAAAAAACGGGGTGAATTACACCCAATGCAGAAAAAGGTAAATCTCCAGAAATAAAAAAAAAGATAACAAATAAAAAAATCTCACTAATAAGAGCATAAAAAAACAAATCATGTAAACAAATATCTCACCAAATATATCAAACTCGTTTCAACCCTACTTTGGGTCTTTCTCAATGATAAAACCAAGAAAAATATATTCCTAGTATAAAAAATAGAGCACTGGTACACATGTAGCTTATACTCACAGTTGAAGACACTGCCTATTCCAACTGCTGGTGTATAAAAGGAGTTTGGCACCAAAAATGCGCTGATTGCGGCTTCTCCGCCCTCCTGAATGAATAGCAGTCGTCATGTTGCTATTAGCAACCTTTGCACCAATCATATTAGAGTATCCCTGTAGCTAGATAAACTAGGTGAAAGCTAAACACTGGCTTTATCAGCTCCTTCTGGATCGCTACCTTGTCCTGGTGAAGGGGGTGTACTTCGATGAAGCTGTGAGCTATACCATTTAGGGTCAGCCAAGCTGGACAGGTCATGGCAGAGAGTTCAGACAAATTGCGGTCCACTGGAGAAGGAACTGGAAACCCACTCCAGTATCTTTGCTAAGAAACCTTTATGGACAGCCACAACCACACACATAACAACATGGCACCGGAAGATGAGTCCCTCAGGCCAGAAGGTTCCTACCACATTACTGAGGAAGAGCAGAGGGCAAGTACAAGGAACACCAGATCTAATGAACTGGTTGGGCCAAAGCCGACACCCAGCTGCGGATGTGTCTGAAGGGGAAAGGAAAGCCTGATGCTGCAAAGACCAATTCAGAATAGGAACTTGGAATGCTAGAACTATAAACAAAGGCAAACTACATGTGATCAAGAATGAAATTACAAGGTTAAACATTGATATCCTGGGAATTGGTGAACTTAAATGGAGTGGAATGGGGCATTTAACATCAGACAACCACCAGATCTTCTACTGTGGTCCAGCATCCCACAGAAGAAATAAAGTAGCCATCCTAGTCAATCAAAGAGTGGCCAAAGTAGTGCTCAGTTACAACCTAATAAATGACAGAATGATTTCAATTTGAATTCAAGGCAAGCCATTTAATATCCCAGTGATCCAAGTCTATGCTCCAACCATGGATGCTGAAGAGGCTGAAGTTCTCCAGTTCTACGGAGACATTCAACACCTCATAGATATAACACCAAGAAAAGATGTTACTATTAACATAAAAGATTGGAATGCTAAAATAGGGAACCAAAATACACCTTGAATACCTGGCAAATTTGGCTTTGGAGAACAAAATGAAGCAGGTCAGAGATAAGTAGAATTTTGTCATGATAATTCTCTGTTCATGGCAAACACCCTCTTCCAACAGCCTCCGAGACGACTGTAAACATGAACAACATAGAGATCAGATTGCCTATATACTTTACAACAAAATTAGAGGTGCTCAATCTGAGAACGGACAATACCTGAAGTAGATTTGTCCTATAAGTCTGGTTACCTATTTAGAGAGCAACCTCTTTTAGCTCACTTGTGCTCTTTACAGGTAGAAATATCCTGTAGTATATCAGTCTGTTTTCACTCAAAAGAGTGACCCAGACCTGAAATACCAGGCAATTCTACTCTGAACAGGAGAAACAGCAAAACCCCAGACATGTTTCGGCCTCTGTGGGCCTCATCAGTGAGATGCAGCTTTACTCCCTAAGGCACAGTGAGCAAGGAGTCCACGTCTAGTTCCCCCATCAATCTTAGGGTGAGAAAAAACGCTAAGGGTTACAGAGTTACAGAGTTAAACAGTAAATAAGGTTGAAAAAATACTTTTAGTCCATCAAGTTCAACCTTTTAATATCTCCTCTAATCTGCAATGTGAGGATTAGTTATTAATTAATTAATTGTTAATTGTTAATTATTAATCAACTATTTATGTATTTCTTTTTTTAATTATTAATTAATCCAGAGGAAGGCAAACAGAAAAAAATCCCTAGTGAAAATTATCCAATTGTCTCAAAGGGGGAAAAAAAAATGTTTCCTTCCTGACCCCAGATACTGGCGATCGGATTTCTCCCTGGATCAATACACTCTCTCTAATTATCCAGGATAACCCTGAATTCCCTTCTTAATTAGAAATAAATCCAGTCCCCATTTAAAGTTATCTATCGAATCCGCTGTCACCACCTCCTCTGGTAGAGAACTCTACAGGTTAACCACCCTTACTGTGAAGAACCTTTTTCTTTCTTTAAGGTGGAATCTTTTTACTTCTAACCTCAAGGGGAGTCCTCTTGTCAGTTGAAAACTTCTTGGCACAAAAAGCTCCCTTGACTATTCTTTATACTGACTGTGGATGTATTTATATAATGTAATCATATCTCCTCTTAGACACCTTTTTTCTAGAGAAAATACGCTTAATTTGGTTAGTCTTTCTTCATAACTTAGCCCCTCTATTCCCCTAATTAGTTTTGTTGCCCTCCACTGTACCTCTTCCAGCTTTAAAATGTCCTTTTTATGAAGTGGTGCCCAAAACTGTACTCCATATTCCAAATGATAGAGTACTAGAGATTTGTATAGTGGCAGAATTATATTTGCCTCCCTGGCTTCTATACCCTTCCTAATACATGGTAATATTTTATTTGCCTTTGCAGCAGCTGCTTGGCTTTGAGCGCTGTTACCTAGGTGGTTGTCCACAAGTACTCCCAAATCCCTTTCAATATCAGATACCCCTATATTTGCCTCATTAAGATTATAAATGGCATGGCTATTTTTTTTCCCCAGATGCCTAACTTTAGATTTATTCGTTTTGAATCTCATCTGCCATTTAATGAATCTTGAAAAATTAAATATAATGGTTTGGCTATTACAGAACCCGGTTTCCTCAATACCCTTGGATGTATTCCATCAGGACCCAGGGCTTTATTAACATTTATTTTTTCTAACCAGTTATTTGGTGAAGGTAGCTCATCTGCCTTTTCCTGGTCACTAATTATCAGACGGCCTGTGTCACATTGTAATGTTCCTATAGCTTCCTTCCTCGCCTTCTTCATATTAATGTACTTAAAAAAAATATTTTAGGGTTAGTCTTACTCTCTTTTGCGATTAATTTTTCATTTGCTATTTTAGCCAGTCTAATAGCCCTTTTGCAAGACTTGTTGATTTCCTTGTACTCCCGTAAAGCAGTTTCTGTCCCCTCTTGTTTGTATAATTTAAATGCCTGTTTTTTACGCCGTATCTTGATCTTTAAATCATTGTTAAGCCACATAGGGTGTGATTTACTCGCCTTTACTTTTATTCCCACTTCGTATATGGTGATAAGTATGTACAGTATATTTAGTAAGGATTTAAATGTTGTCCATTTATGTTTAGTATTTTAACCTGTCAATTCTCTGTCCCAGTTTATACTTTGTATTGCTGCCCTTAGACAGTTAAAATCCACCTGTTTAAAATTATGAGTTTTTGTTGGCCCCTTAAAATTTTGTCAAATGATCACTGTTTCCCAAAGGTTGCCCTATTTCAACATTTGATACTATATTGATATTATTTGTGATAACTAAATCCAGGATAGCCTCATTTCTAGTAGGCTCTTGTATAAAATGTGGCATATAATGATCCCTGAGTGTACTCAAGAACCTGCTCCCCTTAGTTGAACTGCTGGTCTCATTTACCCAGTTTATTTCAGACTAATTAAAATCTCCAATTATTAGAACTTGCCCATGCTTAGCTGCATTTCCAATCTGTAACAATAATTGTATTTCCTCACTATCAGCTATATTTGGGGGTTTATAGCATATTCCTACTAATATTCTTTTGGAATTTGCTGCTCCGCTATTTAACTCTACCCACAAAATTCAGCTTTATCACTAGGCCCACCATAAATATCTTCTCTGACTATAGGCTTATATAGGCTCGTTTACCATTGCCTCTATCGTTCCTAAATAGGTTATAACCATCCAGATTAACAGTCCAGTCATGAGATTCATCCCACCATGTTTCGATAATGCTTATTAAACCCCATTTTTTATTAATTGCTATAAATTCTAACTCTCCCAATTTTCCTGGCAAGCTTCTGGCATTAGCAAGCATACACCTTATGTTATGAGTTTGTAGTTTGGTGGTGCCTGCCACTATAATTGAGTTACTTACTAATATCTCCCTATTGACTATACTACCCCTCCGCCCATCTCCTCCCCTATGAGTTGTTAATTCATCCCTTATCCCCTCTACACTTTCTATCCCATTACTTATAAATTGTCCCTCCCCCCCCCCCCACCTACTAGTCCTCCAGCCTTTCTACCATCCTATCCCCTAGCACAAAAGCTCCCTCATCATTAAGTTCTCTAAAATCATTCTTTAGGACACTCCATCTTCCACTAACTTTGTCATTGGTACCAATGTGTACCAAGACCACCGGTTCTTTTCCAGCCCCTCGCAATAATTTATCTACCAGATCCACAACATGCCGAACCCGAGCACCCGGGAGACAGCAAACTGTTCGATTGCTGGCATCTGGGTGACAAATCACCCTGTCTACCTTCCTAATAATAGAATACCCTACCACCAAAAAACCTGCCTTCGTCTCTGCCTATTCTGCCCTCCCACTCCTCCAGTAGAACTGCTCTATCTGGCATTACCATTCCTGAATGGACATACCCAACAGTTTCCCTCAATCTGGCAAAATCTGTTGGTGTTTGCCAACTCGGAACTGGCCTGCCTCCTCCTGTTCTCCCTGCTTCTGCTTGTAACTGTAACCCAGCTACCTCCCTGGACATCCTCACTAGCCCCAGCTCCACCTTCCATGCTAGGCCCAGCTAAACTGTGCTCAGTGAGCACCAACTCCCTTTCTAGTGGAGCAATATCACTGTGCTGCAATTCTCTTCCCCAGTTCTCCAATTTGAGCTTCCAGAGAGGCAACATGCTCACAACTCTAACAGAGTTATGGACCCTGAATCTGTTCCAGTATTGCATACATATGACAGGATGTACACTGAGTGAGGTTGCCACTGGACTGACTCATAATTATTATTATTGTTTACAAAAATTCAGTGGAAAAAATAAACAAGAATAAAAATAATAATAAATTGGTATAAAGTTTTATAAAAAAGAAAAAAAAGAAAAGAAAAATAAATATATATTTTTTTTCTTCCCCTTTTTTTTTTGAACTCCCTACTTTTATTTAAACTCCTACACTTTTACTAGAATTGCACTTATACTAGAAATGTTTGCAAGCTCAGACGTTCGCCCCTTCTCCTGTTTATAATAACTGCTGCCTTCTCACCTGGGCACAATTAGTGCACTCTGCAAATTATCAGCCTTTACTTGTAAAAAGAAAAATCCACTTGCAAACAGCCCCAAACAGCTCACAAACATTTATAGTAGTTTATCACAGTCAAACCACACCCCTCTCACCTGGGCACAATTAGTGCACTCTGCAGATTATCAGCCTTTCCTTGTAAAAAGTAAAATCCGCTTGCAAAAGTTATTGCATACACAACAACATAAATTAGAGGTGCTCAATCTGAGAACAGACAATACCTGAAGTAGGTTTGTCCTATAGGTTCTGGTTACCTACTCAGAGAGCAACCTCTTTTAGCTCACTTGTGCCCTTCATAGGGAGATATATCCTGTAGTATATCAGTCCAGTCTCAAACAAATTAGGGTTTAGTCTCTCTAAGGGTGATAGGGTACTCCAGACGTGGACCCCTTGCTCACTGTGCCTTAGGGAGTTCAGCTGCACCTCACCGACGATGCCCATAGAGGCCAAAACGCATCTGGGGTCACTCATTTTCAATTGCCTGGTATTTTGGGCCTGGGTCACACTTTTGAGTGAGACCAGACTGATATACTACAGGATATTTCTCCCTGTGAAGGGCACAAGAGAGCTAAAAGAGTTTGCTCTCAGAGTTGGTTATCATGTCCAAAGAACTAACCTATTAAGGTTAGTTTATTCTCTGATGAGCACCTCTGACTTAGTTTTTTTGTTTATGCCAATTACTCTTAGGGTTTAGTCTTGCTAAGGGTGATAGGGGACTCCAGACATGGAACCCTTTCTCACTGTGCTTTAGGGAGTACAGCTGCACCTCACTGATGAGGCCCATAGAGGCTGAAACGCATCTGGGGTTTGCTGTTTCTCCGGTTCAGGATAGAATTACCTGGTATATTGGGGCTGGGTCACTCTTTTAAGTGAGAACAGACTGATATACTACATGATATTTCTCCCTGTGAAAGGCACAAGTGAGCTAAAAGAGGTTGCTCTCAGTGTGGGTTATCATGTCCATAAAACTAACCCTTTTAAGGTTAGTTCGTTCTCTGATGAGCACCTCTGACTTAGTTGTTTTGCCTATATACTTTGCAGTCAAAGATGGAAGAGCTCTATACAGTCACAAACCATGAGCTTCTTATTGCAAAGTTGAAAATTAAACTGAAGAAAAGATGGAAAACCATCAGATCAAGTAGATAAATAATATCCCTTGTGAATATGCAGTGGAAGTAAAGAAAATATTTAAGGAACTAGACATGGAAGATAAAATGCCTGAAGAACTTTGAAGTTTGCAAAATAATCCAAGAAACAGCAACAAAGAATATCCCTAAAAAAAAGAAAAGTAAGAAGTCAAAATGGCTGTCTGATGAGGCTTTGAAAGTAGCCCAGGAACGAAGGAAAGCGAAAGGTAGTGGAGATAAGAAAATATTTGTCAAACTGAATGCAGAATTCTAGAGGACAGCAAGAAGAGACAAGTAGACATTCTACAATGAGCAAGGTAGAGAGATTGAAGAAGATAACCGAATGGGTAAATCAAGAGATCTCTTAAGGAAAATTGGGAACCTAAAATGCACCTTTGATGCAAAAGTGGAAGTGATAAAAGACAAAAATGGTAGGGGCTTAACAGAAGAAGATCAGATAAAGAAGAGGTGGCAGGAATACACTGGAGATCTATACAGGAAGGATCCTAACAGTAGTGATGACCTCAATAATTTGTCCAATGAGCTGGAGCCAGATATCTTGTTGAATGAAGTGAGATGGGCTCTAGTATGGCTTGCTGACAATAAGGCTATAGGAGGTGATGGGATCCGAATTGAACTATTTAAATTCTACAGGATGATGCTGGAAAACTCAACAATGGCTAATAGACTAGAAAAGGTAAGTCTACACCCCAATCCCCAAAAAAGACAGTGCCAAAGAGTGCTCCAATTATCGAATAATTGCACTAATTTCACATGCCACCAAGGTAATGCTTAAGATTCTACAAGCTTGACTCCAACAATATATGGACCAGGAACTACCAGATGTGTAAGCCGGGCTCCACAGAGGAAGAGGCACAAGAGATCAAATTGCCAATGTCCACTGGATTACAGAGAAAATAAGAGAGTTTCAAAAAAACATTTAGTTCTGATTTAGACTATTCTAAAGCCTTTGACTGTGTGGGTCACAACAAAATGTGGCATGTCCTTAAAGAGATGGGAGTACCAGATCCTCTCATCCTCCTCCTAAAGGATCTGTATGTCGACAAAGAAGCCTCCGTCAGTACAGAATATGGGACAACAGGATGATTCAAGATCAGAAAAGGAGTGTGACAAGGTTGTATATTGTCACCTTATTTATTCAACTTATATGCAGAGTACATCATGCAAAAGGCTGGACTGGATGAATCCAAAGCCGGAATCAATATTGCTGGAAGGAATATCAACAACCTCATATGCGCCGATGATACTACTCTGATGGCTGAAAGTGAGGAGGAGAGGGGGGGGGGGAGAGACACAGGAGAGGAGGGAAGACTCACAGGGGATGAAGATGGGTGGAAGAGACACAGGGGAGAGAGCTGGGGGAACAGACACAGAGGAGGGAGATGGGGGAAGAGACACAGAGAAGGGAGAGGTGGAGAAGAGACACAGGGGATGGAGATGGGTCAAAGAAACACAGGGTACAGAGATGGGGGAAGAGACACAGAAAAGGGAGATGGGGAAAAGACACAGGGGAGGGAGATGGAGGGAAGAAACACAGGGGAGGGAGAGGGGGGATAGACACAGGGGAGGGAGAGGGGGAAGGAAGAGACACATAGGGAGGGACAGAGGAGCAGTGAAGAGACACAGGGCAGGGAAGAGACACAGGGAAAGGAGAGGGGAGGAAGAGACACAAGGGAGGGAGAGGGGAGGAAGAGACACAGGAGATAGAGGGAGGGAAAGACACAGGGGAGGGATGGGGGGGAGACACAGGGGTGGAAGAGGAGTGGAAGGAAGAGACACACTTCAAATATTATCCCATCAATTTTGACAGGCAGGTTAGGAGTATAATATAACAATGGTAAATCATATACTGCATATAAAAAATAAATAATGATAATAAATAATTAATAAATAGATAAATAAAGACTACCTTTATAAAAAATAAATAAGGAAAAAAATATATATGCATATAGAGGCTCCTATAGTTACGTAGAAATGACACCAAATGGATACACAAATTGGGTACACTCCAACCGGATGGTTTGAACATCGACATAGATTTAGTTGCCTTTATCTCAGGGTAAGAGATATTATCCCCATCCGTATAGTTCTAGCCTCGCTATATTAAATGGCTTTCCCCACTCTTTAGTTCCATCACATATATAGCTGTGAGCATGCGAACATTTGCTAACAACTGCAGCCCTCGCCAAAAATACGGGACAGCTCACATGAAAACATGAAAAACACAATAAATACACACAGCAAATACATAAAAAGCTTACCTACAGCAAAGGGGGCACCCAGGACCTCAAAAGCTGAAGTTACACTTCAATTTAACTGCAAATAAAAGAGTTTAGACACTCAAAAATGCCCTTAGCGAGAGAGAAAAAATGGCCACTGAAAAAAAAAAAAAACGAGGCTACAGCAGTCTAAAGACGCAAAACACCACCAAACACCTACGGATTTTCCGAAAAAGATGTACGAGATCCGAAAACCAGGACGCAACCTGCGCTACCCCAAAATCATTAGAAACACAATAAATGCACACAACAAACACATAAAAAGCTTACCCACAGCAAGGGGGGGCACCCAGGACCTCTGCAAGTGAAGTTACACCTCGATTTAACTCAACATTTTGGAGTTTAGACAACCGAAAATCAGCTAAGCAAGAGAAAAAATGTCTGCTGAACAAAACGAAAACGAGGCTAAAGGCCCCTAAACACGCAAAACACCACCAAACAGCTACGGATATTCCGAAAAAGTCGGACGAGATCTGAAACGAAGGACGCTAAATCAGCCACAGCCGCGTAACACACATTAGGCGCCATTTTAGAACAATAACTTATACAATCCGGAAGTACACAGCTACACTAACGGATTTGCCTTACGCACGCACACTATTACACTGCACATAATCATGACGCTTACAGAGCAGCTCCACAGCACTGATGATGCAGCAACATGAAAACAGATTGCCAGCTCTTCAACACAATGCTTTCTGCATATATTACTTCACAATAGGTAAAGTATATTAATTTCTAATTTTATTAATTATTCATCGCCATAACAAAAAAAAACACCAACGCTGCTCATAGCACACCAACAATGAAGAGCCTCGCAATGAGCGCCGAAGGCGATCATTGCCAGCCACGCAATGAGCGCCGAAGGCGCTCAGCGCGAGGCTTGCAATGAGGGCCAAAGGATCTTAAAACACCAACAAAATTATTTTTGAACCCAAACAACATTACCTGCCTTACAATCTTATTGCCGTAATTTTGTGACGGGCAAGTCGCTAGTTGTTTATATTTTGCAGTGACCTTCTATCTACTACTAATAGCACTGAGACCTGTGGCGAATGTAATAATTCTATTTTGAATACTAAAATATATTTTCATTTTTTCTATTTCCATCCACATATATCCACTGGTACACTATCTTAGATGGATCATTGGCTTATTTCCATTTTTATATGTTTCAATCCCTACTAACATTTTCATTTTTTATATTATATATATTTTTGTTTTATATATATATATATATATATATATATATTTTTTTTTATTTGCATTTCAATTGTATCTATTTATGTTTTTGATTTGGCATATCTATTAATTAGAAAAAAAATTATGTATGGGGCTAAGGTTACAAACATCGGTGTTCTGGTATGTCTATATATTGCATACCTGTGCAAAGGATGCAATAATATGTTATAATTTATTCAGAAAGGGAAAGAAGCATCCTTTTGAGTATGCACTCCCGAACACAAAAAAGCAAATGCTGTTCCCAATTATATTAAAAACTAACTTTTAATTAAGTCTCCATAAAACATCATGTATTAAACAAAAACAGCCCATAGCTCATAAAGTGCATAATTTCTGTGTTTCCTCCTAGGCGATCTCTTGCATCCAATTCAGGTATCAGTGATAGTTATGGGTTCACTTTTTATGAAGACAATATTCCCCAAGTAGATTTAAGTATATTGAATTGTATTACTAAGTATTGCAGGTAAACACAGTACATCCATATAATTGGCATCATAATTATACAATTACAATAATTTAACTGTGATTTCTTGTATTCAGTGCTCAATAATTGCGAAGATCAACCCAATGTTGACATCAAAGAATGGAGCAATATCATGTGTTTATCAAGCAAGGCAAATGTTTTAACTTACCTTGCTTTTGAAAGCTATCTATAGATATCCTGTTACAATCGGTTGATACATTGTAGTATTCGCTGAGGGAATAATGCTTAGATCATCTGTAGTTTATCTCACTGCCAGTGCATGTCAGCTGCTCTTAGATCTCACTAACAGGAGAAGCAATCCCTTGTATCCAAAGTTAATTGTTATATATTATAGTACATAAAGTTCATAGCCAGTAAGGCTTCCACTGTATTCACTGCTCACTCCACATAACAGCTGGTGTCTCAATCCACATACCTACTGATGCCACAGTTAGAAAGGAGGAAACAATAGTAAATTATCTGCACTAATCCAGACAGTCAGGATGGTGTATAGCTGGACACAACCAATAGTTAACTGTGCCAGTCTCCAACTGGTTACAAAATGTTCATAATGTCCATATTATCAGACTGGATCAATGATAGAGCTACTGGATGGGATAACAAATGCCACAAAACACGTTTCGCTGTTCAAGCTTTTTCAAGTATTTGGCTTGTAAAGATGATTGAAAACACCTGTAATCTCTTTTTGTAATGATAGCTCTGCCCACTATCGATTGATCATCTAATCATGTATTAGTGGAAGTGTCAGTATTTCATGATATCTATTAATTATCCATAATTTATTATCTATTTATTATTTATTATTTTTTATTACCCCATATTGTGTGGTTTACTTCCTATCTTGACTATTGATGGCCTGCCCATCACTCGCCTCTCCCCACTTCAATCCATAATGAATGCCTCTGTCAGAACCATTATAATAATTAGGAGCCTCTATATGTGTATATATTTATTTCCTTATTCATTTTTTTATAGAGGTAGTCTTTATTTATTAAGTATTTATTATTATTATTATTATTATTTATTTTTGATATGTAGTATATGATGTATTATATTAATTAAGTGCTCTGTTGCTATTTCCAGACATATATTTCATGGAGCAACAATACACTGCTAGAAGCTGATAAAGCCAGTGTTTAGCTTTCACCTAGTTTACCTAGCAACATGGATACTCTAATATGATTGGTCCAAAGGTTGCTAATAGCAATATGACGCCTACAATTGATTCAGTCATACAATTGGTACTATAGCCCTAGCACACGGAAGAGTCCGGTGCTAAGTTGAAACAAGCAGCACAAATCGATTTACACCACAGGACGCTGTAATTAGATCTCTAAGTCCTTATTAGCTGTACATTTGACGCTTTAAGTACCGCACACGGGAGAAGCCGGTGCTGAGCCCTAACAGGCAGCATAGACTGTTTTAAACCACAGGACGCTGCAAATCAGATCCGCACTGAGCCCTAACAAGCAGTATATACTGTTTTAAACCACAGAACGCTGCAAATTAGATCAATGCAGTAAGCAATGTGGATATAAAAATAAATGCCATCATATATATAAAGGGTGAACTAATGGTGAACTAATATTAAGGATCTATACTTGGAGAGGTATATAAGCATTGATCTCCTTAGTATAATGCTATCAATATTTGAACACGTATGCTACATTTGAATCTTCAACTCACTGGGATTTATACCCTAATTACAGTGATAAACTAGTATATATCAATAAGTGGTACATTTAAGCCTAGTGACTAATATAAAGAGATCCAAATGCTATTGCAAGGAGATATAT
Organism: Discoglossus pictus; assembly: GCA_027410445.1. Classification (NCBI taxonomy): domain Eukaryota; kingdom Metazoa; phylum Chordata; class Amphibia; order Anura; family Alytidae; genus Discoglossus; species Discoglossus pictus. Next base: position 387,734,598 of record CM050163.1, read on the forward strand.
ATATGTACACTTGGCATAACGACCAGTTTACCTCACATCTATATTAAGAGGTGATATCTACTTTGTATATAGATCTGTGAATGAGATCAGACACAAATATTGTAGCAACATTTAGAAGGGCATGATAAGACACCATATTGATATATGGACTGGTAATCTGTAGGACTTACTACTTTGGATATAAATACTAAGTAAAATCTCTCAGAGATATATATATATATATATATATACCAAGGAAGCCAAGCTTAACATAAGTAAAAAGCACCCCTCAAGACAAAATAGAAGAGATTATAACACTGAATTTATCTCTCAGTAACTTCTCTAGGGTGCAACATAAAGGGAGTCAATTGTTTTTAAGGAATTATTTCCTATTCCCTTGTTTTTAAAAGTTTTTAATCAACGTTGTCTCAAATTAATTAAATAAAGATTTATTGTTTTGATTTCTCTGGCTCTTTATTATCACAGGAGGGCAGAGAAGCCGCAATCAGTGTAATTTTGGCGCCAAACTATATTTATATACCGGCAGTTGGAACAGGAAGTGTCAGCAACTGTGAGTACATACTAAATGTGTACCAGTGCTCTATTTTTGATACTAGGAATAATTTTTTCTTGATTTTATCATTGAGAAAGACCCAAAGTAGGGTTGAAACTCGTTTGATATATTTGTTAAGATATTTGTTTAAATGTTTTGTTTTTTTATGCTCTTATTAGTGAGATTGTATTATTTGTTATCTTCTTTTTTATTTCTGGAGATTTACCTATTTCTGCATTGGTTGTACTTCACCCCGTTTTTTATACCACCACTTATATACATCTCATAGTGGTGTGGAAATAATATATAATACACTATTAGTATCACATTGGCACACATCACTCTTGTGTACATACTTATTCAAGGTCATCCAGCCTTGTTTTTTGGTTTATTTAGTGAAGGATTATTTATCATCATCTCCACATTAACAAAGTGCTTGTAGTATTTGGATTGCAATACCTCCCTCCTTCTATGCACTATTTATATACCTCATATTATTGAGGATGTAAAATGTGATTGTGATACTTACTGCATTATATATATTTTGTCTAAATAAACTTACAAGAAGATACTATACTATCAAGATCTCTTTGCGCTTCTTTCCCCCCAAACCCTCTTCTAGTTACAAAAGATAGTTGAACTGTAATAGTTAAGCAGTGGAAGTGATATTAACACTGCTCATTCTGCCAAAATCTTACAGTTTTTCTATATATGTATCTGAAAATAAGCATTAAACTAAAACAACAACTTAGAAATTAAGAAAAAAAGAAAGGTACTTCTGATTCTGTTAAGATTTCTTCCATTATGACAGAGGTATAAAAGCTTGGATTATCTATTTGTCTTGGAGAAAAGCAAAATGGTTGCAGCAAGTGATACGTCTAATTGGACTATCCAAATAGAGAGGAATGGTTACTTTGCGGCTATTTGTACAAGGGTTTCCTTAAAGTATCTATAGCAGAGACAGTGATTTTGAGCACATTTCATATACAATATTGATGTATTTAGTATTTTGACCATCTCTCCTTACCTGACTTTGCCATCAGCTTGGTACCAGTCCCAAGTACCAAATGCCTTGTATGTGTTGTACCCAAATGCTCACAAGACTGCTTATTTATTAGACAGAATAACTGGAAATACATTCTCATAGGATACATGGAGTTTATTGGTGAAGTAATTATTTTGGTGAATAGTATTTGTACCTTAAACCCAGGTATAATCTGGATATTGACATGAACCGGTCTGAATTTTCCAACATTATCTGTAAATGTTGATTGAAATAATTAACCCATAATAATAGACTGAGCAATACAGAGTGCACTAGAAAAGTTGAGTGCAGTATGGGGTGAGATGAGTCTCAGTAGATGCAGCTATTAGGATCCTTGATATGGTCACTTGGGAGCTCTGAACTCCTTGGTTTCAGTGCTCACAGTTACACATAAGGAAGTCTTGTTACTGTACAGGATGTGTAATCTGTCTGCGAAGCGAGGGGCCGCACTTGTGGAAGGTGGAGGCTCCAACATCGGCTGCAATGAGCGAGCCGTTGCCTCCCAAAGTGAGGCGACACACCGGAATTAGGCTTGCACTGCAAGCCTTGCGAAACAAGGCGAGCAGTTGAGGCATGCAGTGATCGCTGTTGGCAGCCCATAGGGCTGCAAAGCGAATCGACTCGCAGGACTCAGTGTGCAATGAGCGCCAAAGTGAGGCGAGCGGTTGAGGCACGCAGTAGACTCCCATTGTGTGACAAACAGCATTTCCACACTTTTTTATTGCCCCGTCATTTTTGACGGGCAAGTCGCTAGTAGTCACATAATTGTTAAATTAAACATTCTCTACTCTCCACCTGATTCACTAACTGTCATAGAGGCTACAAAGCAAATTGCAGATACAAAGTTTAGTGTATATAATAATAATAATAATAATAATAATAATAATAATAATAATGGTAATAATACCAGCAGGTTGTGGGCATTTTGTTCTAAACATATTAAAAATATAATCAGACTTATTAAATTGCTATTAGGCAAATTTAAAAAGGCTCTATTTAAGCACATAGCATATTTTTTTTACAGAAGTTTTTAGTTAGTGAAGACCTTGCTTTTGGATAGAAGTTCACTAACTAAAAACCTCTTTAAAAAAATATTCTATGTGCTTAAATATAGCACTTTTAAATTTGCCGAATCGCAATTTAATAAGGCTGAATATATTTAAAAACCTTTGTTCTGAAAGTATTGCTGCTTCTTAATACACTGCTGCCTGAAAATAAATCTTAATGAGAAGGCTCACTAACTTCTCTACGTACCGGTTTACAATGAAAAACAAAAGTGAACTGAATAATATACGCTACTTGCGACTTGCCCGTCAAAAAATGACGGCAATAAAATTGTAAGGCAGGTAATGCTGTTTGCCACAAAGAGTAAGTGTTTTGGTAGTCTGAGATCCTTGTGCGGTCATTGCAAAGCTGGCGCTGAGTGCCTTCGGCGCTCATTGCGAACCTCTGGGTTGTTGTATTTGTTGTTATCATAGGCGCTTTTGCGTTTATTGTAAGGTCGGCAGTGATCTTGTTTTGTCACTTATTGCAAGGCTCTCCCCTGGTGTAGTTTGTGTCCTATGAGCATCGTTGGCGCTGCTTGTGGGTGACGCGGTGAAGGTGTTTGTGGTTGTTTGCGCTAGTGTAGTGTTAATTTTTTTTGTTTTGTGTCTATTTTTTTTAATGCTAATTAATGAAATCATAAATGAATATACTTTACCTCCTTGTAATTAATATATACAGCAAGGAATGTGCTGAAGAGCTAACAATCTGTTTTGATGTTCCTGCAGTATACAATGTCGGTTTGCAGTGTTGTTGAGCTGAGGTGTAAGTGTCAGCAATGTGTGCAGTGTGTAGTGTAAATAGGCTGCGTGCGCGAGGGGAAGCCGTTTGTGTAGCTGTGTAGTTCCGCATTCTCTAAGTTATTGTTGTAAAATGGCGGTGAATGTGTATGTGGTACGCGGGTTTGTATGATTTAGTGTCCTTGCTAATGGAGTATGTTGAAGGTCGTACGGGTTTTTGTAAAATCCGTATTTACGGTATTTGCGGTATTTTGCGGCTTTAGGGTTTTTTGTTTTTTTTCGTCTGTCATTTTTTCTCTTGCTTAGGGGATTTTCGAGTGTCTAAAAATTGTAAATTTGACTGAAATCAAGTTGCAGAGGTCTTGGGTGTCCCCCCTTGGTGTGGGTAAGGTTTTTATTTTATTTTTGTGTGCATTTTGGTGTTTTTTTAATGTTTGCAGCTGTGCGGGTTGTCCGTTAAAGTCATATTTTTGTGAGTCCGTAATGGATTTTTTCTAAGTCCTGCGGGTCGTAATTTTTTTGTGTAAGTCCGTAGTAAGTCATTGCGTGTTTTTTTTTTTTTTTTTTCAAAGTCCCACTTGTGTGGTCGTTTGTAACCGGTTGTGAGGCCCCATATTGCTGACAAGTATATATGTGATTCCTTATAAATTCATAGTGGAGGGAAAAGTATGAAGCAAAGCCATTTGTATAGAAGGTGGGATGCATGTATTTAGGTTACACGATAGCCGCTCAAAGCATTTGCTCCAAAAATGTTGTATTCCATTGCAATCCCACCACATATGTTTAAAGGTGCCAATTACACCACAGTTCCTCCAACCTTTATTTGGTTCAGTTTTTTCGGACATCTTAGCTAGCTTAGTGAGAGTACAGTACCATCTTTGAAGTACTATAAAATATATTTCCCTATGTGTTCTTAACAAATCTTTCCGTAACTTGAAAGGCCTGGTCCCATTCAGCTTTTCTCTTAATTCAGATCTTTCATATTTCACCAGCACCAGGCTGGTTGGAGTTACACCCCTCCCAGTGCTCTGTCAGAGGCTCTGTCCACTGGTGGATTACTACAGTTACAGTACCAACAATGATATACAAGCAGAAAGAGTGTTATAGGAGGTCAGAATGGGGGACCTGATGGGGGTGGGGGGTAGGAGATCAGAATGGGGGACCTAAGGGGGGGGGGGGTAGGAGAACAGAATGGATGACCTGGGGAGTTTAGGATATCAGAAATGAGGACCTGGGGGCGTGGGGGGTAGGAGACCAGAATGGGGAACCAGGGGGTGTTTGGGTGGGGCCATTCTGATCTCCTACCCCTTAAATCTTTAGAATCTTGTTATTTTCACCACAAATGCACATGTGCGCTCATCTATTGCGCGCTCCACCCCCAGTGTGCTGCGCGTCCCAGTGCCATCTAGTGCCTGGAAAGAGGTAAGTGAGGCAGAGAGACATCTGGGGATGGGGACAGGGGCGGTGAAGAGAGAGGGAATGGAGAATATTGAGGGAGAGGCTGAGCAAGAGGGGGTAGAGAGATAAGGGGGACAGAGAGACAGCTGGGGAGGGAGACAGGCATGAGGGGCAGAGGGAAAGGAGATACCAGAAAGAGTGTTATACAGATGGGGGTAGATGATCAGAATGGTAGTTGTGGTGAGGGGGAGTTAGAAGATCATAATGGGGCAGCTGGGGGGTTGGGGGGGGGTTGGGTGGTCCTGGGGGGCTGGGGTTAGTAGATCACAATGGGGGAGCTGGGGGGGGGTTGGGCAGGGGGGTTGGGTGGCCCTGGGAGCTAGGAGATCATAATAGCGGAGCTGTGGGGTTAGGGGGGTTTGGGTGGCCCTGGGGTGTGGGAATTAGGAGGTCATAATGGGGGTGTGGGCCCCTCCCCCTGTACCCCCATTATGATCTTCTAACCCCCACCCCCTAGGGCCACCCAAACCACCCCTAACACCTCAGCTCCCCCATTATGATCTCCTAACCTTTCCCCCCCACCACCACAACCATTCTGATCACCTACCTCCATCTGTATAACACTCTTTCTGGTTTCTCCTTTCCCTCTGTCCCCCTTGCCTGCCCCCTCCCCAGCTGTCTCTCTGCCCCCCTTACCTCTTTCCAGGCACTAGACGTTGCTGTGACGCGCCGCACACTGGTGGTGTGCACGATCCTAGAATCTTTAGACCTTTGTATATCCTAGATATGACTGCATTAACTTTATTATCTAAGCATATCTCATGGACTACTGCTAACACAGATACACTATGCTAATGTTAATCAATGATAGTACTATGTGCACTAATTACATCCATGATATAACTACATGTATGCATTACACCCATGATATAACTGTTAAGCAAGTCGCTAGCACCTTCTAAACACACATATATTAACTGATTAAACCCAAACAGTCCACTGGCCCTTCTGTTCATAAAATCTAAGATTACATTTTAAAACATACAACGTTTTATTAATTAATGGAAGTGTTTCAATGTTTGTGACTGAAAAATACAGTACATTCTAAGCTAAGTAAAACGTCTATGTAAATAATGTAATGATTTACAAACAGTGTTTATAGCTTTATCTAGCCTTTTTTAGTGCCCTTTGTTTATTTAAGGTTTATCAAAAATAATCTATATGTTTGTCTTCATTATTACTATGATTTATTGGCACAAACTCTGATACACTTATTCTGGAAACGTTTTTTAATCTTTAACATAGCAGTAAGATTTATTATAACCATATCCTTGGAAGAAAAAAAATAGTGGAAAGTATTCTAAAGCACTACTACATTATTTACTTTTACTATACAATACACTGAATATGACTTAATAGCTGTAGTTTGTTAGAAATATTGTATGCATGAATATATAAATACACAAATACATATTAATACAATACCTCAGTGTTTAGTGGTTTGCTCTTTATTAAAAATAAAATCATTGCATCAAAAATGTTTAATGAAGATGGCTCCTGAATGCCCCAGATAAAGCATAAGTTTGAACATTTAAAAAAACAAAATACAGTTTAAAAGGTATTTTTCAGTTTCACATCTGGACTTTAAAAGGTTGCTCACTTAAATATGATGACCGGTCACTTACTTGGTAGGACACGCTAACACAAATATTCTACTATCATACTGAATAAGACCAAGGTCATGTAAGCAGCAAAAGATGAAGACCTCAAAGATCTTAGCTATTCCATGAAACAAACAATTACAATGTAAATTATCCCTTATATTAATGTAACTGAATGACTTTGCAGATAAGAAAAATATTTCCAGAGATAGGTTATAAATTAGCCGTCCAGTGAATTCCAAAATACATGCAGGTTGTGCGACATGTTTATAAAATCTTCTATATTTGGTTTAAGAGTCTACTCCATGAAAACTTTAGTTGTCTTCATTGTATAAAGCATTATTAGTTTTTGTACAGGGCCCAATTACATTTGTATCACTGTGGTATCCCAGCACCGTGATGTATCGTCATTCAAATACTGGTTCCTGCAAAGCAGGAGGAAGGATGTGAGTGTGCATAGAGGAGGGATCAGGCAAGCTTTTGCTGTGAATAAAGCAAGATAATTAATGCAGATACAATTCCATATATTATAAGTGTATGTTAAAGAGTTTATACTACAATGTACATTCAAAACTAGCTATTACGATGAACCTGTCCTTTAACTATGGTAGGAAGGAATGTACAAAATGCATTTGCACAATGCACACTTATTAAAAGGTACAAGAATGTGACCATATATTATTATTATAATTATTACTCTTTATTTAGATAGTTTGGAGTAGAGAGAAGGGTAATGGAGAGGCCCACAAGGATCAAGATGCAGTAGTCAAGGCGAGGTATGATGATCACAAGGATTAGTTGTGTCTTGTATAAAACAGTGATTTTTGGAGATGTTTTCTAGATGAAGATGACATGATTTGGATATTGACAAAAGGGTAGAGTCCAACAGAACACCATTACAGCAGTGCTGAGAGGTGATAGTTGTGATGACATTACCAAAATTGAGGGATATTTGGTGAGTGGGAGCTGTGGTGACAGGGAAAGATTAGGAGCTCAGTCTTTGAAATGTTGTGTTTGAGTTGAAGGACGTGTTTCCAGAAGTATATGCTTGAGAGGCAGTTGGCAACATGTGCTAAAAGTTGCTCAGTCGTGTCCGACTCTCCTTGACCTCATGGACTGTGTCACACCATGCTGATCCACTTGGTATTTACGGCAGAGATACTGGAATGGGTTCAGATACTGACCAGTTTCTTCTCCGGTGGGCCACAGCATACAGCCCCTGGTGTTCCTAGGTGGTCACCCATCCAAGTACTGACCAGGCCCATCCCTGCTTGACTTCAGGGTGGTTTGATCTCTTGGTTCCCTGACTGGAATCAAACCCAGGTCGCAGTAGTAAAAACACCAAATCCTCTCCACAGGCCACCAGGTAATCGATGATACTAAAATCCAAAAGATTGCATTATTGTGCCAAGGGAGGGATTTATAGATATGTATGTAAACAGAGATACAGGGGACAAATACAGGGGACATAATGAGTCAAACATGACAAAAGAATACATGCTGGTACAGAAGGTTTAGAGGTCTCTGCTTTTGTAAAAATATAAACCTAAATGTGTATTAGAAACAAGCTGGTGGTCCGGTGTGGCTGCAGGGGAGAGTGACAGAGCATACGTATTCCATACGGTAATGGTAGCACAAGAAACGTCTGGGAGATGAGTGTGCTGTTGTCATGGATGAAGAGAGATTACACTGTGGGCAGAGCATTGCTTACTTGCAGGTATGAGGTTTTTTATCAATTAAGGCCCTGCACACTAAGGCCCCTGTATATGTTTTAATACGTTTTTTGATAGGTTACAGCAAATTACAGCATATGATACTTTTGGAGTAATAATTATAGATGCTATTTACATACACCAAGGACTTGTTTACATTTGTAGAGTCAGTGTTCAATTTGAGGGAGCGAGTTAGATAGTAGAACTGTAAATTTTAAACATTCCTTGGAAGTGACATTAACACTGCTGATTCTGCCAAGATCTAGCAGTTCTTTTATATATGTATCAGAAAATAAGTATTAAACTAAAACAACAAAACAACTTTGAAATGAAGAAAAAAAGAAAAAGACCGGGATGAGCGTGTGTGTTAATGGCATCGATCTTGGGAAGGGTGAACTCACCTCCGTCCGTCCTCCCTCGGCCGTCACCTTAATTTCTGTCTAGGGATCTTCAAGAATGTTAATTTAAAAATTGTGGGGATTTGAGATTACATTAAGGAAATGCTGTGGGTTGAAACTAGCCATGGACTCCATGTTTGCATAAACAAAGGAATAGAGTCTTCTATAACAGTGGTTCTCAACCCTCTCCTCAGGACACCACAGACATGCCAGGAATTCGATTTAACAGTGTGTGAACACAGGTGAGGTAATTAGAGGCTCTGTGGCCTGCTGAATACTAATTGCCTCACCTGTGTTCACAATCTGTTTCGTTAAATCAAAATCCTGGCATGTCTGTGGGGTCCTGAGGAGAGTGTTGAGAACCACTGTTCGATAAGGTGGGAGAGCCTTTCATATAATTTAGTTTGTTTATAACCATTTGTATTTGGCAATATGGCTGTTTCTTGCCAGCATTAAGTATTGAAGTAGTTGTTTTGAGATGTGGAGAGCAAATTACACTTGTGTCCTAATAGGCAGATTTCTGCTTGTGGATATAGCTGTATATTAAATAGGCCAATGAAAAACCTTCCTCCACAGGTGGGCCATCCAAGGGCAGCTAAGGCCTCTATTTAATTGTGAAAATCACAATTACAGAAGCCCATAATGTAGCCCGTAAAAGTTACTGATATTTAATTGGCTTCTTTTAGCTACCCACAATCGATTTGCGAGTTACAGGCTCAAAATCCCTGTGGTTGTCAAAACATAACTACGTCCTATCTATTGCTTTGATGTTTCAAGCCCGCAATTGTTACCAGTGCTAAAGACGCAAATTCCTTATTTAATTCCAACAATTCAACAAGCCCGCAATTGGCTTCAAACCGTAAATGGCAAATGTAGCAAAAACTTTTACGAGTACTAGATAGGACTTGCAAGTGGGTTAAACACCTGTTTGTAACACTGTAAAAGTAAATTAAAACATAATATTGCACTAAAAAATACTGGGAAAGCGATGAAAGACATTAGAATTAATTGCACAACAGTCTCAAGCTCGCAAATCTGCAATAAAAAATATTTTTTTCACGTTTTATTTCCATGTTATATTGATTTTATTTCTACATTGCTAGATTACTAGTACGATCGCAAATCAGACTTCTAAACGCTAATTGATTGTGGTTTAACCTCTATGTTTCACTGACGTCATGATGACAGTCTCATTTACTATTGGCTGTGTCTAAATTGTACTACTTACGGGCTTGCTTAATTGATCATGATCATGCCCTGAAATGCTACATCCGGGTTCATGGTTTACGGTTTTTGCCCTCGGCCCTGTAATTGCCTGCTTGTTCAATTAAATACCTCTGTAACTGTTGCAAATTTCTAACCCGCAGACATACGGCCTGTATGGCGGTAATTACGGGCTTGGAATTAAATAGGGGCCTAATACAGGTCAAGCCTTTAATGTGTATAGGGCATCAAACATAAAAACGTAACGGAAATATGTGCAAATTGGGGTATTGAAAAATAAAGAATGTACAGGAGCTCTGACTAGAGGACCAAAGATAAAAAAAATAACAGATAAAAATGAATAGTTAAGCCTCAAGTGGTAAATACATTTGAAAAAAAGTGGCTTTGGAATGGCAATTGAAATGTCAATTTTTTTATTATATGAATGGGGATTGAGTTTCTTAAGGCTGAGTAGATTCATTCAATTCAGAATGAGTGTCCAGAAACTTTATTAACAGTGAAGTCTTCAAAGTAGGATTTGAATGTATAATGTAAAAACTTGGATATTTTCTTTAACTGATACTTAATAGGGGTTGATTGGCTTTAGCCAACATTTCCTCAATCCAATAATGTTATGTACTGTCTGAGAATATAGTTTTCATTATTTTCTGATTAGGTAAGCTATAAAATGGAATTTGTTACTGTTGACAGATTTTCTGATGTCTGCAGGTCTTAGAAAAAACAACGCAAGGTAAAGAGGCCATAGTCAAGCTTGTATTAGTTTTTGATCAAATTGGTTAGATTTGAATAATGATGAGAATTGATTCTAATGATCTGAAGAGGGGACCACCTATAGTTAACTGGATTTGATTTAGTCATTATGCATCTTGATTTCTCTTTTTAAGACCAGTTTGATTGAGTAAGTTTATAAAAAGGACAACAATTTGTCTGAACTCTCTGCAATGACCTGCCCATCTTGAGGGACCCTTCATGGTTTATGTCACAGCTTCATTGAAGTACCCAAGCCATGGCTTACATAGCTACTAATATTGTTGGTTTGGTACACACTTGACAAACAAGTGTCTTTTTAAAAAAAAAAACTAAAGTGGTATTTTGAGAGATGGGTCATATTTTACATAGCATTGAACCCCATAGTTATATTTATTAAGGGCACATTTTTTATTGGAGGTCCTCCCCTTTAAAGAGTGGGGGCATAATTTAAACTTCTTTTAGTAGCTCCAGTTCACATCCAATGGCAAAAAATGTTTGTGTACATGATTGATGGAACTATTGATTTGAGAAAACAAGTATTTGCATTTAATAAGGAATTATTAGTATTGGAAGGGGGTGGTTTAATGAAAAGAATGTATTCTAGATAGTGGATGGTAGCTGGACATCAGTAGATCTTTAAAAGTATGCAGTTTTGCATTTCAGTTAGATTGTCAAATAGTTTGAGACTGCTGTGTGAACCACAAGTTTATTTGTTAGTGAAGAATATATTGTTTGTTGTCCCAAAATATACAGTGCAAATGCCACAGACTACGTACAATTTTTTTTTCTTTTTGTAAACTTCATTTAATTTGGGCATCTATACATGTATATTTTAGGGCTACTTGTTTGATAATATAAATATTGCTACTGAATTTGTGATATCTAGTATAGTCATGATTGTTTTGGAAAAATATGTTTTTTGAAGATAACAGAGGAATTCTTTATTTTTTTATTTATTCTTTAATTCATGTATTAATTACTTTAGGAATGTTAGTGTCAGATTCCAGATTAAGACAGATTTTAAGAGGAGGAATGATTTGCAAATAGAAGTAGGCTACAAGATAATTATGATGATAACGTACAAAAATGAATGAAATATTATGGTCAATTAATATTTAGTTTCTGGTAAACTACTATGATTAAAAAGGTAGGACAATGATTATGAATGTAAATAATATATGAACGAAATTATGAATAACTTCTTGTTGAAATTAGATGGCAAGCTGGACTAATAGAACAATATGTTGCTGGACACTGGGTCTGTAGAAAGCAAAGTTCACACTGGCTGGAAGGGATTCCTTCTGACCCTTTCTAGTCTACAGGCCATTGTTGAGTTTTCCAAATTTGTCTGCATAATGCAAGCAACACTTTAAGGGTTTTTCCTTTTTACTAATCTAACACATGCTGTTTATATCAGAAACACACATTGCATTGAGCTATTCTATTCACATACAAACTTATTTGGTTTAAGAATAAAACTTGTTTTTCACATCCCTGGAGCTTCTTACATAGGCACAGTGTACCTCCCAATAGAAACACTGCATTTTGGTACAGATTTTAACCCTTTACTAACCTTAAAGCCAGCAGCATCACAATGCAGAGATGTACAGATCAGTGTCTGGCTCCTCCCGCTTCCTTCTACAGGGGGACTACACATCCCATGATTCCTTCCTCCACAAACTGCCATCAATGATTGTTACAATGTATTAAAATGTATAGTTGCCTGTCACTGGCCCAAAAATTATGAATGTTATGATTATTTTAGCAGCGATATCAGGGGTGTTAACAAACAAAAGCAACTGCTTGCAAACTTGAGAGATTTAGCAAACATCAGGGTGAGTTCGTTAATATTTATTTTGGTATTTTTTTCATGCAATAACATGTTTTCATACACTACAGATACATTCATAATCCGTTAACTTAAATATTCCTTTAATAGTATCACATTTTAGGATTTTGAACAGTTCAGAAGGGATTCCATCAACTCCTGCAGCCATGCTATCAGTGTCCAGGGCCTCATCATACTTCACTCTATAAGATGCCTGGCTCCAACTCATTGGACAAATATTGAGGTTATCAATGTTGTATAGATCTTCTGTCTATTCTTGCCACCTCTTCTTGATCTGATCTGATTCTGTTAATTCCCTACCGTTTTTTTTTAATCACACTCACTTTGGCATGAATGGTTCTTACGAGATCCCCATTTTCTCGAAGAGATCCCTTGACTTTTCTATTCTTTTCTCTACTAATGTCACTTTACATCACTCATTGTAGAATGTCTCCTTGTCTCTTCTTGCTATCCTAAGGAGTTCTGCTTTCAGCTGGACAAATCTTTTCCTATTTCCACTCACCTTTCACTTTTCTTCTTCCCTGGACTACTTTCAAAACATCATCAGACTACCAATTTGCCTTCTTAGTTTTCTTTCTTTTCATGAAATTCTTTGTTACTGTTTTCTGGACAATGTCACAGACTTATGTTCAAAGTTCTTCAGGTATTCTATCTACTATGTCTAATTCCTTAAACATAATATTTACTTCCACTGCATATTCACAAGGGATATCATTTATTTTGTATCTGATTGGTCTGATAATTTCCATCTTTTCATCAATCTGATAGACAGTCTGATTATTATATTGTCCATCTGGTGATGTCCACGTGTGGAGTTGTCTCTGTGGCTGCAGGATGAGGATATTTGCTATGACAGGAGAATTATCTTGACAGAATTCTAATAATGTCTGACCTGCTTCATTTTGAACTCCAAAATTCCACGTATCTTTAACATTTCAATCTCCTATGATGAGAGTAACATAATTTCTTGGTGTTGCATCAAAGAGGTGTTGAATATACTAATAGAATTGGAAAACACCGGCCTCTTCAGAATCTATTAGAGCATAGACTTGGATCACTGTGATGTTAAATGCTATGCCTTGAATTCAAATTAACATGATTGTGTCTTTTTCTAGGGTGTAACCGGGCACTGCTCTGCATGAATCTTTACCACTGGTTGTCTGATATGAACATGTCCAATTCCAATCCATTTAAGTTCACTAATTCCAATTTTATCCATGTTTGATCTTGTAATCTCATGTTTTCAATGCTAAATTGTACTTTGTAACAACAGATTTTCCTTTCCCCTCCAGACACATCCACGGCAGGGTGTACACTCATCTTTGGCCCAACCATCTATTTTGATCTGGTGCTACTTGGAATCGGCCTCTGCTCTTCCCTAGTAAGTGGTTGTAACTTTCTCAGGGATTCATCTGTGGTTGTCCTTGTCCATAAGATCTGGCATAGATACTGGGTTAGAAAATAAATTAGAAATAATTACATCAGGATGTGCTCCACTCAGACTATTTCTGGGTAACTAGTGTACCTACAGTAAATCCAATATAGTGATGTATATACAATATTAGTCTCTGGTTTAGTGGCGAACCTCTACTAGTAAATGTAATACATAATTTGAAGCCATAAAGAGAAAAGGACACCTAAAAACTAAAGAGGTTATACACATCAAACAAAGAGGCAATATATATACAAAAGGCCAAAAATGATCAAATATAACCTTTAATAATATAATATAAAAATATATAATAAAACACAAAACTACGCTTAAAATACAGTAAATAGTCAATCTGGATAAAGATATATAGTAATTGATAATATATATCTCCAGGAGATAACCTCCAAAATTATTCACTTGATAATAATATCACAATAGGAACCATATATAACAAAGACAACAATTAATCATAAATACACTACCACCAAATTGAATATGAAGCAGCAAAAATATGAGATATCCCTATACTAGTATGTGACAGAGTTTGGACTAGGACCTATCACTTGCACTCTAATGCTACCTATAACAGCTATCTACACTGCCCACAATTTCAAATGTTGAAATAGGGCAATCTTTGTGAAACAGTGGTCACAACACAGTCTCATTTGAGATTGAATTAAAAAAACAAAACTGTAAGGGGCCAACAAAAACTCTTAATTTTAAAAGAACTAATTTTAACGGTCTAAGGGCAGAGAACTGGCAGGTAAAAATACTGAACATAAGTGGACATTAAAATCCTTACTAAATATACATACTTATCACCATATACTATGTGGGAATAAAAGTAAAAGGAGTAAATCACATCTATGTGAAATCAAGATACAGAGTAAAAAAACAGACATTTGAATCGTACAAACAAGAGGGGACAGAGACTGATTTACGGGAGTACAAGGAAATGAACAAGGCTTGCAAAAGGGCTATTAGACTGGCTAAAATAGAGAATGAAAAATTAGTTGCAAAAAAGAGTAAGACTAACCCTAAATGTTTTTTTAAAATATATTAATGGGAAGAAGGCAAGGAAGGAAGCTACTGTATAGGATCATTACAATGTGACACAGGTCGTCTGACAATTAGTGACCAGGAAAAGGCAGATGAGCTAAATAGGTTCTTTTCTTCGGTATACACAAGGGAGGTACTACTAGTGGTTGGGTAACTGCACCATAATGGGGCTACACTACCTTTGCCAAATAATTAGTTAACACAGGAAGTAATCCAAAAGAGGTTGGAAAAAATAAATGTTAATAAAGCCCCTGATGGAATACATCCAAGGGTACTGAGGGAACTGGGTTCTGTAATAGCCAAACCATTATATTTAATTTTTCAAGATTCACTCAACACAGGGTCTCTACCAGATGACTGGAGAAAAGCAGAGGTGATACCTATATTTAAGAAGAGAGCAAGAGCAAATCCAGGGAATTATAGACCAGTGAGCCTCACTTATGTAGTGGGAAAGCTTTTTGAAGGGTTAATAAGGGATAATATACAAGAATATGTCTATTTGAACAGGATTATAAGTAGGAGTCAACATGGATTTACAAGGGATTAATCATGTCAAACAAATCTACTGTATATACTCGAGTACAAGCCGAGTTTTTCAGCCCTTTTTTTAAGGCAAAAAAGGGCCCCCTCGGCTTATACTCGAGTCACTCTCCCCCCGGTGTCTCTCTAACCCCCCCGTGTCTCTCTAACCCCCCCCGTGTCTCTCTAACCCCCCCCCGTGTCTCTCTAACCCCCCCGTGTGTCTCTACCCCCCCCCGTGTCTCTACCCCCCCGTGTGTCTCTAACCCCCCCCGTGTGTCTCTAACCCCCCCCGTGTGTCTCTCTACCCCCGTGTCTCTTTCCCTCCCCCCTCCTCAACCTAAACCGCCCTCCTCAGCATAAACCCCCCTCAACCCCCCTCCTCCACCTAAACCCCCCTAAATACCTCCCCCCTCTCCCCTCACTTACCTGCTTGTGCTACGTCCTCCGCTCCTTGACCCGGCGCCGGCGCGCATGTGACGTCACATGCGTGCCGCGTCATTAACATATACCGGGTGCCGGCACCCGGTATATGCTAATGACGCGGCGCACGCATGTGACGTCACATGCGTGCCGGGTCAAGGAGTGGAGGCCAGAGCACAAGCAGGTAAGTGAGGGGAGCGGGGGAGGTTTTTAGGGGGGTTTAGGTGGAGGAGGGGGGTTTAGGTTGAGGAGGGGGGTTGAGGAGGGGGGTTGGGGTTGAGGGGGGAGGTTGAGGGGGGTTGAGGTTGAGGAGGTGGGTTGGGGTTGAGGGGGGTTGAGGTTGAGGAGGGGGGTTGAGGGGGGTTGAGGTTGAGGAGGGGGATTGAGGGGGGTTGAGGTTGAGGATGGGGGGTTGAGGTTGAGGATGGGGGTTGAGGATGAGGATGGGGGGTTGAGGATGAGGATGGGGGGTTGAGGATGAGGATGGGGGGTTGAGGAGGAAGGTTGAGGATGGGGGGTTGAGGAGGGGGTTGAGGATGAGGAGGGAGGTTGAGGAGGGGGTTGAGGATGAGGAGGGAGGTTGAGGATGAGGAGGAGGGGTTGAGGAGGGGGTTTGAGGAGAGAGGATGAGGATGGGGGGGTTGAGGGTGAGGATGGGGGGTTGAGGAGGGGGTTGAGGATGGGGGGTTGAGGAGGGGGTTTGATGAGGGGGTTGAGGATGAGGATGGAGGGCTTGAGGAGGGGGTTGTGGATGGTGGGTTGAGGAAGGGTTTGAGGATGAGGAGGAGGGGTTGATGAGGGGGGTTGAGGATGAGGGGTTGAGGAGGGGGGTTTTGGTTGAGGACGGGGGGTTGAGGATGGGGGGATGAGGATAGGGGGATTGAGGAGGGGGATTGAAGATGGGGAGTTGAGGAGAGAGGATGATGATGGGGGGGTTGAGGAGGGGGATTGAGGATGGGGGGGTTGAGGAGGGAGGTTGAGGAGGGGGTTGAGGATGAGGAGGGAGGTTGAGGAGGGGGTTGAGGATGAGGAGATGGGTTGAGGAGGGGGTTGAGGATGAGGAGGGAGATGGAGGATGAGGAGGGAGGATGAGGAGGGAGGTTGAGAAGGGAGGTTGTGGGTGAGGAAGGAGGTTGAGGATGAGGATGAGGGGTTGAGGATGGGGTGTTGAGGATGAGGATGGGGGGTTGAGGATGAGGATGGGGGGGTTGAGGAGGGGATTGAGGATGGTTGGGTTGAGGAGGGGGTTTGAGGAGGGGGTTGAGGATGAGGATGGGGGCTTGAGGAGGGAGTTGAGGATGGGGGGTTGAGGAATGAGGTTGAGGATGAGGAAGAGGGGTTGAGGAGGTGGGTTGACGATGAGGAGGAGGGGTTGAGGAGGAGGGTTAGGTTGAGGATGGGGGGTTGAGGATGGGGGGTTGAGGATGGGGGATGAGGATGGGGGGTTGAGGAGGGGGATTGAGGATGGGGGGTTGAAGATGGGGGGTTGAGGATGGGGGTTGAGGAGAGAGGATGAGGATGGGGGGTTGAGGAGGGGGATTGAGGATGGGGGGGTTGAGGAGGGAGGTTGAGGAGGGGGTTGAGGATGAAGAGGGAGGTTGAGTAAGGGGTTGAGGATCAGGAGGGAGGTTGAGGTTGAGGAGGGAGGTTGAGGAGGGAGGTTGAAGATGATGAGGGAGGATGAGGAGGGAGGTTGAGGATGAGGAGGGAGGTTGAGGAGTGGGGTTGAGGAGGGTGATAAGGGTGGGGGAAAGAGACACAGGGAAGGGAGAGGTTGGAAGAGACACAGGGAAGGGAGAGGGGAGAAGAGACACAGGGAAGGGAGAGGGGAGAAGAGACACGGAGAGAGAGGGGGACACAGAGGGCACAAGAGGGACACAGGGGGCAGCACATTTCCCACCCTCGGCTTATTTTACTCAGTAATTAGTTTCTATGAGGAGGTCAGTAGGAACCTGGATCAAGGCAACTGGGTGGATGTAGTCTTTTTGGATTTTGCAAACGCATACAATGCCACATGGGAGACAATTGTGCAAACTAAGGGATACAGGAATTGCAGTAAATATCTGCTCATGGATCGAGAGCTGGCTAAAGGACAGAAAGCAAAGCTTTGTGGTAAATGGAACATACTTCAATTGGACTAATGTGGTAAGTGGGGTTCCTCAGGGTTCAGTATTAGGTCCTCTCCTTTGTAACATATTTATTAATGACTTAGAGGGGGGATTGGATAGTAGTGTCTCCTTTTTTGCTGATGACACTAAGTTGTGCAAGGTAATTAAATCAGATATTGATGTACTTTCCCTCCAAAGGGATTTACATAAAATAAATGGCAGATGAGATTTAATACGAATACATTTTAAGTTATGCATCTGGGAAGGAAAAATAGCCATGGAATTTCTAATCTTAATGGAGAAAATATAGGGGTATCAGATATTGAAATGGATTTGGGAGTATTTTTTTGCCAAGAGGTTTTCAACTGACAAGAGGACATCCTTTGAGGTTAGAAGTAAAAAGATTCCACCTTAAAGAAAGAAAAGGGTTCTTCACAGTAAGGGTAGTTAATCTGTGGAATTCTCTACCAAAGAAGGTGGTGACAGTGGATTTGATAGATAACTTTAAAAGTGGATTGGATTTATTTATATTTAAAAAGGGCATTCAGGGTTATCCTGGATAATTAGAGAGGGAGTATTGATCCAGGGAGAAATCCGATTGCCAGTATCTGTGGTCAGGAAGGATTTTTTTCCCCCTTTGAGACGATTGGCTACGTTTCACTTGTTATTTTTTGTTTGCCTTCTTCTGAATCAATTAATTAACAACTAATTAATTAAAATCTAATTTGCATATTGTAGTGGAGATCTTAAAAGGTTGAATTTGATGGACTGAAAGTCTTTTTTCAACCTCAATTACTACTAATTACTAAATAGTTTTACAACAATCCTACAAATCTCTAATATAATTATAAACAAAAGTGCATATGCATTTAATTGTACACCAATCCTATAAAGCTCTAGTGCAGATACATATAATTAATATATCCTTATTATATGTATAGGAGATTATAGATAACTGAAAGGTAGATATAAGCAACAATCTTAACATAAAATATCATTATACAATTATACCAATGAATTGATGAATATCTGTGTCTGTAGTTAAATCTTGGAATCAAATGTTATATTCATATGCATCAATTCGTATATATGTAAATATTTATACCAATATAAATGTATTTGTAGTAATATAACTAATATTGATGCATTCAAAATTTATCTTGATATTTGCTAGTGCAAAACATCAGTGTAATAATATTAGTATACATGCTATAAAGCATAGGTATTCAGACCAATGTATCCTCTATTTGGTTAATGGTCTTCTATAAGTATTATTATTATTATTATCCTTTATTTATAACGCGCCAACATATTCCACAGCGCAATACAGGGGTTAGGTACAAGTATAAACAATACCCCACATTGAAAAATGATGGAAGACCCTGTTATTGAGCTTTCAATCAAATATACAGAGTGCTTTCCCTAAAGCAAAAGATTGAAACTTGCAAACTTACATTCTAAAGGGTGTGGGTGAGGTACAGGAGAGTGATAGATGCATAGTGAATGAAGAGGCTAAAGATGGTAGGCTTTTTTGAATAAATGTGTTTTTAAAGAGATTTTGAAGGATTTGAGGCAGGAAGATAGTCTGGTGGAGCAAGGTAAGGAGTTACAAAGAAAAAAGTCTTATAGACGGGAGTGAGAGAGGAGGAGAGAAGAAGGTCATTAGCAGAGCAAAGAGGGTGGGTGGGAGTATATTTTGGGATGAGAGCAGAGATGTAGGAGGGTGCACTATTGTGGAGGGCTTTATATGTTAGGGTCATGATTTTGAATTGTATTCTAGAGGCTTTGGGAAGCCAGTGGAGTGCCTGACAGAGAGGTGCTGCAGACAATGATTGTTTAGTATGGTAGATGGGTATAGCAGATGCATTCAAAATGGATTGGAGTGGAGACAGAAGGGTGATAGGAAGGCCAGCAAGAAGAGAGTTGCAGTAATCAAGGTGAGAAATGATGAAAGAGTGAATACAAATTTTAGTTGTGTCTTGTGTAAGGTAGTGGCGTATTCTGGATATGTTTTTTAGGTGAAAGTGACAAAATTTTGTGAGTGATTGAATTTGAGTAATGAAAGAGAGGGAGGGGTCCAGTTGGACCCCAAGACAGCAGGCCTGGGAGGTGGCAGTTATAATGGCATTGTCAACAGGGAGAGATAAGTGAGGCGTGGTAGCTGAGGAAGAGGATGGAAAGATAAGCAGCTCTGTCTTAGACATCTTGAGTTTGAGTTGATGGGCAGACATTCATGAGGATATGCTTGAGAGCTAGCAGAGAGGGGGATAGTTCAGATGCAGAGATGTAGATTCGGGTGTCATCAGCATATAGATGATACTGAAATCCAAAAGATTTTATAAGGGCACCAAGGGAGGATGTATAGATGGAGAAAAGAAGGGGCCTAGGACTGAGCCTTGGGATACACCAACAGTTAGAGGGCAAGGAGATGAAGAGGCACTAAATGTTTGATTTTCTAGATAAGATGTGAACCAAGAGAGAGCAGTGCCAAGAGAGTGGAGAATTTGATAAAAAGATGATGATCAACTGTGTCAAAGGCAGCAGAGAGATCCAGGAGTATTAGGATAGAAAAATTACCCTTTGATTTGGCGTTGAGCAGGTCATTAGTAACTTCTGTGAGAGCTGTCTTTGTGGAGTGTTGGGGCCGGAAGCCAGACTGGAAGGGATCAAGGAGTTGGAGGAAATGAATTGTGTAGAGCAATTGTAGAAAACATGCTCAAGTAGTTTAGAAGCCAAGGGAAGTAGTGAGATAGGGCGGTAATTAGAAAAGCTGGATCAGATGAGGGTTTCTTAAGAATGGGTGTAATTGTGGCTTATTTCAAAGGTGATGGAAACTTGACAGTGTCTAAGGAAAGGTTGAATAGATGTGTGAGAGCTGGGATAAGTGTGGTAGAGAGGGTGGGGATCAGCTGTGATGGAATAGGATCATGTGGACAAGTTGTGAGACGAGAGGTTGATAGAAGCTTAGCAACTTCATCCTCGGTTACAGTTTAAAGTAGTTTATAATGGCTATAGGTTTGGGAAAGGGTGAAGGCAGGCTGCTGTTTGTTTGTTGAGGACAAGGTGTAATATGGCCACGTTCAGAGGAGACTTCAGTATGAATATTTTCAATTTTACTTTTAAAGTGTCTAGCAAAATCTTCAGCTGTAGGAGAGGAAGGGGCGGGAGGTGGGGGAGGGCAGAAAGAGTGTTGAAGGTGGAGAACAAACATTTGGGGTTGGAGGCCAATTTTTTTATATTAATGATAAGAAGTAGCTCTGTTTGGCAAGATTAAGAGCATAGTGATAGGAGCCTAGGATAAACTTGTAATGAAGGAAGTCTGCTGAGGAGCGAGATTTCCTCCATAATCGTTTATCGCTGGATGTACTTCTGGATGTAGCGTGTTCGTGTAGCATGCCATGGTTGTAGATCGAAGTGGGGGTGCCTGCCTGTAGTTATGGGGGCTAGAGAGTTCAGGGTGGAATTTAGAGTCAAATTGTATTGTGTGGTAGCAATATCAGGGCAAGTGAGGGTAGTGAGAGGACTGAGAAGGGGTTGTAGTAAATTGGAAAGGTGTTGTGAGTTAGGTGTCTGCAGGTTTCTGTGGGTTCTGGTAGTTGGGCGTGATAAAGGTCAGAGATTTGAAGGGGTTGTGAGGCTGTAGGTTAGAAGATGGTGGTCAGAAAGAGGGAGTGGGGAGATTATACGATTGCAGATAGAGCAGTGATTAGAGAAAATTAGGTCAAGAAAGTGTCCATCCTGGTGGGTAGGGGTTTCTATCCATTGTCAGAGGGCAGTGGGAGAAGTGGGAGTGTCAGTGGCAATGTTGAAATCACCAAAAACGGGTTAAGGTATGTTAGAGGAGAGAAAATGAGGAAGCCAGGCAGCAAAATGATCCAGAAATTGAGACGCTGAACCAGAAGTTATTTAGTAGGGGAAGTACGGGCTATAAAAAAAGTGAAAAACAAACACACAGGTCTATTCTGACTAACAGATAACAACCATTAATAATGAAGTTACAATTAGCAGTAGAATTACATAACACTAAGACAAAAAGAGAAGGAAAAATGACTATTGCAGTAGTTATCATAAACAGATATTAATAATATGAAAAGATCCAGTTGAAGAGCTTGATGAGATGAGGTTCTTCTGCAAATTACCTTCAGGTGAGAGTATTGTGAGTTCTGAGAGGGCAGTATGTGTTCTTAAATTCTCCTTCAGGAGAGGGTATTGTGAGTTTTGAGAGGGCAGTATGTGTTCTTAAATGCTCCTTCAGCTGAGGGGTATTGTAAGTTCTGAGAGGGCAGTATGTGTTCTTAAATGCTCCTTCAGGTGAGGGGTATTGTAAGTTCTGAGAGGACGGTATGTGTTCTTAAATGATCCTACAGGTCAGGGGTATTGTGAGTTCTGATAAGTACTTTAATAAATAACTATTTAAAAGATAATTCAATACCAATATCTCATTAAAATAATCTAAATACCATTGTAGGTATGCTGCTAGTGTTTTCAATAAAAAAGTGAGTATGTATAAAGAAAAAAATCACATTATTATTGTTCAATGGTGTCTTGAATTTCGTATCTCGGCTTGCTGTTACAGCCCGCCATGTGATGCCATCCAGATGCGACTCCAAACCATCCGACACGAGCACTGAATTCCTCCATTGATTCAAAGCTTTTCAGTTTTATATGCAACTCTGTCTCGTAATCTGATAATAAAGTGCTTGTTCCCACCTTTGTTTGTGTTGTTCACCATGAAAATTGAAGGATGGAAAATGTTGTACTGGTAAATCCCTAGGGATTAAGTTCATTGCTAGATACTTAGGGCCTCATTCTATAAACGGCCGTAGGAGATGCGTGGCCGCAAGGACCGGCCGCAGGCTACGTGCCTATTCTATTCCCTTGCGGCCGAGGGCTACGGCAGGCTTGCGGCCAGCGCCCTATTATCCCTTGTGGCCGCACGCGCAACAGGAAAGCCTTTGATCTTACACGGCCGCAAGAAAGCCACGGTTGCTATTCAAATGCTACGTAAACCCTCTCGGCAAGGCCGTAATTAGCTAAAACCGAGTCGCAGCTTACTTGCACCAAAAAGGTCCCGCGAGCACCAATTAAGCACATAATAAAGCCATCATGCACTTTGATGAGACGTTAAAGTGATTCGAGGTGTTAGCAAAAATAGCACAACATTCCCCTACACTCAAATCTGAAAAACATTTTTATTTTAATTCATGTAAAATGTCCGTGTACAAGGGCTTGGAGCACCTCAGATGCGCAAAGGCTGCGGGATTAGCCTCCGTCAAGTTCGTAAATGGGTAAAATAGACCCACGGGTCGTAAAGGGCTTACTTACAAGTCGTAGCAAAGAAAAGCCATCCTGTACTTTTATTAAAAGTGAAAGTGATGTTTGGTCTTAGAATTAATAGCTCAACATTCCCCTACTCTCAAATCTGCAAATAAAGAAATTTAACTTCATGTTCAATGTTCGTGTTCTATCTATCATGCAAGCCCGCACGGGTTTGAATAACGAGCTACGGCTTGGAGGTCAATCATCCGCCAAACCTGTACGTGCTTCAGCAAGAAGCTACGGTCGTGAGTTACGGCCAGAAGTCTCAAGCCCGTAATCCTGGTTTTCCTGGCGCCACCTGAAATCAATTAACCAAGAAGAAGACGCCAATCAAGGCGGCAAATAGTTTAAAAGTGCGGGAAATTCGTATATCTGTGACTGTGTTGTATACTGTGCAAGTGGACACACAGGTCTTGGAGTTGGAGGGATTTTGAAGAGAAAGAGAAAGAGAGAGAGAGCGAGCGAGAGCGATTGATTGATAGAAAGAGACAGAGAGAGAGCGATAGAACGAGCGGAGAGAGAGAGAGATAGTGAGTTAGTGCGTGTTAGAGTGCAAGAGAGTGCATGTTAGAGTGCGAGAGAGAGAGAAAGAGAAAGAGAGAGAGCGAGTGAGAGCGATTGATTGATAGAAAGAGACAGAAAGAGAGCGATAGAATGAGCGGAGAGAGAGAGATATAGTTAGTGTGTGAAAGTGCGTGTTAGAGTGCAAGAGAGTGCGTGTTAGAGTGAGAGAGAGAGAGAAATAGAAAGTGTGAGAGAGAGAGATAGAGAGTGATTGAGAAAGACAGAGAGTGAGGAGAGGAGGAGAAATGGAGGGAGAGAGAGAAGGCAGTACAGGGAGAGGCCATGGAGAGCAGGGACCCCAGCCACAGGCTGGCCAGCAAGCTGCTGCTGCAAAAAAAAAAGAGCAGCAAACTTTCATCCGCAGGAGATTGAGACGCTCCTAAGAGGAGTACGTGCCCACCACTCCATCTTAACCGGCGGCAGTGAGGTGAGGCCCAGGCAGAGGACAGATGCCTGGAAGGCAATTGCTGCTGAAGTCTCTTCACTGGGGTATGCAAACCGGACCTGGAAGTCTGTCCAGCACCGGTACCAGGACTGCCGCATACAAGTCAAGAAGAAGATGGTGGACGAGGCCAATGCGGCCCGTGGAACCGGTGGTGGGCCTCCTGAAACGTTTACCTACACCGGTTGGGAGGCCACAGTGAATGAAATGATCCAGCCAGCGTCAGTCGTGGGCATCCTTGGCCTGGTGGACTCAGGTGGGTCAGAAAGCCTGCAATGTGAGTATCGTATACACCTTCACACCCTCATATGAACGCACATGTACCCCACACAGATAGATAACTGACGTTGAATTGCACTGTAAGATATCTGGTTGTGACTACAGATATATGAGGCAGCAAAAATCATGTAAATCCAGTGTAAAGAAATATACTTGTCAGAATTGTTAGCAATGAAATATATGTCCAATATCTCCTCCCACAACTGATTATGATACCGTTTTGCAAATCTATTGATGTTACTGTTATGTTTGCTGTTGGTTCAGAGTGCATATAAAGCATACATGACAACTCCATTGCAATTGTTTGTTTATTGTCATGATTTCCCCTGTCACACTCTACTCCATGTTAAACACTCCTACTGCTTAGAACCCATGTACATCTTGAAACTAGGTATAGCGGATATATCCTGTTTTATGTGGGCATTTCAGTATGTGCTGGAAGAGTGCTGCCGCCGACTCTAGGGATGCGGCTGCGCTTGCGTCCCCATGTAGCCGCCAAAAATAGTTGGTACACCCAAAGCCCAAAACCCTCTAACCCTAATCCCCTAAACCCCACTTTCTAACTCTAACCCATACCCCATAACTGTAGCCAGAACCCGAAACCCATAACCACTTACCCGGCCTGCTGGGCTGGCGTAGCTAGAGTCGGTGGGGGCGCGCTTCCAGAGATCCGCACATACAACAGGATAGGTACGGTATAGCTGTAGTTCCTGATTGATTATATATCCCCATGAGACTACATGTATGGATGTGCACACTGCAGCATATGCGGATACAGACTCTGATGGACTGCAAGTGTGTGTCGTGTACCAGCCTAATCTGGACCATGTTACATTAGCATGTTAACTCACATTGCTGAGGATTGGTCACAGATTGGTCTGTCTCACACACTGGCCAACATATTCAGATAAGCACACTGCACCAGCATTACATATATTCATATGAGCCATGGGACCTTTCCTGTTATCTGACCGGGACTGCTGGTAGCAGCAGTGAGCAGCCTCTACATGTCACAGCATTTTCCTGGAGATTATATAATCATGCAGATTTAGTGGGTTATGGTGGGGTTAAGGTAAGGGTTTCGGATTAGGGTGAGGGCTAGGACTTTTAGGCTTGTTTGTAAGGTGAAAATGATGTATATAACAGCAGCAGCTCCATCTATCAGCCCCTTGGTCCAACTGCTGCTGCCAGCAGTCGCTGTCACATAACAGGAAAGATCGCAGCCAGGATCCACAATACTAATGATGCAGATCAATCTTTATTTGCGTCAAACATTCACAGCCAAATACAAGTCACTATGATCTCAGGGATATGGAAACACACATCAATCAATTTTCATAACAATACTCAAATACAAATTTTGTCTCATTTCAGTACCAGCCTTGCGTACCCTGCCACCTCAGGGACCAGAAATACCGGGCCCTGCACCTTGCCAAGATGCAGGACCACCTGCAGCAGGACCACTTGTGGAAAGTCCACGTGGGCCCTCAACAAGATGGCAGCCATCGGCTCCAACAATGCCCCCTCCAGCCAGGATGATGATGGCGCCTGGGTCCCAGACAATGTGGGTTGGCCAAATTGGGAGACCCGACATGTGGGGACAGCCAATGTGGTCCCATCCTAGTTGGGCCCAGGGTATGGAGCCGCAGATAATGGTGCTCTGGAGCATGGGGCCCCGGCAGGGCATGTGGCTACAACCGGCCCCGCAGGCCACTCAGGCCCATCAGGCCACTCCGTCCCGGCAGGCAACTCCGACCCCGCAGGCAACTCCGCTCAACCAGGTAGTCCGGGGCTGTCAACGGCACAGTGCCATGATTTCTTTGCTTATCTCCAGCATGAGTGGGAGCAAAACCAAGAATACTTGCTGGAGATGAGACGACAAAATGAGCGGGTATTTGAGGAGTTGAGGAGGCATCACCAAGTGATGGAGGATTATGCTCAAAGGGCCGAAATGGCCCGAGAAGGCCAGCCACCTGGAGAAGCCCCACAGGTCAGATCTATTGCTGTCCAGGTGGATACAGTCATTCCACCGCAGGCTACCTCCTCAACCTCCCAGACCTTCCCCCAGCGTCCAGGGCAAAAGAGCTGGCCACCCTTCAAAGAAGTCGTGGCCAGCCTAGGACCAAGTTGCCAAAGGCCAGGAGGGTCAGAACCCACACAAGCGAAAGCGTAAATAGGTGAGAGCATGTTCATGTTACATATAGAAGCAATCGATGTACAAGATCTCTTGATGTTGAGGTGTTGCAGTCAATGCATATATTGTTCTAATTGATGTCTTGTTCTTATCTCTTTAGGTTCAAATCAACACACAGAGTGGTTGCATCAAATTTTCATTTTTTGGTTCTATAATTTGCACACATAAGAATAAATATTATGTATTGCTCACATTTTCATTGTTTGTTTTCGTTTGTACTGTACCATGATTGTTAAACACCAGATGAATGCTACAAAACAACGTTATTGTATTAGTACATGCATCTTCCTTTAATATACCAGCCCTGTGTTAATGTAGGGTTGGGGTAACAGCCACTAGTGCAGCTGAAGGTGGAGGTATTATTCCTGAGTTTGATTCCAGTAACGGCTATGCATGATATTCGTGTTTCTGACACATGGAGATATTCATTTAGGGTAAATATCAAAAGTGAGTACACCCCTAAGTGAAAGTGTAAATATTTTCATGCACTGACTTAACCCTCATGGGGATGGAGTTCACCAGAGCTTCACAGGTTGCCACTGGAGTCCTCTTCCACTCCTTCATGATGATATAATTGAGCTGGTGGATGTTAGAGACCTTGCACTCCCCACCTTCCATTCGAGGATGCCCCCACAGATGCTAGATAGGATTTAGATCTGGTGACCTACTTGGCCAGCCCATCAACTTTTTACCTTCAGCTTCTTTAGCCAGGCAGTGGTCGGCTTGGAGGTGTGTTTGGGGTCGTTATCATGTTGGAATACTGGCATGCGGCCCAGTCTCCCAAGGGAGGGGATTGTGCTCTGCTTCAGTATGTCACAGTACATGTTGGCATTTATGGGTTCCCTCAAAGAACTGTAGCTCCCCAGTGCTGGCAGCATGCATGCAGGCCCAGACCAAACATATATGCATGTCTATATATGTTTTATATAATATGTTGTGTGGATTCCCCCTATATGCATTTACCTAATTATATCAGATGCTGCCTCCCCTCTCTCTGCATCGCTGTTTATGTTCAAAATGAGGGTTTCATCTCATATCAATGTTTTTGTAATCGTTGTGACTAATCCATTTATCTGTAATTCAGGATTCAGGGATTATTTCAACTACTTTTGCTCAGTATAGATGTATACTTTTGGTGGTGGGAGTGTCATGGTCAGGCCTGCATGACTGCTGCCGGCACTGGGGAGCTACAGTTCATTGAGGGAACCATGAATGCCAACATGTACTGTGACATACTGAAGCAGAACATGATCCCCTCCCTTGGGAGACTGGGCTGCAGGGCAGCATAACATAACGACCCTAAACACACCGCCAAGACGACACTGTATGCTAAAGAAGGTAAAGGTGATGGACTGGCCAAGCTTGTCGCCAGACCTAAACCATATTGAGCATCTGTGGGGCATCCTCAAGCTGAAGGTGGGGGAGTGCAAGGTCTCTAGCATCAACCAGCTCTGTGATGTATCATTAAGGAGTGGAAGAGGACTCCAGTGGCAACCTGGGAAGCACTGGGGAACTCCCTGCCCTTGAGGGTTAAGGCAGTTCTGGCAAATAATGGTGGCCACACAAAAATGTACATTTAGTGCCAATTTGGACATTTCAAATTAGGGGTGTACTCACTTTTGTTGCCAATGGTTTAGACATTAATGGCTGTGTATTGAGTTATTGATGGGTAAGCAAACTTACTTTACATTGTAGCAGAGTGTCATTTCTTCAGTGTTGTCACATGAAAAGATATACTAAAATATTAACAACAATGTGACGGGTGTACTCACTTTTGTTAGATACTGTATGTTCACTATTAGGATGTGAGCCACTTACAGACACCTGTCTCATTTGTCTGGCTTTGTGTCATATAGATTGTCAATACCAACCTTCCCTCATGGTTGAAATCAGTAATGCAAACACACTGTGAGAATTCTATTGACACCCCTAACTGATGGTGCAGAGCACAGATGTGGAGTATGAAGGTCCTTTCATTGATGTTACAGAAATGCTATGGTATCAACATTGACGAGATAGACACAAACAACATCTCGGATAAATCATATTTACTATTTACAGAAATTAACAAAGCAAGCTTGCCACAAAGCCACAGGTTGACTAATCATCACAGATATGCAAAGGATCATGGTGGAGGGGGTTAGGATACAAAATCCAAGTAACACAGGGAAATAGGGATATGAGAGCAGAATGCAGGCAGGGGAAATTACATTGATATAGATGATCATGGGATTTACAGTGTATCACCCAACATTAGGCAATATAATTTATATCATTATTGTTACTACATATATATATAACACTCAATAAGGAAAGACCACGATAATCCAGAATAAGGTGATATACATATGGGGAGAGCAAAATGTATGCTTGTGTGTTAAACGGACACTCTGATGCAACATCAGAAGTATAAGTGCTCAATCAGTGAATGCTATGAGCCCATGAGGTCAGTTCTCACGCAACAATAATCAGCCCCTACATAGATAACCTTGGTCAAAAAGATGGGGACCTGACCAGGACCATATCAGTCAGATGTTACTTATTCCAGAGAACTCCCAACAAACCAGGCAATATCAAGGGTAGTTTGTTCTCTGATTGAGCATCTATACTCACTGTTGTTGCATATGCATAACTGAAGATTAACATAACCTCATTAACTGTTAAGTCCCAAGCCTGGATTTACTCTTCCCTATATGCACAGGGAGGGTCACATCAGCATTGAAGAAAAGATCTGGAAGGGTTTGTGCTGCAGGCTTCACAACAGTCCAAATAGAGGAGAGGATAGAATGTCTAAAGCAATAGGTACATATGAATCAAGGTAGACTATGTGAGCATACACATGTTGTGGATATACCAGGAACATCAGCTGACAGATGTATAGTGAAATTGTCTCGTGACACATATCGGCTATTCAGTCAAGGTAATCAGATATCACACTGGATCCAACAAAGCAATGAAACGGACACATGCACATACATGAGGACATTGACATGGCCATGGAATGTCATGATGTTTATCTTCATGCCTTGTTCTGACCGTGATCTGGAATACAAACACACAAATAATATATTAGTGGAAACCTTACATATGCCATATGAGCAGCCACCAACAGATGCAGGTATGTCGGCACACATCTTATGCATTGGGATCTCGTACAAGCTAACCATCTGTCAGATGATAATGATGGCCAAGACTAATTTGTCCTGATGTGGGAATCTTATGATTAGTCTAATTATCTTTTATTTGTATTGTGCAAACATATTCCGTGGCGCTGTACAGGGGAGAAGAACACGAAAATATACAGTGCCTCATTCAAATGTGATTTGGCCAATTGAATAGGGCTCTATATAAACACATAGCATATTTTTTTTACAGAAGTTTTTAGTTAGTGAATTTCTATCCAAAAGCAAGGTCTTCACTAACTAAAAACTTCTGTAAAAAAATATGCTATGTGCTTATATAGAGCCCTATTCAATTGTCCAAATTGCATTTGAATGAGGCACACAGTATGTAATATTGACAACGACAGAAAATGGAGGGCCCTGTTTTGAGCGTAAAGTCTTGTGAAAACTGATTTCTTCCCAAAGGCCCCCCACAAGATTAGAAACTCACCACTTCCAAGCTAAAGGTAATGGACATGGGGAAGAGTAGATAAGGAATAGCAAGGTTAATAAGTAAGGGAAATATACATAGGAAGGAAGTTGTGTCAAGTAGAAAGTTATGCATTAGTTGGAGAGGAAAGGGATCAGATGTAAAGTGCGATGCACTATTATGTAATAAGGTATCTGCCTCATGTGGACAGATAATGTAATTTGCAGATGGGACAGTCAGGATACACATAGTTTAACCACAGCTTGAGTAAGATTAGCTGATGGGCGAATAAAAGGGGAGAGGTGGGCATGAGAGGTGAAATGAAAATGTTGGAGACAAAAAGGGGAGAAGTAAAGAAGAGTCTGAGGAAAAGGCAGGGAATGTGAGGAAGAAGGCAAGAGAAAGTGTGTAAAGGGTTAATCGGGATAGTTAGCAGAAGTTGCTAATCGTTCAGGTGGCGAAGACTTGTGCGACTCAATAAATTAAGGCTAAACAGGGGTGGGTGGGATGAGGAGAGAGACAGACAGAGACAGAGAGAGACAGACAGACAGAGAGAGAGAGAGAGAGACCAGTGCAGCCTGTAATAGAAATGGAAGATCACAACGATCACACATTGATGCATGTTCGTTCATGCACATGTGGTTCTTTACCTTGGATGGATCAAGTGGAGTATTCAACGAAGAGACCTAGCTGAATGTGCTGCAGTCCATAGGGTCACAGAGAGTCGGACACAACTGAAGAACTTAACCACATATATTGAAATATTCCCCTGGTACTTGATATATGCCAAGTGGCGGTCTGATTTGGCCACTATTTATGTTCTCTAATGTGGATGTGATGAGAGAGATGTGTATTCTATCGTTGATCAACTATATAGCGTGCATCGAATGTGCGCTGTCATCTGCGCGCCGACACATGCGCGCATCAACAACAGCAGCCTGACAGGAGGCTAGCGGATCTAATGATTAGGATTAGGCTGTGGGGTGTAAGGGTTAGGATTAGGCTGCGGCTACAAGGGTTAGAAGGGTTTATAGCATTAGGTCATATCACTTGCGCCCTTTTATCGACGCACAATAGTCCAAAATCTTAGAACTGCGCAATGATGTGGGCCAGCTCATGTCAACTACATGTTGTCAAATTACATTTGCTGTGCGCGCCAATGTTGGGGTGACATATTCTGTAATAGGGCTGTTTTAGAGGCTACAATGGAACCTGTATGTGTGTTGACCAATCAAACATATGAGGTATATTAAACTAATTTTAACAATTGTTAATTTGGAGGCTTTAATGCTTGGGCCTCCATTTTAGGGTTACAGGCTTAAACCATGCAGACTGCAAAAACCGTAACAAAATGGATACCTTCAACCTCTAAGCACGTACAGGCTTTAATAACGAGCTACGGGCTTGGAGGACATTCACCCTCCAAACCCGCACGAGCTTTAATAAGGAGCTACGGGCTTGGAGGACATTCACCCTCCAAGGCCGCACAGGCTTGAATAAGGAGCTACGGGCTTGATCATTGAAGTCCATGGGACTTGGACGGATTTTAAAATCAAAGTACAATTTGGCGATGTGCAAGCTTGAGAATGTTTTGCTATTAATCCTCATGCCCCCCCCCCCCCCATTATGTTCCCCATCATTTACAGTACTTTGCAGTGCTGGATTGAATATATATTGGCTTCTACAATGCTTCGAGTTTGCAGCCCTCAACCTCCGAACCAGTACGGGTTTTAACAAGGACGAGCCCGCGGGACTTTGGGACGGAAAATAAACCGTAAATGAAATATCGGATTTGGGCGATGTGCAAGCTTGAGAGGTGTGTTGCTATTAATCCTCATGTCCCCCATTATGATGCCTAGCATTTACAGAGCTTTACAGTGCCATCTTGAATTTATAGTTGAATTTACAGTTTTCTGATTTTGCGGCCGGAAAACAAGATGTACGGGCGCGGGAGAAACGCTTGCCGCCGTTTGCATGATGTGCGGCCGGCCGTAAGGGGGACATCCATGCGGCGCCGTCCATTTGAATAGCAGGGTAGCAGTGATGAAGGAGAACAGACAACTGCAGGTATAATCTACTGTGAATGTGCTGCACAGATTGGCACATGTTAGGAAGTACTATTTATTTTCATATGAATCTGACTACATTTCCTAGGCTACTTTACAGCACAGACAGCAACCCCAAATGTTTCAGTCTCTGCTTCCTCCTGATCGGCCAACATTTTTTAAAAATGAATGCTCATTTAGCCTGGGTTTGGAGAGCGTGTTAACCCTGTTTTTCAACTGTCAGAAATTACAAGATATTTTGCTAACTTAAAAGTAAGTGTTTAAATGTTTATTTTGGTATTTTTTCATGCGACACTACTGATTCCCCTATCAGATGCATTGATTATCCAGCTCACTTAGATATGCCTTTAACCTCTTGTTTTTAATTCAAGTGACCAATGTACTCAATATGATGGTGTAGTGAAACTTTTTTCTTTGAACTAAAACATTAAATTAATGCTAAAAACCAACATGAAAAGAGTCAACCCAATTTGTTTAATAATACATACATCTGGATTAAAATGGTTTTCTTAATGTATGAAAAGTGCATTTTTTTTATTTACTTTTACACATAAAACAGCCATTGCAAAACCACTTCACATCCTCAGAGAACTTTAATGAACTTGGCTGTATGTTTTGCACTGGAGGATTTTAACAGGAGTGTTATGTATTTCTCACACTGTGGTACCCCAAATCTCACAGTGATACACAATAAGACAAAAACATTTTGGCTCACTGTATCCCATCATGTGACCACATCCTGTCATCTTTCTAAGAACAAGAAAAAAAACCTTTGAATACAAGAGATGAATAGATAACACTTTCAACATGAACATACAGTAAATATGGGTGATCTTGTCAGTGTTGTATGTGTTGTTGTTGTTGTTTAGTCGTTCAGTCACGTCTGACTCTCTGTGACTCTATGGACCACAGCACGCCAGGGGCATCTCTCAGTCACTGCCCCACTGAGCTCCATGAAGTTAATTTTAATTGCTTCAGTGACCTCATCTATCCATCTTCGCCTCTGTTGTCCTGTTCCTGTTGTGCCTTCAATCTTTCCCAGCATCATTGTCTTCTCTAGGGAATCCTGCCGTCTCATAATATGGCAAAAATATTTGAGCTTCAGCCTCATGATCATACCTTCTAGTGAACAGTTTGTCTTGATTTCCTAAAGTTTTGATTTATTGGACTTCTTGCAGTCCAAGGGACTCTAAGCAGTCTTCTCCAACACCAAAGTTCAAAGGCGTCATTTCTACGGAGCTCAGATTTATTTATGGTCCAGCTCTCATATTCGTATGCTACTACTGGGAATACCATAGTTCCAACTATGCAGACCTTTGTTCATGGTCCATATTGTTGGAGTCGAGCTTGTAGCATCTTAAGCATTACCTTGCTGGCATGTGAAATTAGTGCAATTGTTCGATAATTGGAGCACTCTTTGGCCCTGCCTTTTTTGGGATTGGGATGTAGGCTGACCTTTTCCAGTCTATTGGCCAATTGTGCTATCCTCTGGAATTCTGCATTCATTTGGACAAATCTTTTCTTATCTCCACTACCTTTCACTTTCCTTTTTTCCTGGGCTACTTTCAAGGCCTCATCAGATAGCAAGTTTGACTTCTTACTTTTCTTTCTTTTAGGGATATTCTTTGTTTCAGTTTCCTGGATTAGGTTGCAAATTTCGGTCCAAAGTTCTTCAAGCATTCTATATTCCATGTCTAGCACCTTAAATTTATTCTTTACTTCCACTGTATATTCACAAGGGATATTATTTATTTTGTATCTACTTTGTCTGATGATTTTCCCTCTTCAGTGTAATTTTCAACTTTGCAATAAGAAGCTCATGGTCTGAGCTGCAGCCAGCTCCAGGTCATGTTTTTGCTGACTGTATAGAGCTCCTTCATCTTTGGCTGCAAAGTATATATTCAATCTGATTTCTATGTTGTCCATCTGGTGATGTCCATATGTAGAGTCATCTCGGAGGCTGTTGGAAGAGGGTGTTTGTTACAACCAGAGAATTATCTTGACAGAATTCTGCTAATCTCTGACTTGCTTCATTTTGTAAACCATGGCCAAGTTTGCAGTTATTCCAGGTGTCCTTTGGTTCCCTACTTTAGCATTCCAATCTCCTATGATGATAGTAGCATTTTTTCTTGGTGTTATATCTATCATGGTTGGAGCATAGACTTGAATCACTGTGATATTAATTGGCTTGCCTTGAATTCAAATTGAAATCATTCTGCCATTTATTGGGTTGTAACCGAGCACTGCTTTGGCCACTCTTTGATTGACTTGGATGGCTACTCCATTTCTTCTGTGGAATTCTTGATCACAGTAGAAGGTCTGGTCCCATTCCAGTCCATTTAAGTTCACCAATTCCCAGGATATCAATGTTTAACCTTGTCATTTCATTCTTGACTACATCTAGTTTGCCTTGGTTCACAGTTCTAACATTCCAGGTTCCTATTTTTAATCGATCTTTGCAGCATCAGACTTTCCTTTCCCCTACAGACACATTTGCAGCTGGGTGTCCTTTCGGCTTTGGCCCAACCACTTTATTAGCTCTGGTGTTACTTGTACTTGCCCTCTGCTCTTCCTCAGTAATGTGGTAGACACCTTCTGACCTCAGGGTTTCATCTTCCGGTGCCATATCGTTATGTCTCTGGTTGTGTCCGTCAATAAAGTTTTCTGAGCAAAGATACTGGATTGGGTTGCCAGTTCCTTCTCCAGTGGACCGAAATTTGTCTGACCTCTCTGCCATAACCTGCCATCTTGGCTGACCCTACATGGTAGAGCTCATAGCTTCATTGAAGTACACAAGCCCCTTTACCACAACAAAGTAGCGATCCAGGACTAGTTGCAGTAGTAAATTGCCCTTAAAAAATGACGGTATAATTTAAAAAATGTCTCTCCCTCCCCATCCCTCCTTTGTGTCTCCCCACTTCCCTCCCCTGTGGCTACCCCCTCCACTGTGTCTCTCCCCCTTTCCTCCCCTGTATCTCTCCCACCCCCTTCCCTCCCCTGTGTCTCTCCCCCTTCCCTCCCATGTGTCTCCGCCCCCTCACCTGTGTCTTTTTCTCACTCTCCCCTCCCTTGTTTCTCTTCCCCACTTCCCTCCCCTCTGTCTCTTCCCCACCCTCACTTGTGACTGTTCCTGTGTCTTTTCCCCCACCCCTGTGTCTTCTCGTTCTCCCCTCCCCTGTGTCTCTCCCCCTCTCCCTCCCTTGTGTTTTTCCCCTCTCCCCTTCCTTGTGTCTCTTCCCCCTTTCCTCTCCCCTGTGTCTCCCCCCCCCCGTGTCTCTTCCCCCCTCTCCCCTGTTTCTCTTCCCCCCACCCCTGTGTTAATTCCCCATATGATTCTGTCCTTTTCTGGGGTGTAACTGAGCACTGCTTTGGCAATCCTTTGATTAAAAAACATTAAATTAATGCACTTCATACCCTCTCCCCTGTGTCTCTTCCCACACCCCTGTGTCTCTTCCCCCCTCTCCTGAGTCTCTTCCCCCCTCGCCCCTCCCCTGTGTCTTTCCCCACCTCTCCCTCCCCTGTGTCTTTTTGCCCCCTCTCCCCTCCCCTATGTCTTCCTCCCCCTCTTCTCTGTGTTCTTCTCCCCTCTCCCATGTGTCTTCCTCCCCCTCTCCCCTTTGTCTTCCTCCCCATCTCCCCTGTGTCTTCATCAGCTCATGGCTGTCGCTGAGAGCTGTGCATGCGCGGCTCTGCCACGCAATGTGTGTGCACCATGTGCACGTGCTTGTGGCCGCTCCTGCAGCCGCGAGTTGCTCAAGCAGGCGCACTATGTGCGCAGGCTTAAAGCTTCCGTACAGAGCCGCACATACGCGCAGCACTGTACGGACTTAGGAAGTGATAAGTGTGCACGCTCCCAAGGAGCCTTACACGCTTACCACAAATATTGTAGTTGATTGTGAGGTGGGATAATGCTAGAACATGGGAACATTTTGATTTATTTATTTAGATTATAGTTCTGAGCACTTTTTAAAGAGAAAACATTTTGAAACCATACATACCTAGTAGTTCCAGGGCACTGACACTATAACAAATTATACCAATGACAGGGAAAAACCTTACAGAGTTTAATTTCCTCTGACTAAAAACTTATAAACTTGCTAAACAATAGCAACTTTTGTTTTCATCTATTGATTATTTTTGTATTTCATGCTCCAGATAATGCAGTTCATATAACTTATTTTAATTCAAATTGAGAATTTCAGAAAAAAATCTGTATTAAAATAATGGAATATTTGGAAAGTCAAAATATTAAAATCTCAAACATTTTAAACAAAAACCTAGTTTTATCAAAAAGAAATGTGAACACACTTTAATATATATTCATTTATAAAACTTTTAGGTAAATATATGTAGAGAATTATGACCATAGTAAAAAAAATTGCCCAATATGAAAATTAGTAACTTAAAAATGAAGTCTGAGCCAAATGAGGATTATATTGGTTATCTGAACTCAAACGTAAATTTACCAAAAGCCTCATCATCGCGATGAGCACATGAGCAACAGGGTGACCAACATCTAAGTGCACTGACAACTATACAGTGCCTGCAAAAGTATTCACCCCCGTTGGCATTTTTCATGTTTTGTTGCCTCACAACCTGGACAAGGATTAACAAGGATTGTTTGAGGATTTGCATAATTTAATTTACAGAACATGCCCACAACTTTGAAGATGTTTTTTTTTATTGTGAAGCAAACAACAAATAGGACAAAATAACAGAAAAAGTCAATGTGCATAACAATTGACCCCCTTAAAGTCAATACTTTGTAGAGCCATTTTTTTGCTGCAATCACAGCTCCAAGTTACTTTGGATAAGTCTCTATGTGCTTGCCACATCTTACTACTGGGGTTTTTGCAGATTCCTCTTTGCAAAACTGCTCCAGCTCCTTCAAGTCTGACCACAGATTTTCTATTGGATTGAGGTCTGCCCTTTGACTAGGCCATGCCAAAACATTTACATGTTTCCCCTTAAACCACTCAATTGTTGCTTTAGTAGTGTGTTTGGGGTCATTGGTAAACCTCATACCTAGCCTCAAATTACCTTGTATTTAGCACCATCCATCTTAACCTCAACTCTGACCAGTTTCCCAGTCATGGCTGCTGAAAAACATCCCCACAGCATGATACTGCCACCACCATGTTTCACTGTGGGGATGGTGTTTTTTGAGTGATGTGATGTGTTGGGTTTCTCCAGACAGAGTTTTCTTTGATGGCTGAAAAGTTCAATTTTAGTCTCATCAGACCAGAGCACCTTCCTCCATACATTTTGGGAGTCTCAACGTGCCATTTTGTTTTTTGCTGAAAGTAATGGCATTCTTCTGGCCACTCTGCCATAAAGCTCAACTCTATGGAGCGTGCAGCTTATTGTCATCCTATGTACAGATACTCCAGTCTCTGCTGTGGAACTCTGCAGCTCCTCCATAGTTACCTTAGGTCTCTGTGCTGCCTCTCTGATTAATGCCCTCCTTGCCCGGTCCGTGAGTTTTGGTGGGCGGCCGTCTCTTGGCAGGTTTGCTGTTGTGTCATGTTCTTTCCACTTGTTTATGATAGATTTGATGGTGCTCCTGGGGATCATCAAAGATTTGTTTTTGTTTTTTATAACTTAACTCTGACTTGTACTTCTCAACATTGTCCCTTACTTGTTTGGAGAGTTCCTTGGTCTTCGTGGCAGTGTTTCGTTAGTGGTGCCTCTTGCTTAGGTGTTGCAGCCTCTGGGGCCTTTCAAAAAAGGTGTGTATATTACATAGTTACATAGTATTTAAGGTTGAAAAAAGACTTTCAGTCCATCAAGTTCAACCTTTTAAGATCTCCTCTGATCTGCAATATGCGGATTAAATATTAATTCATTACTTGTATTTAAAATAAATAAATAGATCAATTCCCTCTTGATCCCTGACACCGGCGACCGGACCTCTCCCTGGATCAATACTGCCTCTCTAATTATCCATGATAACCCTGAATTCCCTTTTTAATTAGAAATAAATCCAGTCCCCTTTTAAAGATATCTATGGAATCCGCTGTCACCACCTCCTCTGGTAGAGAATTCCACAGATTAACCACCCTTACTGTGAAGAACCCTTTTCTTTCTTTAAGGTAGAATCTTTTTACTTCTAACCTCAAGGGATGTCCTCTTGTCAGTTGAAAACCTCTTGGCACAAAAAGCTCCCTTGACAAATCTTTATACTGACCCTGGATGTATTTATATAAGGTAATCATATCTCCTCTTAGACGCCTTTTTTCTAGAGAAAATAAGTTTAATTTGGTTAGTCTTTCTTCATAACTTAGCCCCTCCATTCCCCTAATTAGTTTTGTTGCCCTCCTCTGTACCTTTTCCAGCTCTAAAATGTCCTTTTTATGAAGTGGTGACCACAATTGTTCTCCATATTCCAAATGAGGGTTTACTAGAGATTTGTATAGTGGCAGAATTATATTTTCTTCCCTGTCTTCTATACCCTTCTTAATAAATGCTAATATTTTATTTGCCTTTGCAGCTGCTGCTTGGCTTTGAGCACTGTTACCTAGGTGGTTGTCCACAAGCACTCCCAAATCCCTTTCAATATCTGATACACCTAGATTTGCTCCATTAAGATTATAAATTGCATGGCTATTTTTCCTTCCCAGATGCATAACTTTACATTTATTCGTATTAAATCTGCCATTTAGATGCCCATTCCTCAATTTTATGTAAATCCCTTTGGAGGGAAAGCACAGCACTATCTGATTTAATTACCTTGCACAACTTCGTGTCATCAGCGAAAATGGAGACACCACACTCCAATCCTACCTCTAAGTCATTAATAAATATGTTAAAAAGGAGAGGACCTAATACTGAACCCTGAGGAACCCCACTTACCACATTAGTCCAATCGGAGAATGTTCCATTTACAACAACCCTTGGCTTCCCGTCTTTTAGCCAGCTCTCAATCCATGAGCAGATATTTACTGCAACTCCTGTATCTCTTAGATTTCACAATAGTCTCCCATGTGGCACTGTATCAAAAGCCTTTGCAAAATCCAAAAAGACTACATCCACTGAGTTGCCTTGATCCAGGTTCCTACTAACCTCCTCATAGAAACTAATTAGATTTGTTTGACATGACCTATCCCTCATAAATCCATGTTGATTTCTACTTATAATCCTGTTCAAATAGACATATTGTTGTATATTATCCCTTATTAACCCTTCTAAAAGCTTCCCCACTACAGAAGTGAGGCTCACTGGTCTATAATTCCCCGGATTTGCTCTTGCTCCCTTTTAAATATAGGTATCACATCAGCTTTTCTTCAGTCATCTGGTAGAGACCCTGTGCTGAGTGAATCTTGAAAAATCACATATATAGTTGTGAGCGCACGGGTCGTTGCTCACGCTTGCGGGCTCGCGCAGCGAGCCGCGGCCCTCGCGTAGCGAGGTTACTGGGCAAGGGCCTCAGTTGCTGGCATGGAGCGCCGAAGGCGCTCCATGCCAGCAACTGAGGCCCCTCGCCAAGCGAGGGCCTCAGTTGCTGGCGAGGTCACTGGGCAAGGGCCTCAGTTGCTGGCATGGAACGCCGA
The DNA here is from genome assembly GCA_027410445.1 of Discoglossus pictus. NCBI lineage: Eukaryota > Metazoa > Chordata > Amphibia > Anura > Alytidae > Discoglossus > Discoglossus pictus. The sequence goes on from CM050163.1 coordinate 387,774,497, forward strand.
AGGCGCTCCATGCCAGCAACTGAGGCCCCTCGCGAAGCGAGGGCCTCAGTTGCTGGCGAGGTCACTGGGCAAGGGCCTCAAACCCTCGCAAACTTCACTTCGCTACTCAAAAAACACGACACACAAATTACGACACTCGCTACATTTTACGAAGAACGCAAACAACCTACGAAACACGTTATAACACATTACGACCTCGCAAACATCGGACGCAACACGCCGACATACAAACATTTAAAACACAATACATACACACAGCACATACATAAAAACCTTACCTACACCAAGAGGGAGCACCCAGGACCTCAAAAATGCAACTTAGACCTCGATTTTACTCCAAATAAAAGAGTTTTCAGACTAAAAAAAAATCTAAGCGACAGAAAAAATAGCCGCCGAACAAAACGAAAACGAGGCTACAGCACTCTAAACTCGCAAAACACCACAAGAAACTCGCAAAACACCACAAGAAACTCGCAAACGCCACAAACCACCTACGGATATTCATACCACACAGTGCACACATTCAGCATGCTTACACAGCAGCTACACACCACTAATGCTGCAGCAACATCAACACAGATTGCCAGCTCTTCATCACAATGCTTCAAAATAGGTACAGTATATTCATTTAGTAATGTTTTACATATTTCATTATTATACACCAAACAGCATTAGCTACCTTACAATTTCATTGCCGTCATTTTTTGACGGGCAATTCGCTAGTTAAATATAATGGTTTGGCTATTACAGAACCCAGTTCCCTTAGTACCCTTGGATGTATTCCAACATGTAATGACAGTTCATGTGACACTTAGATTGCACACAGGTGGACATCATTTCACTAATTATATGACTTCTGAAGGTAATTGCTTGCACGAGAGCTATTTATGGGCTTCATAACAAAGGGTGTGAATACATACGCACATGCCAATTTTCTGTTTTCTATTTTTTTTAAATTGTTTTATCTATATATTTTTCTCATTTCACTTCACCAACTTAGACTATTGTGTTCTGATCCATCACATTAAATTCAGATTAACTTAAGACTGTAATGTAACAAAATACGTAAAAAGTCAAGGGGGGTGAATACTTTTGCAAGGTACTGTAATTTTTTTATTTATTTTATTTTACATTTCAAAAAAATTTCTTTTCTATTTCTATTTATTTGCTTAAAATACTTCTTATGTTAAAAGATAGTCCATTTACAGCAGGCATGGTAATTATACTAAAGTCATCTTAAAAAGCATTTTCACATTTCTATTCTTGTTCTTCAGGATATAAAATTCTGAATCTTTCTCTTTGATAGAGGTTGTCTCTCTAGTTTTCTCTGAGAATATTTGAGATTTTAATAAGAATTTGATATTTAAAAATATGGAATACAAGCAATAAAGGTGAAATGCTATTTTTAGATATTAAAAGTATAGATAATTAAAAAAATATATTTATAGTCATTAATTATGCATTTGAAATGTGAATGAAGTGTGATATTTATGGACATATGGCTCGTGATCCAAAAGAAAGCTATCCTATTACTTTCAGGCTCTTAGGATTTTTGATTAGCATGGGAATTTTTATTGCTTGGAATTGTATTGATTAATTAATTAAACGATTGTGTTCCAAGAACAAACCATGGTGTTGAGCTCTTACCTTTGCAAGTAGTTTTTATTTAGCACATAATGTGCTTCTGGTCTTATACAAGTGGGTACTATTTTCCCTCCTCAACTCCCTTTAGAGAGACAGAGAGAGAGACCAAAGTAATGTAAAAGTATTTAAGATATTTCTCCATACAAATTATTATAATTCACAGTTAATAGAATTAGACTACTACAAAAAAAGCATTACATATAATAAGCAAATGGAGCATTCAATGACTGCAATCACAACTGACAGAGGGACACAAAGTGAGACACAAATATATAGAGACAGCAGACAATGTGAGTGAGACAGAGAGAAAGAGATATAGAGAGGCATAAACAAAGTGAGACAGAGAAAGAGACAGAAAGACAAAAAATGTTGCTTAGAAAGAGATATATCCAGACAGTGAGACAATGACACACGACTCATGAGACAGAGATAAAAGCATGTGGTAATTTATTCACCATGCTGCTACTCTTATCCCCAGAAAACTCCTCATAACTCCACAGCGCATTCTAAACCAGATCATTTCTTAACCACCCTACTTGTGCATGTTTCATTCTGCTGCTGCAGACAATGAGGGACCACCCAACATTGATTTTGGCTGGCGGTACACAGTGGCAGCCATAGGCCACTAGGTGGCGCGGTCGCTTTTTCAGTGCATTTCTTAGGGCTTAGTTTTAGGGTTAGGTGTTAGGGCTTATTGTTAGGTGTTAGGGTTAGGGTACTGGCAGGTTATAAGCTTTACACTGCCATTAAATTCAGTGCCATCTTGGCCGCAGGCCTCTAGTGGCCCATGATCGCCACTGCTTGCGGCCAGCGAACAGGAAAGATCCTTGATATTTTGCCAGATTTTGGCTTTAAACAGTGACTGCATAAAGTAGCAATCAGAAAACAGGTGAAATAGCAAACAGATTATAAACACATGCTTTAACTACAAGGTCATCGGTCTTTCTACAATCAAGTATCTTTCTCATGTTGATCTCACCTAAATCTACAGTTTCCCCTCATATGGATTATTATATTAATTTCTGTGATATCATTACTTAACACATTTAATTCTTATCTTGTTGTTTTTTTAATTTACTGTTTATTCTAATGTATAACTCTTTTTGTGTTTTATTGTTATGCTTTGAAGACTTATACTCATTAATTTACCCCCACCCTTTAATTTAAAAATGTTTATTTTTCCCCCAGTAGCTTTTAACCTTACCATTGCAAGTTAACTGCTATTAAACACATCAGGACATTCGACTTTCTGTAGCCAAATATCTGTTAAACTCTCCCATTGCAAGAAAACTCCTATCAATTCCCTCCCTCCCTGCCCCTTAAACACCCGCCCCTGTTTATTCCTAATTTATTGATTCACTCAAATTACCTGATCAATTATCTTCACCTGCTTAATATTCCTAATTATTCCTCTAATATTTCACTCTCTGTCACAATGTTTTCTTCTTCCTTTTTATCTCCTGCCTTGTTTATCAGACTCTCCACCCCATTTTCTCCTTGTCATGTCTGCAACAACTTAAACATCTAAACTTGCCTCCTCTACTCCACTCTTCTTTGCTCCCATGAGCTCCAGTCCTTCCTCCAGTCATTATCTCCTCCATCTTCAAAAGGTTTAAGCAGAAACCATTCTGCAAGTCCCACTCTCCTCTCCTATCACTCTCGTGGCTTATTTTGCTGGGTGCAGGAGATGTATCTCCTAACACTGGCCTCTCATTCATTCCCACCTTTTATCAGCTATGTTCAATCCCCAGGGCAGCAAACCCCCAAAACCACCATGACTTAATACCCATCACCTGTCAAAAACCTTACATTTTGCCCTTCTCAAGTGCCCTCTGGAATGCAAGGTCTATTTGCAACAAACTCACTTTCACTCACGACCTCTTTATTTCCATCTCCCTCAATTTACTGGCTATCACTAAAACCTGGCTTAATCCTTCTGACACTGCCTCCCCTGCAGCACTTTAATTTCAGTCATACACCTAGACCCAAGAATAAGCAAGGTGGAGGTGTGGGCGTATAACTTTCTTCTTGTTGCACATTTAACTGTATTACCCCTGTATTCCCTCCCTCCAATTCTCATTTTCTGAAGTTCACACAATCAGTCTCTTCTCACCCATCTCTGCGAGTTCTTACCACCTTCCGGACTCCTGGACCAGCCTCTCAATTCCTGGACCATTGTGCCTCCTGGCTTCCTCACTTTCTCTCTTCCACCATACAGCCGCAAAACTACTTGCACTTACCTCTTCCCTTGGCCTCTCAAAATTGACAGAATCCTGAACTCACCATGATGGTCACTCCCTTGATCTAATTTTTACAAACCTCTGCACTATATCCAACCTCATCATCTCCCCACTCCCTCTTTCGGACCACTATCTCCTAACCTACAGCCTCACCACACCTTCTACCCTCTTCCCTTCTTCACGCTTTGCCCCGAGAACCCACAGAAACTTGAAATCACTTGACCCACAATTTCTTTCCACAGTGCTAAAACAGCTTCTTTGTCTGATCACCAACCTCACTTGCTCTGACATTGCCACCACACATTACAATTTGACCCTGACTTCAACCCTTGATACGCTTGCCCCTTCACCACAGATAGATACACTAACTCTTGGTTAAAACCATAGCACACTACACAAAAGCACCACATCCAGAGATGCTCCTGCACCGCTGAACATCTATGGAGGAAATCTTGCACTTCAGCAAACTTTCTCCACTACAAGTTAATTCTGCACTACTATCACTATGCCCTCAATCTTGCCAAACAGCGCTACTTCTCATCACTAATATCCAATTTAGCCTCCAAACCCAGCAAATGTGGATTGTATGTAACTACATATCTATTATCAACCTTTTGGCCACAAATAATAGCAGTTTAACCTTCTCTAGTTTTATACAAAGGGTATCCATCACAATTGGCATAAGTTTGCATTTGAAATTGTTTTGGAAACTCTTTTGTACATTTTTTATTTTCCACACATGGTGAATTTGGAATGATATCTCCACATGGACCATGAATCATTCTATTTGTTACAATGTCATAAAATATTGAATATTTTTCTGGATGTGGCAGTTCAGCAGTAATTACTGAATCCACTCTGTCTGCTGTATTCAATTTATCTTTTTTTTGCACGATTAAAAGTATATGTGCATGTGGCAGGCCTCTTTTTTTAAATGTAATAGTATAAAAGCCACACATTTACCAAATAAGTGTCCTTTAGTTATATCATGTATTAATGAATTTAGTTTTATTTTGAATACTCTAGCTACTAAATCTGGTCTAATAGAGGTATTTTGGCCAAGTTTCACTTTTTTCTTGATCTCTGGCCATTGTGGATTATATGCAAATGGAAAAATAAATCTGGTTTTCCAAATTTAGTCACAATAGCCATGGCATCATTGTATCTTTCTTGCATATTGCGAGGAGATCCTTGGAAAGAGGATGGCAAAATGATTGCTCTTCCAGCTGGAATGTCTCTGTTGGTAGCCAATTTAGCGACATAATCGATCAATCCGCAATATTGTTCTATACAAAGCTTTTTTTTGTTGACATTTGATAACATTTAGATTATTTGCTTCAACTTGTAGATATGAGTCAATAATCCATTGTTGTGTGATTTTCACCCACATAGGATTAAAATTATCCTTAATAGCAGTTTGTGCCACTTTATATTGCAGCATAGAAATATTGTTTCTAACACAAACTTTACTATTGTAATTTTGGTTTCCATCCTGGCTCACCATTTGAAAAGAAAATGGGATATGTAATTGGATCCAAATTACAACTTAATATATTTATGTTTATAAAAGGTTGCTTTCATTGCGTGGATATATTCTAATATCCAGCTGAAATGGTGGTTCACCATTATCATTTTTAGAGACCATGGCAACCTCATTTACTGTTGGTAAATTATAACTTCTTTGATCAGTATTGCGATCTCTTTTCAGAACCATATTTACTCTTGGCATTGGCAATTGATGTATTTGAGCATGTGCCTGTTGTACGTTTCAACCTCTGCTAATTTTTTGTATGCATGACTATATGGGTTGTTGGCTATAATGTTATCCAGCTGTTCAAAGACAATGGGTAAGCATTGTTTTTTTTCAGGAAGCATCATCCATTGTTCAACAGCTTCCATTGTATCTAAGACATATATCTGTGCAAATTTCCTTTGCTCTCCTGCTTGTGGGTGTGAATGTGAAGTCCGGTGGTAAATTTATCCTTGTACTTTAAAACAGTAAGGGCCATGTCCTGGCACATTTTTTGCTAATGTAGCACCCATTTAAGCAAATGAAATCGCACTGTTATAAGACCTGATGTTTTTTTTTTTTAATTACTATCATTTGAAAATGTTGGATCACTCATTATACTTTTTAAATATTCTGGAAATGTGTGTCTTTCTGGAAGTCTTACCTTTCCTTTCTGACAGCACCTAATAAACTTTCCATCAGTTGGTCTTTCCTTGAGAAAATTATAGGCCCCACAAAACTGACAACCCACATTGAGTAATCCACAATAATGACTCTCTGCTGGTAGGGCTGTAAATAAGGGACTATTCTGAGCTTCCTCAACACAGATATCACTAAAACTTTGTATATCAACATCAGTGTCATGTGTATCAACATTGGTGTCATTAGGCAATATTTGGTCATTAGGTAATGGTTCACAGACATTATGTTTTTTACTTTTTCTTTTCTTTGTAGCTCCTTTTTCAGTCCTTTTTCTTTTATTGGAAAGTCTCTGTCAGCCTTCTTTTCTTAATCTTTGTGAAGTCTCGGGTGACTGTGCATCTCTCCATCTTTGATTCCGTTCCCTTGCCATTCTTCCTTTCCGTTCTTTTTTTCCCGCCATTGTAATATGTCATTGTAAATACAGGCGTTTTATTTTCAATTGTACTGTTTTGTTATATAGCAAACAATGGCAATCATAACATTACTAAGATTTTTTTTTACTTATCTGAAGTATTAATAGATTAAGTTTTTTTCCACTTTGTAATGGTCTTGTAGTTGTGGCTTTTTATTTCTTCCAATCCATAATATATAATGTGTTTTTTTATTGTACATATTGTTTTTAACTGTCATCAATTCAAAACCTAAGCAGCATTAATGAAACAGTAAAATTACCTGAAATGCATTAGTCATTTTTTCATTAAATTTATTAAGTAATCAATGTTTGATTTTTAATTGGCATACAGGAAAACATAAAGAGTTAAGCATATATAAATATTCATCAATAAGGTCAGTGTAAAATATATATATATATATATATATATATATAATTAATTAATAAGTAATTAATAAATTAATATATGTTCATTAATCAATAATTGTCATCATTACAAAACATAAATAGCTAATGGGCATCATTAAAATGTAAATGTCATATCTAAACACAAAGATCTATGAGCCAACTATAGATTGGCCTGAAAAGGATTTGTAATGTTTTGATTCAATCAATTAATTAATTAATCAATGTATGATGTTTTTTAATTGGCAAATATTAAAACGTAAATAGCTAAACATCTATGTATTCATAAATAAGGTCAGTCTAATTTTTTTTAAATGATTAATTAAGAATGAATTCATTAACTAATTTATGTTAATTAATTAATCAATAACTGGCAGCAATGCAAAACAAAATACTTAATCCTGTTTTCCTAAAGAAGGGCTTCATGAAATTATATACCTGTAAAGTTGATGTAATTGCTGATGAAATGCTGCAGAGCTCACAGTCTGTGTTCAGGCAGGTGCAGAGATGAGCAAACTGTAAAATGACATGAAAAGCATTTTTAATATTTGGATTTGATTAATTAATTAATCATTGAAAGTATCATGTTTAATTGGCATACATGCAAAACGTAAATGCCTAAGCACCAATCTATTCATAAATAAACGCAGTATAAAATATGTAATGTAGCAGGTGTCAGCGCATCATAAACTGATGTAAACGTTTAACTGCTTTGAGGGTCCTATCCCTGTCAGCAAATGAGCATTAATACAGACATATAAGTGCAGTGTAAAATCTACATTTTCTTAGTGCAGTGTAAAATATAGGTTTATTTTTGTTGGAAATATTACTAATTAATAATTAATTCAATAATGTACGTTAATAATTAATTAATCCGTTAATGTATTAGAAAGAGCAATGTTTCTCTTTTTTTCACTGAGATTATTTGTTAATTAATGTGCCACAGTCCTCCCCTGGTGGAGGTCTCAGAGAAAACTAGACTGATTTAAATATTTAACTGCTTTGAGGGTCCTATCCCTGTCAGCCAATGAGCAGTAATACAGATATATAAGTATCATTACTAATTACTAATTAATAAATCAATGTACGTAATGAGCAGTAATACAGATATGTAAGTGCAGTGTAAAAACATTTTATTTTGTAATGGTTACTAAATTCTAATTAATAAATTAATGTACGTTAAGAATGAATTAATCAATTAATAAATATATTAGAAAGAGCTAAGCATTTATGTATTCATAAAGTAAGGGCAGTGTAAAATATGATATTTTGCACAATTATTTTTTAATAATAATTAATTATTTGTTTTAATAATAATGAATTCATTAATACATTAATATACAATTTGTTATTAATATCCAGCAATCAATAACCTGAAGAGCTAACAATCTCTTTCGATTTTCCAACATCAGAAAATGTACAGTGAGACTGTTCATTTCCTTAAGGAGAAAGTGTGAGAAATGTGCAAACTGGACTATATATAGGCTGCGTGCGTGAGGCAAAACCATTTGTTTATGTGGGAAAACATCCATTTCAGAATCGTAATGTTATTATTTGCAAGTTAGTGTTGTAAAATGGTGGCGATTGTCTATGCCTTACCCGCCTCGCGAGCATTTTCCATCCTTCCTAACAGGCTATTTTGTGACTTGTACGTTCCTGTAGTTGAGTCGCACGCTACGTCCTCATTTTGCCTCATTTTCCTATTTTTTCAGCTGTCATATTTAATCTTGCTTAGCCGATTTTGAATCTTTAAAAAATGACAAATATGCCTCGAATTAACTTGCAACTTCACTCTCAGGCTTTCTGGCTCTCCCCCTGTGCTGTTTGGGAGTTTGTAAGTTAATTTGAGATATATGCATAAAAGCTGTGTAATATAGCAGACATAAGCTTAAAGGAAGCCATGTTTAAAATAGGCTATAGATTGAAGAGCGAGGCATTTGTGGGCACATTTGCATGCCCCTGCTCAGCTTCCCAGTGTAATGCAGTGTAATAACTGTTTTTCTTGGAATTCTGAGCTGGAAACAGGTTTTTTAACTTGTTTTAGACATTCCAATGTGACCACAGATGTACTATTTATTTACTATATATATATATATATATATATATATATATATATATATATATACTTGCCACTTGCCCGTCAAAAATGACGGGGCAATAACATTTGAAGCCATGGCAATGATGTTTGCCACACAATGTAATGCTTTTGCTACTCTGAACACCTTCGGCACTCATTGCAATCCTCTCCCCTCGTGTACTTTTGCTCCTCTGAGCACCTTCGGCGATCATTGCAAACCTCCCCCCTTATGTCCTTCAAGTTGTGTGCTTTGCAACAATCATCTTTGGCGCTTATCGCAAAGACAGATATATAAGTACAGTGTTGAATATACAATTCTTTTAATGCAGTGTAAATTATTAAATGTATTCAGGTCTCAGAGCATAATAAAATTATTTAAATATGTAACTGCTTTAAGAGTCCTATCGCTGCCGGCCAATGAGCAGTAATCCAGATATATAAGTGCAGTGTAAAATGTTAAATTTTTTTAGTGCAGTGGAAAGTATACATTTTTATTTTCAATTACTAATTACTAATTATTAAATGAATGTCTGTTAATAATTAATTAGGAATTAATATTTTTTTTAGGAAGTGCAAAGCATTAATGTTTTTATAAAGTAACGGCAGTGTAAAATAAATTTAGTTTTTTTAATTTTTTATATATATATTTTTTTATAATAATTAATTAATTAATTAGTAAATTAATATACTATGTATTTCAAATTAACATATCCATCAATCAATATCCTGAAGAGCTAACTATCTCTTTCGTACAGTTTCACTGTTGCTGCCCTGAGGAGAAAGTGTCAGCGATGTGCCAAGTGTGGAGTATAAATAGGCTGCGTGCGCGAGGGCAACCGTTTGTTTATTCGAGTAAAGCACCATTTTAGAATCGTAATGTTATTATTTGCAATTTAGTGTTGTAAAATGGTGGCGATTTTCGACTGTTGAACATCTACAAATTTGGCTTAAATTTGCGTGGAACCTCACTCCCAGACATCCTGGCTGTTCCCTCGTGCTGTGTGTAATGTTTTTTATTTTGTGTGTTTTTCTTGTTTTTCAATTTGCGCAGTTCGGCCGTTAACTTCGCATTTTTGCAGCCTCGTATTTTTATTTTCTGTCCCGCGTTCCTCAACTGCTTGCAGCCTAAGGCAATCCCGCGTTTCCTAACTGTTTGGAGGCTAAGTCCCGCGTTTTTCAATTCCTCAACTGCTCGCCTCATTTTGTGAGGCTCGCAGGCGCCTCCGGAGCTCATCGTCTAATTGCTCCGAGTTTCAATGTCTCAACTTCGGCACTTATCAGCTAAATGTTCAGAGCTCGAAAGTCTTCTGTGCTTCAACGGCTCGCCTCACTATGCGAGGCTCGCAAATGTGACGACGAATTGCAGTTTCATAATTATAATATGTGATATATATATATATATATATATATATATTGTCAAGGGCCCCTTTTTCCAGTTTCTGGATCTTAGCCCATTAAAGGACAGACGGCTTGGCTCAAGCCACTCCATTGTATTTGTAATCTGTTTTGTCTCATTGTTTGCCAGATTCAATCACATCTGATATGCGTTAGAGACGGCAGGATGTGTATTGTGTGCACCCACTCTGTATCTGACTGCTATAAATATTGGTGACTTTTCAAAATAAAACAGTTCACTTCTGGAGACATATAGAAGTAGTGTGTCTCTTATTTTGCTACTGTTCTCTTGGATGGCTGCAAGGAGGTACTGGGAGACTCTGTAGGAACCTGCTGGGGCAGGTTTGACTGTAACAAGTCTTATCAAGCCCCCTAAGAAGAAGCAGATATGGAGTCTCTTGGTGGTTTGGAAGTTTCTGATTTCTGATGCAAGGATCCTGACCGATACAGAAGCCAGATATCAGGTTGCTGGTGCAGAGATTTCCAAGAATCCCACAGTCTTTGAGGGTAGTTAACCTATAGTCTATAGCAGGTGGCTTTAGGTTTGTATAGTTTCTATCCTCGAATTGTCACCACTGGTTGGCAGTGCTGGGATCTTGGTGCAAGAACCAGCAGCAAGGATGGGATATGGTGATCTATGCAGTTTTGAAGTCCAGTACTTTCAGAGGCTTGAGAGGGAGGCAGAAACAATTCAGCGATTTTACCAAACCTTCAAATCCAGGTCCAAGTCCAAAAAAGACCAGCAATGCATAGATGGGATCAGGGATCACATGTAGGCTTGCAGAGCAGAGGTGATCAGGGAGAAAAGGAGCCTGATCACCAGTATGCTGGAGCGACGAAGGCAACTGATTGCCACAGATGTCAATAGGTGGACAGCTATTCTAAATCAGCAGATGGCTTCCCTTGGGCTCCAGCCGGGTGAGAAGCTAGCAGAACAGCTTGAGGACCTGGTGTGATCGAAGCTCGACTTGGAACATGAGTATGTGGACCTAATGCTTCCAACTCATTCATCACAAGGGCCTTCTTCTACAGGCTTGGACTGGTGGAAGGGCTCCCAGATGTGCTGCAGGGAGATCCATGTGTGGCCTTGGAACTGCAGAGCACTGGTAAATCCTATTGGCACAATGCCAAAAGTACGTGGAAATAGACCCTGGGACAGAAGAAGAAAATTTGCTTAAACCGTTGATCCATTAAGAAATGGAGTTGGAAAAAGAGTATGAGGAACTGTTTGAGGAGGTGGGCCCAGGAGGGACCTGGCTCAAGTACTTGGAGTTACCCCATGCTTACCTAGCTGAGCTAGCAGAGGATACACTGTCAGAGGAAATGGACTGTTGGCTACACTCCTATAAGGTGGAGGGAGAAAACCAGAAGGTACCTGGAGATCTGACCCCTACAGAACAGGCAAGATCAGGGGCTGCTGGGATCTCTCCAGGATAGGGTGGCCCGGAGAACAGTCCAAACCCTGGTAGATGCAAGACCAGGGAGCAGTGTAAAGCAGCACTAGCCACTGAGAAATGGCCAACAGTGTTTGGAAAAAATCATACCCACAAACCACATTTTACTCCGAAACCCAGTCATGATACCAAATAACAGAGTCCTCTGATAATTTTCTTATTATTAGATATTATTTAGGCAAAAACGTGGATCAGCAACAAAAAATATCCGCATAACTTTTTATAATAAATTACATAAAGAACATCCATTACCCCTTCTATAAAAATGACACATTCTAGCAACAGCCAAAAAGATATTATTTATATAAGGTGATCCAATAAATATAAAAACATGTGCAGGTCACGCATTGAAACCATTCCTGGTACGTCACACTAGATGCACAAAAAAACCTCTTACTTGTTATCTCTGCGCATAGGTCAGATCTCGTTTCTAGTCAACAACTTGTTGTTTAACCTTGGGTCTGGCTTCCAGAACATATTTCTTATAGGAAGAATGACTTGTTTACAGTTATAGAATAAAACACAATGATTTTATAAGTGAAAGATATAATTAACTGTTTCATACCTCATGGCCTGCAATGGACTAAGTACTGTTTCAGAGCTAAAGTTCACAAGTGCTACAAAAGTGATGAATGCTGTATATATATATATATATATATATATATATATATATATATATATATATATATATATATATATATACACTAAATAATGTATGGATATTTGTATTTTACCATAATAGGAGCTGGAGACTGAACAGTTGGCAGGAGGGTGCAAGCCCTGAGATTCTGCCAAACTACCCATGGACTACCCAACTACCCATTTGCCCCAGATCGGGCAAACCTGTCCTGAACCACAGACTGCTGATGTTCAGGTGCCAAGTCTGACAGTCATGGAGAGTGTGATGACAGATCTGGGCATAAGGCTATCAGGAGAGGGGGCATCCCCTGAGACCCTGAAGCTCTTGCTTAGAATGGATCAGGTGGATCCAGATAAGTGTGGGAGTTCAGGTGAGGGCACTGAACCGGAGACCTTGAGGAAGAAGTTGCTCCACTCCCAAACCCTAAGAGGCTCCACTCTCAAACCCTGCAGAGTTACCAGCAGGGCTGACGGGGATTGCTTCAGTCCAGGCAGAGTTAAATGATATGGGCAAGCGGCCCGCGGTACCAGAGGACCTGACACAGCTTACCGTAGCTGCATAGGTAAACCCAACCTTACCAGCCCTAGAGGATACTCACCCTAAGGAGCTACAAACCCCAGCAAAGTCTGCTACCCTGGGTGAGCCTCAGCCAGGAAAAGGCCTCCATTCAGAGACCTTAATCTTGAGTCCTGCTCTGTTTTTCTCCAACCCTGCCTTGACAACTGACCCAGAGGAAATTATGCCAGCGAGGAAGTGCATTTTACCCCTACCTGAGCTGCTCCCTAGATGGAATACCCCACAGCCATGACCCGCCTGTGGCCAAGGGGTAGCAGTATGCCCCTGGATGAGATTGTAGTTCATGAGACCTTGGATGTATTCCCAAGATTGATGCCTGCAGTTTGGGGTGGGTTATTGAAGGAAAAGGAGCTGGGATGGGGCTGTGTTGCTACCTGGGACCCTGAGGATTGGGATCCCAGATGTTGTGCAGGAAAAGGGGGAGAGTGGCTAAGAAGTGGCTGCTAGCCCAGATACCCCCTGGAAGGGCTGTACAAATGGACTATGTGCCCAAGAACATACATACATTGGTTTTAGAGACTGTGGACACTTTCCTGAAGGATAGGCAACCCTCCTCCCAGATCGGGCAAACCTCCTACCCCCTCCAGGAGGAGGACATGCACTGGGACTTATGCAGGGGCCAACATTTTTTCTTTGGATGGGGACTTGAGCTTGGGCTATGGGCTGCAGTTCAAGACTATTATCAGTTAAGGATCATAGCCCCAGAACTGCTGTCTGGAAAGAGGGGGTAATGTAAAGGACCTGTTTTTCCAGTTCCTGGATCTTAGCCAATTAAAGGACAGATGGCTTGGCTCCAGACACTCCATTGTATTTGTAATCAGTTTTGTCCCATTGTTTGCCAAATAAAGTTGATCACATCTGATTAGAGTTAGAGACGGCAGGATGTGTATCGGAGGTTAAGCCTATTGCCTTCAGGAAGCTACTGCTAGACCCCATGTGTGGTCATCTCCTGTAATTGTCTTCCACATCCTCTCATTGTTACATTGTGTACACCCGCTCTATATCTAATTGCTATAAATATTGCTGACTTTTCAAAATAAAACAGTTCACTTCTGGAGACACAAGTAGTGTGTCTCTTATTTTGCTACTTTTCTCTTGGATAGCTGCAAGGAGGTACTGGGAGACTTTGTAGGGACCTGCTGGGGTAGGTTTGACTGTAACAAGTCTTATCAAGCCCCCTAAAAAGAAGCAGATCTGGAGTCTCTTGGTAACCTGGAAGTGCTGATTTCTGATGCAAGGACCCTGACCGATACAGAAGCCAGATATGAGGGTACTGGTGCTGAGATTTTCATGAATCCCACAGTCCTTGAGGGTAGTTAACCTGTAGTCTATAGCAGGTGGCTCTGGGCATGTATAGCCCCTACCCTCAGATCGTCACATATCTAGTTCCACAGGCCAGTCCTATTACTTATTATCATTAATTGTTCTTAGAATTCAAGGGCAGGTTAAAAGCAACTTACAAGACCTAACTTCAAGCACTCATACATCAGCTATTTTAGCAGCAATTTATATTGGAAAACACTTTTCGATATACTGTTCCATCCTCTATCTAATAGTGTACAGAACATGGTGACTTTAGGGTCTCTTTAATTCTTCAGTTGCCTTGACTGAATTAAGATTTTTAATCCTAGAAGGTAAATCTGTTTAGCAACTCTGAGCAGCAGAACTCTTCAGTGACTCAAGATATTGAGACATCATGGAGCAGCATGTATAGAGAAAGTGTCTAGATTTAAAAATGTAAAGCAACATTTAACTATTTTGTACTGTTAGCTTTTATGTTTATATATTATTATTATTTATTTATGCTTATGTTAAAAAAAATCATTTCATCAAATAGCTGAAACATTTCTCTACAATAGAAAAAATACATTAAGTATTCTCACTATTGTAAAATTTGTGCAATTTTACAATAAATAATAATACAGGTTTGCATTAATACTAGTCAAATCTTTAGAAAAATAACATGTGTCACTCAAAATAGCACTTTTCCTTTTCATATTTAATTAAACAGATGTTGTGTGTTTTAATAGTAATTATATCAGTTAATTAGAGTGAATTAGGAGACCACTGTATGAGTCGTAAAGCTAATTTTTAAAAATTAGAAAATGAAGTTGGAATGCTTCTGCTGTATACTGAAGACATCCATTATACACTGTTAAAGACTGCATGCATAAGAGAGGTGTTTCTGCAGGAGCAGGGCTTGCAATTATATTTGCAAGTCACCTGCTTTTGAGTATTTCTGAGGGGAAATGAGTAGGGTAAAATACCAAAAGGTCCAATGACGTAATAAATACCCCACCTCCTCCATCATCCCTATTTCTTCTTATTGGCAAATTAAAGGTATATGGAACTCTCCTGGGTTATGAATGCATCTGATAGAGGAGAACCAGTAGTGTATGAAAACAATTTTTGAATGAAAAAATCCCAAAATAGACATTAATAGTCTTACCCTAGAGTTTGCAAAATTTCTTCAGTTTTCTGTCAGTTAGTTTTGGGAAGGAATGCCCCTAAAAATCCAAGCTAGATTAGCATAAAATGAATAATTTGTTGTGGCCAATCAGAGGCAGCTGAATATTGTAGCAGAATGGGAATTCATTTTCTGCAGTAAATCATCAAACGCCTCTCTCTCTCCCTTGATCTCTGAACTATGCTTTTACTGGCTGGAAGGTAGTTGAACACAGTATTTGAATTGGTTAGTACTAGATGCCTATGTAGGCTGCCCCGGAGTTATGGAAACCATTTTTTTAAAATAAAATAAATCTGTATGTGTATAGAATTGCTACTTGTTATGTACTGTATGTTCAATGCATAACACCTTTAATGCATGTCCTAATGCCTTTCAAGCTTTTCAAGAAATGCTTATGTTAAACATGATGAAAACTTTAACAATGGTTTTATGTTTACGACTTATTTATTATAAACATCACCCATGTGCAAATATTCATAAAAAAACATCAATAAATAATATATTTATCAAAGGTGAAAATGGTTGTAAATTTGTACAAACTATTCAACAGATATGCGCGTCAATGGTTTCCTTGTTGAGTAATAGAGAGCATCAAAGAAGCAGAGAAAAAGGAAGGCGTGAGAACCTCATACGAGAAAAAAATTATCAATATTAGGGAGACAGAATGGGGTGCGATGAAAAAGGGATGATCAGCTAGTGAGAAGCAACAGAATATAGACAGGGTTGGAGAAGTAGGAAAAGTAGATAATAAAGTAGTCTGGTAGATAATAAAGTGCACTAATATGTTGCCTTCCAAATCAACCTATCATTAGCCCAAACGCAGACTACCCAGTATATATTAGCTATCAAACTATCATATACAGATGCCAAATTACTATTCTGAAACATACAATTGATTTCAAACATCATATGATAGGAACCAAAAAGGCCCATCTATTCTGCTTATACTATCTACTTAAACATTTTTTCTAATGTTTATCCCAGTCATGCTGTGTTTGACCCTACCACTTCCACTGGAAGGTTGTTCTACTTATCTATCACTCTTTCTGTAAAGTAGTACTTTCTCACATTACCCCTAAAACTTACAACTTCTAACTTCAAATTGGGACCTCTTGTTCTTGCATTCTTCATTTTCTTGAAGACACTTCCCTCTTAAACTTTATTATATCCTTTGATATATTTGAAGGTTTCACCTGTCCGTTCTACTCTAAGCTGTACGTATTCATCTCATGAAGTCTATCCCTGTGAGTTCTATCTAAACTATGTTTAGTCCCAAGTTAATACATTTGTTTATTGTGTGGGGAAGTGTTAAATATTTTACTGACATTTAGATAGACTACATTTACTGCTCTACCCTGGTCTATAACATTGATTACATAATTAAAAAGACATTTGTCTGACATGATCTCCCAGCAGTAAAGCCATGATATCTATGATCTTGCAAAACATAAAATTTAGGTATTCAATAGTTCTTTTTTTCAAAAGTGTTACCATACTCCTGATGTCAAACTTACTGGCTTGTAGTTACATGAGTCTTCCCTGATATCTGTATCTACTATCTATCTGTATTAAAATAACAGTTAAAGCAGCACTTAAGGAATCTTCTTCCAGTAATCAGTTATGTGTTTCCTGATTAAGTTTTGTTGGAATAAAATAGTATCTGAAATCAAAATGCACCGTACACCTCTAGGTACAAGGATGATCTATCTTCGAAACTGAAAGACCTGCAGTTTTAGTAGGGACCTCTGACCACATTCAGAACACAAACGGCAGAATTATCTAAATGATCAAAGTGCAAACATGTGTCCTATAAGTCACATCCTGACAGATGGGAATGTTTCTGCGCCGCTGTGAAATTAATTGTATCATTGTGGAAATCAGCAACTGCACAATAATAAACTGCAGAGTCTTTCAGCTCCATATGTCTGATGGTTAATGTGGTACTGGAGGAGTCTGTCACATCATTGAATCTCTCTCTATTATTTGTTTTATGTCTGCTGCAGCCACTGGTTGCTTTATTCCGCAGGATATACTGTAAAACACTGTTAGGATACTGCACGTACCAGTAAAGACAGGGATAGGAGCTACTGGTTGTGTAGGTACAAGTGATGGATATAGTTTCTGTTTCTTTGCCTGTCCCTGAACGAGGCTGCTCAGCGGAATCCCCAAACACAGAATCTATAAGAGAAAAAGACAGCATTATTTAACAGTTTTTTATAAATATTATTACAACTTTAACAACCGTACAATCATATTACCTACCAGCCATAACACAGAACATGACTAACAATGTGAGTTTGAACTGTTGCATTGTGACCCCTCAGGTGCTCTAACCGAGTATTACTGAAGTACATGCTGATTGTTACTGCAAAAAAGTTATATGTTTTCATCAGCCAATCAGACGTGTTTCATATTTGAATGACAGACTGATTGGGTACTAAGTGCACATATTTCCCCTCCAATAATGGTGTAGATCTTTTAGTAATCTAGTTGCTAGGTGAAAGCATATCTGAAGGAATCCCATTCCCATGCTTTATTCTATTATGCCACATTGAAATCAGTATCTAATGACCTTTTGCAGATATACGTTGATTGTAGCAGTAGAGGAATGAGGCGACAGGGAGAGATGATGCTTTTATATTGTTATACTGTATATACCAAAAATAATGATAAAAAGGGATTTACTATTAGTTGATGAACAAACATTATTGGGATTTGGTGTTATATATCATATATACTTGAGGCCAGATAACAACCAGATTGACCAACAATTGTCCTAGGTATAGACGAAATACATGTTTTCCTGTATTAAAATAATCATTTTACTAGCAAGAAATGTTCTCCCTCCAGTAACTATTGATTTACAGTAAGTAGAGGGACGCTCCTACTTGAAAGAACTATGAAGTGTACTGCCACTAAATATATCAAGACCATGGGCGGAGCCACCGCTGGTGCAGCTGGTGCAATGCAAATGCAATCTAATTTGTGTTCATAGTTACATAGTTACCTTGGGCCTCATTCTATTATCGGCCGTAAAACGGCCGCAAGGCTGCGATTCCTTGCGGGGGTCCCGTTACCTCCCAATTCAATTATACGGCCCCGCAAGGATCTCCACTTACGGCCGGCCGTATAACTTGCAACCGGCCGTAAGCTCAGAAATCTTTAAACGCAAAAATAAATTCAAGACGGCACTGTACAGCTCTGTAAATGCTAGGGATCATATTGGGGGACACGAGGATTAATAGCAACCCCCTCTCAAGCTTGCACATCAGCCCAAATCCGAGTTTACATTAACTGTTTATTTTCCGGCCGCAGCGTGGGACTTTTTACATGGATATGTGACATAAATTAAAAAATTATTTATTTACGGATTTGAGTGTAGGGGAATGTTGTGCTATTTTTGCTAACACCTACAATCACTTTATAGTCTCCTCAGAGTGCAGGATGGCTTTATTTTGGCTTTATAATGTGCTTAATTGGTGCTAGCGGGACCTCTTTCCTGCAAGTAAGCTGCGGCTCGGTTTTAGCCTTGCAGAGAGGGTTCCCGGAGCAATAGAATAGCAACCGGGATTTTCTTGCGGCCGAAACTCTTGCGGACGTTTTAGATCAAAGGCTTTCCTCCGGCGCGAGCGGCCGCAAGGGATAGGAAGGCGCCGGCCGCAAGCCTGCCGGAATCCCCAGCCGGAGGGGAATAGAATAGCCGAATAGCTTGCGGCCGGTCCTTGCGGCCCCGCATCTCCTACGGCCGATAATAGAATGAGGGCCATAGTATTTAAGGTTTAAAATCTTCAACCTTTTAAGATCTCCTCTGATCTGCAATATGCGGATTAACTATTAATTAATTAGTTGTTATCCATGATAACCCTGATAAAAAATGCATGTTTAAAATTTTTGTAGTTGTAGGCCTCCCACTAAAACCTATACCCCCCGCAGGCCCCCCTGGGTAAGAGCATACACTTTAACTAATTTATGCTTGAGAGCAAACATGTAACTGGATATGGAGAAGCTGTACCTCTCTGCAGTTGCAACCTGTGCTCTTATTGGTTAGTCCCGCAGAATGCATATTATAGTCACTTGTCCTTGTCTCCTGCAAGGAGAGTGGGAAGAAAACTGAGTTTTATTAAAAGAAATTTCATGTAAAACATGCTGTCAGGCATGTTGTTGTTTAGTCATTCAGTCGTGTTCGACTCTAAGTGACTCTATGGATGGCAGCACCCCAGGCACTTCTGTCAGCCACTGCACCTTTGAGTGCCGTCAAGCTCATGTTCATGGGTTCAACAGCCTCATCTATCCATCCCAGCCTCTGTCATACTCTTCTCAGTGTGCCTTCAATCTTTCCCAGCCTTCTCTAAGGAATCATGATATGGCTGAAATATTTGAGCTTCAGCCTCATATTCATACCTTACAGCGAACAGTTTGTCTTGATTACCCCAAGTACTGATTTATCTGATCTTCAGGTATGTTGTATGAATGTAATAAGGTGATAAGCAATTAAAGGCACAATTTATGCAATACATAAAGTTAACACATGATTATATATATATATATATATATATTTATATATATACACACACACATACAGTATATACTGCTGTATATATATATATATATATATATATATATATATATATATATATGTATAATTGTACATATGCACTACAGACCATATAATTATTGAAATTGTTTTATGACTGGACACATTTATGGCTGGATGATGTAATAACTATACTGTACAGTATTTCATTTGCAATTTCTAAACAATAGTTTTAGGCATTGCATAGTTTAAAAACACATTACAGAAATGCAGACTTCATCTCTATAACATAATGAACTTTACACCAATACAACGCTGTTTACTGCAAGATTCAATGGTTTACTTTCTCTCTACTATTTAAGTGTTTTTTATTAGGTGGTTTAATGGAGATTAGATTCTGTTGTGTGGGGAAACTAGCCTTGTGTAATAAACCAATGTGTGAGCTGTGTACTTTGATACTACTATGAGTGTTTTGGAAAACTGACAATCACAAGTATCTTAGCCAGTCTTATACTGAGCTGTGGGATTCTGTAGGTTTCCGGCTGTCCACTCTTTTGTGGTCTCCTGAGTGATTCCTCTTCTTGCTATACCCTTTATCTCTTGGTGATAACTCCCCATTATGTGCTACAATCTGGTAACAGGAATTAGGTAACTCAGCAAGAGGAAAGATAGCAGCCCATAATTTCCATTACTAACACATTCCAAAACACAAGCTTGGTATTTATACATATCACTAATATAGTTTCCGTTGTGTGTAAAAATGGCCAGCACATACGCACAACGGAAAGTTGTGCAGTGATAGTGTGTTGCAAAGGGGTATGAAAGTATGGGAGAGAGACCAAGGGGAGGAAGAGGGTCGTAGAGAGAGAGAGAGAGATACAGGGGAGGGAGAGGGTGGGAGAGAAAGACACGAGGGACATGTCATGACCAGAAGGGCCCCCCACTGGACTTGTTGTGCTGAAAAGATATAGAGAGGGGGGGTGGGGGGAATACCTGTGGTGAAGGCTTCTTGACAGCTTCTAACAATAATATGTAAAGTGTTTCTCTTCCTGGACAAATTAAATGTAATGTGTGCATTTTCCTACACCTGACAAAAGGTCCCATTAGTTATTCAGCCGGGTAGGAACCAAAACCACAGGGGACATTCAGAAAGGTTGACAGCAATTGATTGACAGATGGACCACATAGCTAGAGGGAGAATGATTGAGGATTGGCTAAGAGGGATTTCTGAGGGGGTGTGACTTATGGGTCTGAAATATATAAATACTATGTGAGATCAATAAATGGAGTGAGTTAACATGCATAAATTGAGGTGTGCGGATTATTCTGATGAAATATAATATTTCTAAGCAGAAGGAAATATTATGAAGGACTCTGCCTGCAACTCTGCTCCTAACCACTGGGGGTTGTATTGCAGATCATATATTACACCGTCATTTGTGGCGGTCAATCAACAAGTATCAAAAATCATTTGACTGCTACTAATTACTTGTTTAAGGAATAACCACCTACATGTATTACTAAAGAGTCATGGTAATCACCAAACTGTACCCAAAGTAACAGTTACTCCTCAAAATATATCCTACACATAAAATAACTGTTCAAAAAACAAAAAAACATTTCAGAACTCTTCAGGATCACAATACAGAGTACAACAAGATCTTAGGAGCCCATAGAATATAACTAGAGCTTTGGGAGACCAAATCATAGAACATCAACCCCAGAGTTACATAGTTCTTTTAGAAGCTCCAGTTGCCATTGTAAAAAAAGTCCAAGAGTCCATGGGATGGTCCCCTAACTACACCTCTAACTTATCCTCTTGGCGAGAAAGTCTATCGGGATGTTGGGCATCCCAGTAAGGTACAGGCGCAGTGAGTCGCAGATGTGGCAGTCCTTCCTTGGGTTTGAGCTGCTAGGGTATGGTGTCCTCAGCTCTCCCCAGGTATCTAGATAATCATAGGCCAGTATAGCTGCAGCTTCTCTGGTGGTATGTTTTTGGTCCCTTCCACCAACTCTTACAGGCATGCCTCATTCGACACCTCAGCTCTACATAGGTGTTTCCCACTTTCTTGACTAGAGTACAGAACTGTTTTCGTTATTTCTCTGGGGTGATAGCGTACCAGTCAAGCAGCACCCATTTACCCAGCCCACTCCCTCTCGTATTCCCCGGTTTTGTCCCGAGGGATAGCCTGGTAAGCTACGCTGGCACGTCTGCTGAGCTGTCTGACTAGAAGCTTTACCCATTTACCTAGAGGGATCAGGTGGAGTCTGCACTGCCTGTTGATTTCCTGCAGGAACCCTTTGATGTCTTCTCGGCTTTTATCAAAGTGCTTGAAGCTGTTGTAACTTTAAGCTAAGACTTTAAGCTAAGCGGAGAGGAGCCCCATGGAATCCTTAGTGGAGGAGGGTTAGGTCCAAGACACTGCTATACCATCACAGCTATCACCTGATCCCCAGTCAGGGCTCCGCTTATTGCAGCTCTCTGTATCCTATATCTCCTCATCACCTTATCCTCCCCAACAGATTGAGAACTGGGGGGAGCATCCACTGAGGTAGCACTGCCAGAGTAGAGGTCTCCTACATCCAGCCTTTCTTCTTGCTGATTTTGAATTTGTCATCCCACTAGAGCTCCTCGATCATGGTAAGACAGTTCTTGGATCCTGGCATCGTAATACCCCTTGAAGTTCTGTGGCGGTCATGTCCTCATAGTCCGCTATACTGGTATCATGTCTCTGGATCCCACAGCTGCAACCAGTTGTGAAAACACAGTTTTCGTTGAGCTTGAAAAGGCCAGGAAGACCAATTCTACCTGCAGGTTTTTAGGTTCTTTTTATTCCCTCAGACAGAATAGCCTAAACGGAGGCTAGGATAAGTTACCAATTCTCCAGATCAAGTTTCAGTACAAGTTACAGGGTACTAGGACAAGTTGCAGAAATTAATTTTGATTTAAAAAAATAATAGATGCCTTCCCACCAAGGGGGATACGCAATGCATATGTGTTGCAAGCAGAGCATAAACTTTATTTTTCAGGTCACATATTTATAAAGTTAATTTACCAATCACCACTAGCCCCTTCCTTGGGCAAACATACATTTCACTTCTTATGCCCCATTTGAACTACCCTACGTGAGCCATGACTGTCTCCTAGGACATGGTGTAAACACAAAAAAGAAAAAGAACTTTTGCAATAATCACACTTTATCTTACACTTTTATATTTTACTAAAATATTACTTTTATTGGTATCACTAAAATCTTTTATAGCACATAAGACAACCCACATGGAAATTAATATTAAAAATATACTTGACGTTAAGTAACCAGGGAACTGGAAAAGCATTTAAAGTGATTACTACCACCTTCCCCTAGTACCTCATGAGTTAAAAAATATAATGTACAAGTTCCATTCAAAGTTTCTTTGATTTGGATAACTTTCCCTAGCTATTTTGCTTTTGGATATTTGCTCTAGTGAAACATCCCTATATATTGTTGTATTTAGTTCTTTAGAGTAACATAAGATAACTATTCATATAGGAAACTGGATAATAACATCCAATATGATATTATTATAGTTAGAGTAGTATCTTTTTGTCCCAGAATATAGCAACTGATAAAAGTATTTGGAAGAGTACTCCTGTATATAGATGTTTCTCTCTGTTTGTTCTTATATCTTTGTTATTCACTAAGGCCTCTTCTGGGTATAAATCTCAACTATGGAAGCTAGAGCAAACTAAGCTAAATAGGGTAATCACTACACTCCCTATTGCGTTTCGAATGAATCTTTTTCAAGAGTGAGTTGCCCTCCCATTATTTGAGCTATTTATAGTTTGATTATCCAATCAAAAACAGGTAGTTTACAATTGGCTGAATAACATCATGGGATTAAATGGGTGTTGTCTGTTAACAAAGCCTATGTGGCTATGAGATGATTTGATTGGATATGTAGGTCATATGACTATACAAACCCACAAAATAATGTAAATAAGGAAGTTGAAGTATTGTTGATCTATCCTCATATATTAATTCAAAGTACCTTAATAAACATATAACAAATAGGCCAAAAGTATTACACAAACATAAATTCCACATTCTAAAACTACATACTTTTGAAATCCTCTAGATTTGAACAATTGCGTCGTAAGCGCAAGTATTCTCCTTTCGGAGGACTATCAACTGTTGTTTTAGGATGTCCACTTTCTGCTTTCAATAAGCTGTTTAATGCAATTTCTTTACGGTAGAGAGTGGTCTCAGCCTGACCTGTGGATGTTTTCTTGATTTGAATATCCAAAAATTCTATAGTTTCTCATTGAATATTACTTGTTAATTTGACATTGATTTTATTGTCATTGAGAATTTTTAGAAATGACTGTAAGACTTAAAATGGTCCACTCCATAAGAAAAATATCTAATCCATATACCTTGGCCAGTTGGATATAAATCTAGTATATTTATCCATTGATGAAACAAACAGCAGTGTGTGCTCTCATCACCCCCAAAAACAAATTGGCAAAGGTGGGGGCACACGCTGTACCCATCACAGTTTACCCTATCTGCAAAAAGAATGCACCATTGAACACAAAGAAACTATGAGTCAGCAAAAATCTAAGCAGATTTAGAACAAATTCACTGTTATTTTCCACTAGCGAATTGTCCGTCAAACGATTACGGCAGTGAAATTGTAAGGTACATAATGCTGTTTGGTGTGTAATAATGAAATATATAATACATTAATAAATGAATATACTTTACCTATTTTGAAGCATTGTGTTGAAGAGCTGGCAATCTGTTTTGATGTTGCTGCAGCATTAGTTGTGTGGAGCTGCTGTGTAAGCGTGATGAATGTGTGCAGTTTAATAGTGTGCGTGCGCGAGACCAAACCGTTAGCGTAGTCGTGTACTTCCGCATTGTCGTAAAATGGCGGGTAATGTGTGGTATGCGTCTTAGCGGAATATCCGTAGGTCTTTTGTGGTGTTTTGCGAGTTTCTTGTGGTGTTTTGCGTGTTTAGAGTGCTGTAGCCAAGTTTTCATTTTGTTCGGCGGCCATTTTTTCTCTCGCTTAGAGAATTTTTGAGTGTCTAAACTCTTTTATTTTGAGTTAAATGAAGGTGTAAGTTGCTTTTTTGAGGTCCTGGATGCTCCCTCTTGCTGTAGGTAAGCGTTTTATGTATGTGTTGTGTGTATTTATTGTGTTTTTAATTTTTTTTATATGTTCGCGAGTTGCGGACGATTTTTGCGAGGTCGTAATGTGTGCTAATGTGTCTCGTATGTTGTTTGCGTTTGTAGCCTCGTTTTCGTTTTGTTCGGAAGCCATTTTTTCTCTCACTTAGAGAATTTTTTAGTGTCTAAACTCTTTTATTTTGAGTTAAATGAAGGTGTAAGTTGCTTTTTTGAGGTCCTGGATGCTCCCTCTTGCTGTAGGTAAGCTTTTTATGTATGTGCTGTGTGTATTTATGGTGTTTTGAATTTTTTCATTTTCGCGAGTTGCGGCCGATTTTTGCGAGGTCGTAATGAGTGGTAACGTATTATGTTCTTTGCGTTGCTAAGTAAAGTTTGCGAGGGTCGCAGTTGGTGTGTCATGTTGTTTGAGTTGCGACGTAAAGTTTGCGAGGGTCGAAGTTGCTGTGTCGTGTTGTTTGCGTTACAACGTAAAGTTTGCGAGGGTCGCAGTTGCTGGCAAGGAGCGCCTTTGGCGCTCCATGCCAGCAACTGAGGCCCTCACCTGTGGCCCTCGCTATGTGAGGGCCGCGGCTCACTATGCGAGCCCGCAAGCGTTAGCAACAACTCGTATGCTCACAACTATATATGTGATCACTCAAGTTTGGTTGTGGTCCCAACAATTTAATTCATACAATTTAATCACAGGACTGCACATTATTTTTTATTCCAAATCATTTATTAAGATCAAGTTTTCATATGATATTTGATTAATATCTAATCATAATGTGAAAATATATATTATCACATATAATAGTTGTCAAACTACAAATTGTCGTCACGCTTTGAGAGCTCGCGAGGGGCTGCATTTGCGGTAGGTGGAGGCTCCAACGTTGGCTGCAATGAGCTAAAGGCACGAAAATCCCCTAAGCAAGAGAAAAAATGGCTGCCGAATAAAAACGAAAACAAGGCTACAGGACCCTAAAGCCGCAAAACACCACCAAGCACATACGGCTTTTCAAAAAAGCCGTACGTGGTACAAGATACACTTTTAGCAAGGACGCTAAATCATCCACACCCGCGTACCACATCCACATTCGCCGCCATTTTAAAACACTAACTTACACAATGCGGAAGTACACAGCTACCCTAACAACTTTCCCTTGCGCATGCAGCCTATTTGCACTACACACTGCACACATTGCTAACACTTACACCTCGGCTCCACAACAGTGCAAACCGACATTGTATGCTGCAGGAACATCAAAACAGATTCTCAGCTCTTCATCACAATGCTTCCTGCATATATTACTTCCAAATAGATAAAGTATATTAATTTATTAATTTATTAATTATTTAATTAGCATACAAAAATACATATACACAAAAAAAAAACACTATCGCAATAAATATCTTATTATTATTATTATCTTTAGATATTACATTGGGAGCAAGTAACTTGACACTTTATTATAACGTGAAATCTAAATTGTTTTGCGATATTTAAATCACAATATAATATTGAGACACATACTTTATATTCTTGATACGTTGGAGAGGATGTATGGGAGCCCAGTAGATATAAGAGGCACAACTTCACATATCAGTTCATTTTGTAACCACAAATTATTGGACACATTAGTAATGATCTAGACACTGCATTTAAGAATGCCCATCTGTTATGTGATGTTTTATGTTACATTATGACTGGTTGCATTGGGTTCAGACTTAAGCCTTTCATATAGTAGATCAGAATACCACCAATTTGATATTGGACAATACACTGCGGTCAGGAGATATGATGATCCTCAGATTTAAAAAGAGATTTAAAAAGAGAAGTGGGGGATTTATGTCTTTGTAACACTTCCTACAGTAAATAAAAAGTACATCTGTGTTCACATTTGAATGTTTAAAGCAAGTTAAAAAACCTGCTTCATGCAAATGTGCCCACAAATGCCTCGCTCTTAAATCCGCAGCCATTATCAAACACGGCTTCCTTTAAACTTATGCATGCTGTATTAAACAACTTTAATGCAAAGCCAAGGTTGGATTAAACACAAGCTGAGTATCCAATCCATGTACAGCTGTTTCAAGCTTACTGGCTATCATCAGCATGGAGCGGGATCTCAGCTTGTGATGTGGACATTATGAGGAGGTAGTTCACCACAAAAATCATTTATAATATGGTGGGCAAAAGAGCGATAGAAGCCCTCCACCGTACAGTAGTACAGTAAATAAAAAGTACATCCGTGTTCACATCTGAATGTCTAAAGCAAGTTAAAAATCCTGCTTCCAGCTCAGAGTTCCGAGAAAAACAGTTATTACACTGCATTCTGGGAAGCTGAGCTGGGACACACAAATGTGGCCACAAATGCCTCGCTCTTCATTCCATAGACATTATCAAACATGGCTTCCTTTAAGTTTATGCATGCTGTATTACACAGCTTTAATGCAAAGCCAAGGTTGAATTAAACACAAGCTGAGTATCCAATCCACGTACAGCTGTTTGAAGCTTACTGGCTATCGTCAGCATGGAGTGGGATCTCAGCCTGTGGTGTGGAGCTTAAGAGTAGTTAGTTCACCACAACAATCATTTATAATATGGTGGGCAAAAGAGTGATAGAAGCCCTCCACTGTAAAGTAGTACAGTAAATAAAAAGTACATCTGTGTTCACATCTGATTGTCTAAAAAAGTTAAGTTTTATGGCTCTGTAAGTGAAGACCAAAAACACAGGCCTGTGTTATTACTGACCTAAACAGATAACCCTGGATAGAAAATGTGTAATGATAACAAGAAAGCCAGACCCCTCTATACATCTGGAAATCATGTGGTTGGGGGGTATGGCAAGCTATTTGCCCAGGACAATGGGATAGAACTAGGAGGACGTTTTGTGGTGCTTTTATATATCTCTGTAACAATAAAGAAGTGTTCATTCTCCATACACTAAACACTGGTGTGGTCTAATCTCTCGGCGGTCCCATGACTGATGTCCGGATCTAAAAAGCTGGTGTGCTGAGATGAGAACAAAGTCACAGCTAATAACTGGTCCCTGTAAGATAAAGCAGTAAAAGAAGGGGTACAGGGAACCCTCAGTTTTCGGGTTGTGACAATAGGCAAGTTTCACTAGAGCAAATATCCCAAAGCAAAAAAGCTAGGGAAAGTTATCCAAATCAAAGAAATTTTGAATGGAACTTGTACATTGTATTTTTTAACTCATGACGTACTAGGAAAAGGTGGTAATAATCACTTTAAAGGGTTTTACAAGGGGTCGAGGGCCCTTGCTATCACCTACCTCTGGCAGGATTTGGGCATAGCAGGGGGTAGTTAGGTAGTGTAAATACTGGAAACATAGTGCCGGGATGAGGGGCCTGGGTCTCAGGTGTACAATACTTAGATTACTTGGGCATGGACTCTTTTATGCTGGGAACTTAGCATATGGTAGTGGGGTTAGTAGCAGGCTCAGGGTGGGGAGAAAGTAGTGGCAGAGCTCGGTGACTGCACAGGAGTATGTTGTTCTGTTTCCCCCGCTCCGTACCCAGCATCCCCTCAGATGGAAATACTATTATTGTGTTGGAGGAGAGTCAGATAAGGAGTTTTTAGGGCTGACAATGACTTTTACATGAATTCTAGATATCCAGACTCCTATTAAAATGAATAGCTGAATGTAATAATGGCCAAGGTCAAGTAATTCCTAATCTGTGGTTAACCACAAGACAGAAGATCAAAAGGGTATTAGTTGCAGAGCACTTAATCATTTTCTATTAAAACAAGTGTTTCAATTGCTGGGTTGTTATTTATACTTGAGGGCTTAATCATGTTCTTGAATTCCTCCATAGAAGTCTATGGAATTTATTTTCCTTCTTGACACAAGTTTGAATCCAGCCAGGATCGTAGCCCAGCCCGGGACTGGGAGTGAACTGGATGGGTTAGTGTTCAGAAATGTCCAGTTGCTTGAAGAGTGAAGCAGCCTATTTCAACCCACAACCTGGTCGTAACATCAAACTGGACAGTTATATAGAAAGATTTCACCTGAGAACTGCATCCATTATAACAACACAATATAAAAGAGACTTGCACAATCTTACTCCATCAGAAAGAACGGCCATAAAGTTTTTAAAAAAACAACCCCAACATCACCATCAAACCGGCAGACAAAGGAGGTGCAGTTGTTATCATGAATACTCAGGACTACATAAATGAAGCCAACAGACAACTGTCAGAAAATACTTACTACAAGAAATTGAACCAGGACCCTACAGAAAAATATACTCTTCAACTTAAGAAACTCCTCAAAACATTCCCTAAAAATATACATCAGGGATTAGAACAACTCTTACCCGCCAATCCTACAACTGGGACTTTCTACCTACTGCCAAAAATCTACAAACCAGGCAACCAAGGGAGACCAATTGTTACAGGTATGGACACACTGACTGAACAGATATCTGGATTTGTTGAAAACATCCTTAAACCATTAGTTAGTAACACATTAGCTATATACAAGACACCACTGACTTTCTCAACAAACTCAGTCAGATTAAAAACCTACCTGCTAACACACTACTTGTTACCATGGATGTAATATCCCACACAAAGATGTCACTGAGGCATGATTTAGGTTTCTTTGAACAAACAAGCAAAACAATAAATATGGCCCTGATATTATTGTTAAACTAATAGAATATATCCTCACTCACAACTATTTTACTTTTAACCAAGATACCTACCTACAGATGATGGGGACAGCCATGGGTACCAAAATGGCTCCACAATACACAAATCTATGTATGGCCAATCTAGAAGAAACATTCTTATCTGTATCCATTTACAAACCATACAAATACTATCGTTACATAGATAATCTGTTCATCATCTGGAGAGAAGGAGAAAGCAAACTCAGAGACTTTCATAATTCATTCAACACCTTTCATTCATCTATAAAACTTAAAATGGATTTCTCCACAGAACAGGTAAACTTTCTAGACACTACTATATCCATCACCAATGGCACTCTCCACTCATCTATATATAGGAAACCTACAGACAAATGTAATTACCTACACAGCTCCAGTTTCCATCCCTCCCACACCAAACAAGCCATCATCCATAATCAAGCTATTAGATACCATCGGATTTGCTCAAACACTGGACTCAGACTGTCTGAATCTTTCAAAGAAAAGGGTTACAAACCGCGTATTATTACCCAAAAAATAACCACTGCCATCAAAATACCCCGAGAACACCTATTAAACTACAAAACAAAAGAAACTACTTCACGTATACCTCTAGTGACCACATACCATTTAATTTTAGAGAAAATTCGGGGAAATTAATCAAAGATTTACAACCATTACTAATTGAAGATACTGAATTAAAATATATATTCCCAAAACCTCCCATCCTTGCATTTAAACAACCACCAAACCTGAAACAAAAACTTGTCAGCAGAAAATTGGCCAATGAACAACTGAATACAAAAAATGGAACTAAACCTTGTAACAAACGTGCCTGTAAATGATGCCAACACATATGTAATGATGATACAGCCACACATAACAACAAAACCTATAACATCAAAGGATCATATTCAAACCACATCGTCACTCTGAAAGTGAAGTTACACCTCCATTTAAGTCCAAATTCCCGAGTTCAGACACACGAAAATCCCCTAAGCGAGACAAAAAATAGCCGCCGAAAAAAACGAAAATGAGGCTCACAGCCCAGCCACGTACAAATTAGCCAAGAAGGGATCTGAGATAAGCTCGGAAACCCGCATTAACCCAAGGGGATCCGAGATAAGCTCGGAGCCCTGCATTAACCCCACATTAACCATTGCAGTGGGGGTCCCGATTGCACTCTATCGGGGACCCCCGCAGCAATCAAAATTCTAAATTCCTGCATTACAGGTCCTTAAAGGACCCTAAAGGTCCTTAAAGGACCTGTTGTAAAAGAAAAAATATATACACTGTCACCCTGTCAATCATGGGGGTCAATACAAGCCCCACATAAAACCCTCATTAACCCTGTCACTCATGGGGGTCAATATAGACCCCCATAAGCCTTTCATTAACCCTGTCACTCATGGGGGTCAATACAGACCCCCATAAACCCATCATTAACCCTGTCACTCATGGGGGTCAATAGAGACCCCCATAAGCCCTTCATTAAGCCTGTCACTCATGGGGGTCAATACAGACCCCCATAAGCCCTTCATTAACCCTGTCACTAATGGGGGTCAATACAGACCCCCATAAGCCTCTATTTAAGCCCATCAGTCCCATAAGGGTATATTAACACCATTATGGGCCTGTTATAACACTACATTAACCACATAAGTGCCATGATGGTCCTCAAGGACCATCATGACACTAAGTATAAACACTATAATGCACTATACTGCACTATACCACCCCCAATAAAACATTAAATATCAACTAATATATACACACATATACATACACTTCCATAGACACACAATTCCATACAGACACACACACTTCCATACATACACACACATATATACAAACTTACACACACACACTTCCACACATACACACAAATGTAACATTTATTTATTTTACATTTGAAGAGGGCCCAAAATACCCGCTTGTGCGCATGCGCGTCTGATTGGCAGATCTTCCCCATAGGGGTAAACTACGGCGAGCGGTGCAATGCAGCAATAGGCTGCATCACACATGTCTTAATTTCAAAGAGTAGATGGGAGCTGTGTGTGATGCCCCACTATAAACAAACACAGATTTATTAAAGTTTTTTTGAAAAAAGCTTAAAGAAACTTGCAAAATAGCATACATTTTTGTATTTACACCCAACTTGCTCTTTGAGCTACGGCAGAGGTGCTTCTACCAGTTAACTGGTCCTTTAAGACTAACATATCACAAATAAAATTAAAATGTAGTTGTTATTCAGTCATTTTTATAGGTTAATTATAATTATCAATCATTGAGCCACTTCAAATTGAGCGAATGTGAGATCTGGAAGCCCGTAAGTGAGGTTGCAGGCTATTTTGCTATTCAATTGGCGTCTTTTTGTGGGCTTGGAACGGATTTGAAAAAATGGCAATGGTTAAACTCGTAACTTACAGCCTCCAGAAGCCTTTTGATTTCTCACTTTCGCAAGGCTAAAATCGCAAATCGCTATTCAATTGCTCAATTTCCCCAAGCCCTCAAATGTATTCACATCCATAAACGGCAAATGAAGGAGAAACTCCTACGAGTGCTAGAGAGGACCCGCAAGGGGGTTAAACACCTGTTCATATCACTGCAAATGCAAATAAAAAATCAATACTGCACTGTAAATAATGGGGAAAGCGTTGATAGACTTTAGAATGAATTGCACAACAGTCTCAAGCCCGCAAATCGGCACGCAATTAAAAAAAAATGTATGTATCATTTCGATCTTGGGTATGAATGAGTTAATACATATCAGGCCAACCATATGGATTAGACCAGTATTGAAATTCATTTTCATAATTCTTTATTTTGAGGATTTGCGAGTCTAATCGCATATTGGACCCCCAAACCTAATTGATTGACATGTAACATGTAATAACGACAGTCTCATTTTCTATTGGCTGATTCGAAATGGGCGTTTACGGGTTTGCTGAATTGATCAGGTTCCAGCCCAGAACTGCTCTGAACTAGTGCATGGTTTACGGTTTTGGTTTGGGGCCTGTAACTTGCACCATTCAAGAACTGAATAGCATCGCAATCAGAGACGAACGTGAGCCCGCAACTCACTCGCAGACATGTGGCCTTCTGCGATCGAGCTACAAGCTTCGAATTTAAGGTGTCCCATTGTTTGTATAATTATTACTTAAATCAAGTAATACTGTAAGGAGATTTAAGTCCATCTAGATTTAACATGTATATTTCTATACAAGTTAGACAAAGATTTGTCAAAGTACAGTTCCCTCTATGTGAGAAGGCTCATGTGATTGTGAGTTATTGTAAACGTCATCAGAATGCAACTGAGCTTCAAAGAAAGTGGCTGGAAATATAGGGCCTTCTATTGCCCAAAGTGTGTAAATGTATACACACTTAAAACTGCTCTTAAAATTGCCATGTATTCTATTAGCTACTCGCAATTGCTTTGGAGGGCCAGCCCATAATCACTACAGGCCCTCCAAAGCCACAAAACCGGCCTTAGAACTCCCTAGGTTTTAGCTCAGCCTGAATATTACAAGCTCTAAATAATTAAAATGCTAAAAAATCGATATTCTATTAGACCCGGCACGCTAGCTTGCAAATAAGTCTAACCCGCAACTGAAAAAAAAGTATCACTTTTCTGTCAAAAGTATTATGAGTAGTAAATAGGACACACAAGGGCTTTTTCAAACACTTATTAGAGCTGTAGCAGCAATTAAACACATAATAGTGTATTTTAAAAGCATGAAACCCACATGGACTTAAACAGATGATCTAATGCATTTTATAGATTGGCAAATATTACTTATTGGCACTAATTAATTATTAGCCTCTGATTGCAGGTTATGTCTAACTTACATGTTTTATTGACATTTACTAATGGCTGTGTATATGAAGTAAATTACAGGATTGCTTAAATATTGTCACATCATTTGATCTTGCCCCCTGAAATCCTACTTAAAAAAGCAGGGTTTATGAGTTTAGGCGTAACGAGGTAAATTGCAAGCTGGAGGCAATAGAATACATCTAAACATTTATAGAAAAAAACAACTGCATCCAAATTTATGAGTTGGAGGCATTTGCAGAGTTCTAATAGAATAGGGCTCATAGTTGTTAACATGAAAACAACATTGAAAATAGTATCAAATAGGCTGACTATTCAAATGTTTTTAAGGAAATTTTCATTTAAGTTATTATGTAGCTTCTAGATAATAAAGTACAGTATGACAAGTAAAGAGTAGGAGAAGTGTAAAGTGTAAGTTTTGAAGGATAAAACATGGAAAAGGTTCAAATGAAATTCATATAAAAAAAATAGCAGTTTTTGGATTTTGCTGAATAATTAATCTCATAAATTATGTTTAATTAATAGTTAATCCGCATATTGCAGATTAGAGGAGATCTTAAAAGGTTGAACTTGATGGACTGAAAGTCTTTTTTCAATTTTAAATACTATGGCCCTCATTCAATTGCGATTTGGCCAATTGAATAGGGGTCAAAATAAGCACATAACATTTTTTTTTAAAGAAGTTTTTAGTTAGTAAACATCTATCTAAAAGCAAGGTTTTCACGAACTAAAAACTTCTTGAAAAAAAATATGGTATGTGCTTATTTAGAGCCCTATTCAATTGGCCAAATCGCAATTGAATGAGGGCCTATGGGCCTCATTCTATTACCGGCCGTAAATCGGCCGTAAGGCTGCGATTCCTTGCGGGGGTTCAGTTAACTCGCGATTCTATTATACGGCCCCGCAAGGATCTCATCTTACGGCCGGCCGCATATCTTGGAACCGGCCGTAATCTCAGAAATCTAAAAACTCAAAAATAAATTCAAGCCTGCACTGTACAGCTCTGTAAATGCTAGGGATCATATTGGGGGACATGAGGATTAAAAGGAACCCACTCTCAAGCTTGCACATCTGCCCAAACCCGAGTTCAAATTAACTGTTTATTTTCCGGCTGCGGCGTGGGTGTGTCTGAGGTGCTCCAAGCACTCTGGACCTTTTACATGAATATTTTACGGATATTAAAAATAAAATATTTTACGGATTTGAGTATAGGATAATTATGTGCTATTTTTTCTAACACCTAAAATCCCTTTATAGTCTTCGCAAAGTGCAAGATGGTTTTATTTGAGCTATTTTATGTGCTTAATTGGTGCTAGCGAGACCTCTTTCCTGCAAGTAAGCTGCGGCTCGCTTTTAGCCTTGCAGAGAGGTTTCCCGGAGCAATTGAATTGCAAAACTCTTGCGGCCGTTTTAGATCAAAGGCTTTCCTCTGGCGCGAGCGGCCGCAAGAGATAGCAAGGCACCGGCCGCAAGCCTGCCGGAGCCTCCGGCCGTAAGGGAATAGAATAGCAGAATAGCTTGCGGCCGGTCCTTGCGGCCCCGCAACGGCTGCGGCCGCTAATAGAATGAGGCCCTATATGTTTAATGGGTTTATTCTAAAATTAACAATAGCACTTGTGTTACCTATCAAATCTACGTAGGATTGGCATAAAATCAAAAATACATTTTAAATATTTTGTGACTCTGATGTACATACTTTCATTCCAATGAGTGGGTGTGTGCTTGAAATACATTTTAGATTTAGGCTAACAAATCAGGAATGTACAATATTCTATTCATCTGGATTTCAGTGTTTTACCAAACAGAAAATCCAGGAACTTGAGTGAAAACACAAACAAACTAATTAATTAAAGCCTTACAGTCTAGAGAAATAATTGAGAGCTGTATTTCTGATTGTTCTTACAATCAAACAGTTGCAGGATATCAAGGGATAAGATTGTATTTCATGATGGCTTCTCACCCAGAAAGTTGACCATTAGCCATTAAAGGAGGCAGTGAAAATACCAATTGTAATACATTTAACAGGGTTGAAATATGTAAAGTATATAGTGAATACAGTATATAAAGTTCCAAAATGACTTGATTTATTAATGTTATTTTTTGTTTAATTCCAAATCCTTTTGCTGTGTCAGTGTTTGTGGCCAGGCCACTGGATTAATTACACTAAGCTTCACAAGGGATGTATGGTGTTTCTCTAAAGCTGTGGTGGATGTTTTCCACTAATATCCAATTTGAAAACAGTGATTGCAGACTCAGCTAATCTCACATACACTCATAGTGAATCTGGCAAATTTGTGGATGTTTTAGATTTCCCCTCACATGATAAGGGTCCAATGTCCATGTGCCCCACCATCCTACTGAAGTCCTGTATTTTTTTGTACATCACTGACATCTAGTGGTTTTGTCATAAGCAAATCATTTCTTGACTAAACAGAAATGCTACATTTCTATAAAAATATAGGGCCATATTCAATTGCAAACTCAATCGCAGACAGCCGAATGCAGGTGCGTTGCGGGCTCTTGTTGGTCTCCAATTGCGATGCTATTCAATTGCTCAAGGCCGCAAGTTACTGGCCCCAAGACAAAACCGTAAACCATGCCCTGGTTCGGAGCACTTTAGGGCGGGAACATGATCAAGTCAGCAAGCCCGTAACTGCCTATTTTGAATCAGCCAATAGAAAACGAGACTGTCATTATTACAGCAGTAAAACATGGAGGTTACATGTCAATCAATTACGTTTGGGGGTCCGATATGCAATCAGACTTGCAAATACAAAAAATAAAGAATTATGAAAATGAATGCCAATACTGTTCTAGTCCACTCACTACGGGCTTCCATATCTCCCGAAAGCTCAATTGAATGGGGCAATAGTGTTGATAGAACAGACAATGAGGCCAATAATAAAAGTGAGGAATATTACACAATATAATGATGATCTTGCATACTCAGTGTTTTCAATAATCCTTCACATAATTTAATTGAACAGCACAGCACATACCAGCTCTCAATGTCATCACATATATAGCTGTCAGTATGGGGACGTTAACGATGTTGGTCACGTTTGCGGCCCTCGCAAAGGCCCGCAGGACTTAGGCTGCAATGAGCCCAAAGGCACTGATTGCAGGCCTAAAATTAACTCACACACAGCATAGTGGGAGAGGCAGTGAGCCTGTGAGTGAGGTTGCAAGTAAATTTGAGCCATATATCCCATTTTTTCATGGTCGAAAATCGCCTAAGCGAGAAAAAAATGGCTGCCAAAAAAACGCAACACTACGAAAACGAGGACGAAGGACATAAAACTAGCCTGAAGGACATAAAACGAGCCCTAAGCAGGAACACTTAACGCAAGCCAGTAACACTTAACTGAAGGCAGTAACACAACCCAAGACAGTAACACTCAAGCGCAACGCCTATAAAGTACACAGGGTGAGAGGCTTGCTCTCATTGCGAGGCTCAAAAGGGGTGCCGAAGGTGATCATTCAAAACCAGGAAAGTTGCAGATCTCAATGAGCGTCACGCGATGAGTGCCGAACACTCAAGGCACGGGGCTAGCGATGAGCGCCAAAGGTGCTCAGAGGGACCATAGCCTCGCATTGTGTGGCAAACAGTATTGCCATGCTTACAATTTTATTCCCGTCATTTTTGACAGGCAATTTCCTGGTCTACAATAGGCTCAAGTTCTGGAGACATTGAGATTTCAGGATTGATTCCTGTGTAAAGTTGCTTTTAAGTTTTAAGCCTAAAAGAAGCATCTGTCAAATTATTTTGGTCAGAAAGTTCAAATAATTATAAGAATTCGAGAGCACTAGTCACTAGAAACAGTGGATGTGTAAAGGTGCCACTTATTTCTCGGTTTTCTCTACCTCAAAAGCTTTGTTTAAGGATCTTTTTAATACGGAAATTCACTAAGTGTCTCACAGCAGAGGTAAATTGATTAAGCTAACTTATAAACGACTATAATGTCACACAACAAAGTGCAATACATACTTTTTATTGAGTTAATTAGTATTGTCATCATTTTTCAAATTTTTATTGACAATTGTTGTGTTTAACAGTAATTAACATGAATATTGTCAATACAGAGTCAAGAATATCGATACAGAACCCTCTATTGATATAGAGCATGTTACTATGAGTCAATATCATCCATGTGCAACTGAGCATCAAAGAAAGTGGTCAAAAATCAACATAATTGAAACTGAACACAAAACCATATTCAAGAGATGGGGAATTCAAATGCATATGGATTAGATAGTAAGAACATAAAAGAAATACAGAAAAAAAGGTATAAGAACCTTGTTGGTAGAACATGGGAGGGATAACATAGAGATAATTGGGTAAAAAGTATGAAAATAGATGCCAGGGACTAGTAAATTAATATAGACAGAGTTTTTGTATTTTTATACTGAAAATATAAAGCTCAGATGTTATGATGGAATGCATGGTCCTTGTAATAATGAATAAATAAAGAGTACTAGTGTGTTATCTGATATTTCCTTATGGGAGAGTCCAACAATCAGGCTGTCCAGTTTACATTAGTTAATGAGCTAACAAATAATTTGTTATCACATATATAGTTGTCTGTTCAAGAACGTTGACCGCCTTTGCGGGTTTGTCATGCTTTGCGGGCCGCAACTGCTCACCTCGCTTTGCGGGACGTAGGCTGCACGGAGACTCTTGCGAAGCGAGCAGCTGAGGCACGCTGAACTTACGACCCGTACGACGTAGGACCGAAACCTGTACATGCACTGTGAGCCTCGCAAAATTATGACTTTAACGGCCGAACCACTGAACCGAAAAGACATAAAAAAATAAAAAAAATATTCCTCAAATTAACTTAAACACACACAGCACAGTGGGAGAGGGAGGGAGCCTGTAAGTCAGCTTAATCGCCTAAGCGAGAGAGAGTCCAACAATCAGACTTTCCAGTTTACATTAGTTAAAGGTATAGTAAGATCATAGAACTTGCTCTGCTGCATCTGGTAGAGTAAGTTATGTTATGATCAAAAAATCTTGTCTGTTATGTGTTATGTTATTGATTTGTTTATATTTCACTTTATTGTTTTTATATTTGTTTACTCACTTACATGCCCCCATGCTCCACACCCCCAAGCTTAACTTGTGTGTAAGTGCTGCAGCCACTGGCTGCATAGGAACAAGCGTTTGTGCTTTAAGTGAATGGGGAAGTATCATCCAATCAGATACTTCCCCCAGAAGCTAATTTGTATATATGGGACTTCTGGATGCTGAGAGCCAAGTTGCTTGTCTCATGACACTGCACTGACACACACACACACACAGTCTGCCTTTATGCCAGTGGACTGTATATCAGCTGCCCAGGGTTCATGGGGGCACACAGACAGAGCTGTCCCCAACAAGTTGTTTGATTTAGATTATGTGATGCAGGGATCTGCGAGTTCCCCACTCCCACAACCATTGCAAGTCTTGAAAGGACCATAAATTGCAAACTCTACATATGTCCACCATCTGCTTTCATGACAAAAATAAATGTCAGATGCTCACTTCCCTTTGGTTTCTTTTTACTTCAGTTCTACAGGTCCTCAAAGAACCATAAATCAGTAATAAAAAAACATAAAGTATATCTTCTGTATTTATCTACCGTATATATTCGAGTATAAGCCGACCCGAGTATAAGAAGAGGCACAAATTTTACCACAACATACTGGGTAAAATGAGTGACTCGAGCATAAGCCGAGGGTGGGAAATGTGCTGCCCCCTGTGTCCCTCTTGTGCCCTCTGTGTCCCCCTTTTGTGTCCCCCTCTCTCTCCCGTGTCTCTTCTCCCCTCTCCCTTCCCTGTGTCTCTTCCCCCCTCTCCCTTCCCTGTGTCTCTTCCCACCCTCTCCCTTCCCTGTGTCTCTTCCCCCTTCTCATTCTCAACCTCCCTCCTCAACCCCACTCCTCACCCTCAACCTCCCTCCTCATCCTCCCTCCTCATCCTCAACCCCCTCATCCTCAACCCCCCCTCCTCAACCCCCTCCTCAACCTCCCTCCTCAACCCCCTCAACCCCCTCCTTATCCTCAACCCCCTCCTCAACCTCCCTCCTCATCCTCAACCCCCTCTTCATCCTCAACCCCCTCCTCAACATCCCTCCTCAACCTTAACCCCCCATCCTCAACCTCCCTCCTCATCCTCCCTCCCCATCCTCAACCTCCCCATCCTCAACCCCATCCTCAACCTCCCTCCTCAACCTCACCTCCCCATCCTCAACCTCCCTCCTCATCCTCAACCCCCCCATCCTCAACCCCCCTCCTCAACCTCAACCCCCCCATCCTCAACCTCCCTCCTCAACCTCACCTCCCCATCCTCAACTTCCCTCCTCAACCCCCCCCATCCTCAACCCCCCTCCTCATCCTCCCTCCTCATCCTCAACCTCCCTCCTCATCTTCAACCCCCCCTCATTCTAACCCTCCCTCCGAATTCTAGCCCTCTAAATACCACCCCGGCACCCAGTATATGCTAATGCCGTGACATCACATGCGCGCCACGTCAAGATGCCGGAAGGAGCGGAGGCCGGAGCAGAAGCTTCAGATGCAGGTAAGTGAAGGGAAAGGGAGAGGGGTGGGTTTAGAATGAGGCGGGGGGTTGAGGATGAGGAGGGGGGTGGGAAAGAGACACGGGGAGGGTAAGAGAGACACGGGGGGGTTAGAGAGACACAGGGGGGTTAGAGAGACACGGGGGGAGAGTGACTCGAGTGTAAGCCGAGGGGGCCCTTTTTAGCCTTAAAAAAAGGGCTGAAAAACTCGGCTTATACTCTAGTATATACGGTATCTTTTCCATTCATATATGTATGTGCGTGTATATATATATATATATATATATATATATATATATATATATATATATATATATATATATATATATATATATATAGTGTGTGTATATATGTATATATACATATATACACTCAAAAACCGCCTAAGCAAGGGGTAAAAAATGGTTGCCGAAAAAAATGAAAATGAGGCTACACGACCACGGAAGACACAAAACACTGCAAAACGCATAGCACTTTACACATCACACTACGACCTACAAAATACACTATTACATAAGCCGGAAAGTGCTCATGAAACGCGTCCCACATTAATAGCATTATGACTATACAATGCCGCTTTACACAATAAACCAACGTCTTTACCTCGCACACGCAGCCTATTTTGAATGCACACTACAAACATTCATTACACTTTATAAGCAGGGCACTAACACTCAAAATGTATATTCTATGCAGACGCAAAATACAAACAGATTGTTAGCTCTTCAGCCTATTGCTCGCTGTATATATGAATTATAAATAATTAAAGTATATTCATTTATTTAATAAATCATTCATTATTACTTAACTACATTTACATAGAAATACATATCTCTCTTT
The DNA here is from genome assembly GCA_027410445.1 of Discoglossus pictus. NCBI lineage: Eukaryota > Metazoa > Chordata > Amphibia > Anura > Alytidae > Discoglossus > Discoglossus pictus. The sequence continues at coordinate 387,815,591 of CM050163.1, forward strand.
ATCATGACTCATGAAGGTGCTCATAGGACCAAAAGTACACGACAGGAGAGACTCACAATGAGCTCCAAAGGCGCTCAGCGTAAGCCTCGCAATGAGCGCTGAAGGTCCTCACAGTACAAAACGGTCTACATTATGTGTCAAACAGCATTCCCATGTATTTAAATTTTATTTTAGATAGAGGGGATGTATGTATGTTAGGATTTAGTGTATTTTATATAGAGGGGGTAGGGTATGTATGTTAGATAGGATTTATTGTATTTTATATAGGGAGGTATTGTATTTTTTTTGTAATGTATATATATATTGTATGCCTTTCCTTTTCAGGTGTGTAATGTTTTTTTATTTTCTGTTATGTTTTTTTTCTTTTGATGAGTTAGTTTTTTTTTCTTCTGTAACATAGTTAGGTTATATTATTTTGTGTAATTATTGGGGTGGGGGGTTTATAAGGGGGTAGGTAGATAGTGTAGGTAAGTAGTGTAGGTGTTAATAGGTTAGTGTAGATGGGGTAGTTTAGATTTAATGGTTTATTGGGGGGGTATATACTGATGTCACTGATCCGTAAGGGTCATTAAAAACCCTTATGGGACTGATGGGGTTAAATTGAGGCTTATGAGGGTCTGTATAGACCCACATAACAGACAGGGTTAAATAGGCTTAGATGGGTTTAAATAGGAGCAGTTATGATTACTTAGGTACTGTTAAGGTTAAATGTATACTGTTAGGATTAAATAGTTGCAGGGTTGGGTTAATGGGGTATAGTTATGGTTAATAGAGTAGTGCTTATACTTTGTGTAATGAGGGTCCTGGATGACCCTCATATCACTTATAGTGTTATTACATGGATTAATTAGTGTCCTATAGGGGTCTATATAGACCCCTATTGGACTGATAGAGTTAGTTATTGGCTTATGGGGGTCTGTATTGACCCCCATGAGTGACAGGGTTAATGAAGGGCTTATGGGGGTCTGTATAGACCCCAGGAGTGACAGGGTTAATTAAGGGGTTAGGGGGTCCTGATTGCCCCTCATGAGTGACAGGGTTAATGAAGGGCTTATGGGGGTCTGTATTGACCCCATGAGTGACAGGGTTAATTAAGGGGTTATGGGGGTCTGTATATACCCCCATGAATGACAGGGTTAATTAAGGGCTTCTGCGTGTCTATATTGACCCCCATGAGTGAGAGGGTTAATTAAGGGCTTATGGGGGCCCTCATTGACCCCTACAAGTAACAGGGTTAATTATTGCCTTATGGGGGTCTGTATTGACCCCCATGAGTTACAGGGTTAATTAAGGGGTTATGGGGGTCCTGATTGACCCTCATGAGTGAACGGGTTAATTAAGGGGTTATGGGAGTCCTGACAGGGTTAATTAATGGATTATGGGGGTCTGTATTGACCCCCATGAGTGACAGGGTTATTTAGGGGCTTATATATATATATATATATATATATATATATATATATATATGTATATATGTATATCACATATACAGTCAGGTCCATAAATATTGGGACATCGACACAATTCTAATCTTTTTGGCTCTATACACCACCACAATGGATTTGAAATGAAACGAACAAGATGTGCTTTAACTGCAGACTTTCAGCTTTAATTTGAGGGTATTTACATCCAAATCAGGTGAACGGTGTAGGAATTACAACAGTTTGTATATGTGCCTCCCACTTTTTAAGGGACCAAAAGTAATGGGACAGATTAACAGTCATAAAACAAACTTTCACTTTTTAATACTTGGATGCAAATCCTTTGCAGTCAATTACAGCCTGAAGTCTGGAACGCATAGACATCACCAGACGCTGGGTTTAATCCCTGGTGATGCTCTGCCAGACCTCTATTGCAACTGTCTTCAGTTCCTGCTTGTTCTTGGGGCATTTTCCCTTCAGTTTTGTCTTCAGCAAGTGAAATGCATGCTCAATCGGATTCAGATCAGGTGATTGACTTGGCCATTGCATAACATTCCACTTAATTCCCTTAAAAAACTCTTTGGTTGCTTTTGCAGTATGCTTCGGGTCATTGTCCATCTGCACTGTGAAGCGCCGTCCAATGAGTTCTGAAGCATTTGGCTGAATATGAGCAGATAATATTGCCCGAAACACTTCAGAATTCATCCTGCTGCTTTTGTCAGCAGTCACATCATCAATAAATACAAGATAACCAGTTCCATTGGCAGCCATACATGCCCACGCCATGACACTACCACCACCATGCTTCACTGATGAGATGGTACGCTTTGGATCATGAGCAGTTCCTTTCCGTCTCCATACTCTTCTCTTCCCATCACTCTGGTACAAGTTGATCTTAGTCTCACCTGTCCATAGGATGTTGTTCCAGAACTGTGAAGGCTTTTTTAGGTGTTGTTTGGAAAACTCTAATCTGGCCTTCCTGTTTTTGAGGCTCACCAATGGTTTACATCTTGTGGTGAACCCTCTGTATTTACTCTGGTGAAGTCTTCTCTTGATTGTTGACTTTGACACACATACACCTATCTCCTGGAGAGGGTTCTAGATCTGGCCAACTGTTGTGAAGGGTGTTTTCTTCACCAGGGAAATAATTCTTCGGTCATCCACCACAGTTGTTTTCCGTGGTCTTCCGGGTCTTTTGGTGTTGCTGTGCTCACCGGTGCGTTCTTTCTTTTTAAGTATGTTCCAAACAGTTAATTTGGCCACACCTAATGTTTTTGCTATCTCTCTGATGGGTTTGTTTTGTTTTTTCAGCCTAATGATGGCTTGCTTCACTGATAGTGACAGCTCTTTGGATCTCATATTGAGAGTTAACAGCAACAAATGCAAATAGCACACTTGAAATGAACACTGGAGCTTGTATCTGCTCTTTGTAAATGGGATAATGAGGGAATAACACACACCTGGCCATGGAACAGCTGAGCAGCCAATTGTCCCATTACTTTTGGTCCCTTAAAAAGTGGGAGGCACATATACAAACTGCTGTGATTCCTACACCGTTCACCTGATTTGGATGTAAATACCCTCAAATTAAAGCTGAAAGTCTGCAGGTAAAGCACATCTTGTTAGTTTCATTTCAAATCCATTGTGGTGGTGTATAGAGCCAAAAAGTTTAGAATTGTGTCGATGTCCCAATATTTATGGACCTGACTGTAATAGTTGTCAAACTGCGAGACATTGTCAAACTTTGCCTGGTGTGTACAACGTAGCCGATGAGCGCTGAAGGGCTGCAAGCCTCGTAAAGCGAGGTGAGCCATTAACACGTAGCACTTAGCCGATGAGCACCGAAGTCGCTCATCGCTGCGAGGCGAGCCGTTAACACGTAGCACTTGGCGCTCATCACCTACAAGGCGAGCTATTTTAGCCACTACAACTATCAACTCACGAAGAGGCAATGAAACACGTGGGACTTAGCCGAAAAACACTTCTTAAAAGCTAGATCGCCTTGGATTGCAAGCGGTTGACAAACGCGGGACTTAGAAAAAAAAATACGAGACGCAAGACTTAGAAAAAAAAATATGAGACGCGGGACTTAGAAAAAAAAAAGAAACGAGACGCAAAAAATTACGAGCTCAACAGCCGACGAAAATAAAAAAACAATAAAAACACACTAAATACACCCCAAAAAATTACAAAAACATCACAGACAGCATGGGGCAACAACCAGGACATCTGGGAGTGAGGTGGAACGCAAATTTAACTCGATTTAGACGATTTTCACCATTCGAAAATCGCGTAAGCGAGGAAAAAAACGGCCAGCGAAAAAAATAAAAAGGAGGCTACACGACCGCGGACCGCGCAAAACACTGCAAAAGGCGTAGCACTTTACACATCACACTACAACCTACGAAATACACTATTACAAAAGCCGTAAAGTGCTCATTAATAACATTACGGCTTTACACAATAAACCAACGGCTTTTCCTCACACACGCAGCCTATTTAGAATGCACACTTCAAACATTCATTACACTTTATAAGCAGGGCACTAACACTCAAAATGTATATTCTATGCTATTGGAAAATACAAACAGATTGTTAGCTCTTCAGCCTATTGCTCGCTGCATATATGAATAATAAATAATTAAAGTATATAAATGTATTTAATAAATCATTCATTATTACTTAACTACATATACATAGAAATATATATCTCTCTTTATCATGACTAATGAAGGTGCTCAGAGGACCAAAAGTACATGACCGGAGAGACTCGCAATGAGCGCCAAAGGCAAGCCTCGCAATGAGCGCAGAAGGTCAAACAGCATTCCCATAGCTTTAAATTTTATTGCCCTGTCATTTTTGACGGGCAAGTCGCTAGTATATATAATAGTTATTATAGCACCATATGAATGTTCTTCTGATAATTGGCTATGTTTTTTGAGCAGGTTTTATTGTTTATAAAGGGCAAAATAAAATGTAAACTAAAAATGCCCCCTGCACCACCAGAAGTAGTTCCACAGTAACCTTTCTTGGAGCTTGAAGGCTAAGAGACTTGTAGAAGTAGCGTGGAGTTATCACCAAGTTCAGACTATAAACTGTCTGCCAAAACTACAGAATGAACTGGAGGATAAACAAAACGAAAGGCAGGGCTGTTTTATATAACTCACATCCTGACTATTGGGGAACGTTTTTTGCACAGCTGTGAAATGAAATATATCATAGTGCATAGTCAGTAACTGCACAGTAATAAACTGCAGAGTCGCTCAGCTTCAATTTGGAAATTGTTAAAGTGCTAATAGAGGAATCGGTCACTGTACTGAATCTGTCTCTATTATTTGCTTTATGACTGCTACAACCACTATGAGAATCACATAGAATATAATCTAAAGCACTGTTAGGATACTGCATATACCAGTAAAGACAGGGATAGGTGCTGGTGGTTGTGTAGGTACAAGTGATGGATATAGTTTCTGTTTCTTTGCCTGTCTCTGAACGAGGCTGCTCAGCTGAATCCCCAAACACAGAGTCTACAAGAGAGAAAGACAGCATTATTTAACACTTTTGTTTAAATAACCAAACAAGAAAAATATTCATACATTATATTACCTACCAACTAGAACACATAACACCACCAGTGATGTGAGATTATTCGGCCACATTGTGACGCTTCAGTTTTCACCACATTTAAAGCTTTGTCACCAAGTATCACTGAAGCATATTTGACCCATAACTATGATATTTTCTCATCAGCCAATCAGAGGCTTTACATTTCTGAACCACTCACTGATTGGTTACCAGGTGCATCGAATTTCCCTCCCACGACAATGTTAGTGTATTTGAATAGTCTTTAATAACAGAGTTTGAAGTATCTAGATTTAGGAAAAATATTGTCAAGAAGTTATAAACAAAATAACTACATTTCTTTAGATATTTATCTTTCTCATTTTTAAAGTCTAAAAAACAGGTGCTGTTTGGGCTTTAATTTCAATTATCCCTTGCAAATCAAATAATAAGGCAATTTGAGTCTAGCTTTAGAATATTTTCAATACAAACTAGAATTTGTTAGAATAGAAAACCCACTTTGTGGAACAGAGCATGTGGATTTGACCCATGTGACATGTGAAACATTATGCACAAAAAACATAGACTATTCATTTGTTTTTCAAGGGGATTTTCATTTTAGTATCGAAAAGCTTCATGTGTAAAAACATTAAAGAAATATCATAATGGGAAAGTTTAAGTACATATTTTGTAGAATAACAAGGATTACAGAGAAATAACTTAGAGTAAAAATAAAGTGGAAAATGGAGATAAGGAAAGGAAATATAATATTGATTTAAGAAATAGGAGGTAGCCTAAAACCAATTTTATAAATTTTTGACATGTTGATTGCTCAGCAAGTGAATATACGTGCTCTCCAATGACTGTATATTTATTTGGCTTATTTTGCTACTAGATGATAACCTATATCAGTGAGTTCAATGCCCATGACTTATCATGTTATTTCACATTGAAAATGGTATCAGTCATAACACTAAACATAGCTACGTGACATGATGATAGTACTGTCTTTCTTCTGATAGAATTATTCTGCTTGCAATTATTTTACAGACACTGGAGAAGGTTTGTGATCATGTGGATGTAGACCATAGGTCTTCGTGTTTCTTGTGGACCACAACTGGGGTTTATATGCCTAGGTTTGAGTTATGCTGGTCAAAATATATCCTCACCTTCCTGAATAACATAAAAAATTGTAGTTCCCAGCAGATTTTAGTTTTTTACTGCAGATAGTAAACTTATTTCAATTTGTGCAAATATTAGGCAAACAGACTTTACAAATTGTAGTATGTTTTGCAGTTATTGGATTTAGTGATTTATATCTATTTTCAATTTAAAAAAATAACTTTGCTGTTGTTTACCCTTGAAGCTATGTTTTATTTACCTATTCTGTCTTACTTAGAAGAGCAATAAAAAAATGAAAATGTATTAAAATAAATATAAAAAAAAAAAAAACGCTGCTATTAGACAGTTCAAAGATCAGACCATATAAACACTATCAGCCCTATTAAATCCCCTTAATGTAAAACTGTAGCCCCGTAACGTAGCCCTCAAGACTATGAAGAGCCCTCAATTATGAAGAGCACATAAAGCCTACGGGACGTGGAAGGTGTAACTTCGCGGCAGCAAATCCTTTAATCTGTCAAGCCCGTAATTGCAACGTTCCAATATAGCTATTAAATTCCAACAAATTTACTGGCGTTCAACCCCGTAACACGCAAATGGAGCCAAGAAGTCAACGGTACTAGAGAGGACCCGCAGGGGGTTAAAGTCCAATTCATAGCACTGTAAATGCAAATATACACACACTACTGTACATATAATAAAAGGGAAAGTGATGATAGGCATTAGAATTAATAGCACAACATTCTCAAGCTCACAAATCGGCAATATAAAATATTTTATTTTCACTTTAATTTCTGTGTTATATAGATCCTGGCAATCAATGTGTTAATACATAAAATGGAACTTGTATGGACTAGAATATCATTTTTACTGAGTTGTCAATATTACATTATTTCTGGAATGCGGGCCCGATCGTAACTCGTAATTGAAACCTGTAAGACTTTGAAATCCCACCTCGATTTTTCAGTGACGTAATGATGACGATCTCTGTTGCCATTGGCTCCATCTAAACCTAAAACTACGGATTTGACTAATTGATTATGTTCACGGCCGCACATCCAACGTTGAACAAATGGTTTATGGGTTTGTGTCTCCATCACCATTTCATTGCAACACCAAAACACTTTATCTTATTAAAAAAAAATATTATTTCAATTCGATAGCATGTTTGTGCAGTTAATGGAATCATAACATTGACATTGTCCATAATCATTGTATTATGTCATTTGTGAATTGTGATAAATAATTTGTGTGTATCTTGTTTTCTTTCAGTTTGCTATGTTTTTGTTTTTGCTTTTACAAAAACATTTACAGATTCTTATAAAAAATGTGCCCTCAAACAGTGAGCAAAAGGGAAAAAAAAAGGATGATTAGCAAATCCAATTAATCTTCTGTCAATATTTTAATGTTGATGTACTTATAACAGGTAAATCACCACTCTAGTTTAATAAAAAAAATCCCATTTGTTAAGTATGTAACAAACTAAAACATTAACATAAGCCTTGTGTTCTCTATGGGTTCACTGCTATGTTGTTTTACACCATCCCACCTCTATATCACCTTGGGATGCAATGTTGCTATTGAATGAAACATGTATTAACCTCCTTTGGTGTCCCTGCAGTGGGGCTTCAGTTCATCTAAAGATGCAACCACAGACAGCAGACCTTACTTCCCAACCAGGGGTGAAAGTACCTCCGTTTCAGACAGTACAATGCACAAGGTCCCCCTCTGGAAACCCCAGTGCTGTCTTAATTTATTTTTTTCACATTTTCTTTTATTTCTGCACTGTATCCAGGTGAAATTCATTGTTAGTATTGCCAGAGCTATTTCTTGGCAGGGGGTGGGAATCCCAAATGAGATCACACACGTGACTTTATTCTGGATTCCCTGTTCCTAAAAGAAGAGGCACTGGCAAAGGAGGGATAGCACTACCTCCTGAACTACCAATGAATTCCCCCTAAGAAACCTACTTTAAGGTAGGGGGGTTGGTGCGGCCGATGGGGTCGTGCGTGATCAGAAATAATAAAAACATTTTTATATATATTTATATATTTTATTTATATATATATATATATATATATATATATATATATATATATATATATACTCATTGTACTTGATCTTACAAACACCCGACACTGAAGACGTGATGGAGAGGAGCAGCTGATGAAGGTAAGTGAGGGGATGGTTTATTGGAGAGGGAGAAAGGGAGGTGGATGAGAGGGAGGAGACACTGGGGGTGATGCAAGGATGGGGGGCCTCGCTATGAGCGCTTCTGGCACTCATTGCGAGTCCTCCCCTGACAGGATCCAGGTAGTCCCGCCGGCCTCGAGGTTACGGACCGCAACATCTCACCTCGCCTTGCGAGGCTTGCAGTTGCGGCCCTATGGGCCGCAAACAGCTAACCTTGCAGTTGCGGCATGTACTGCCTGTCCCACAGGACTTAGGGATGAGCGCCCATCTCTACCAGCGCAATGAGCCCCTTTGTCTCTCATTGCCTGGCTGCAACCGCAGCTCTCGCTTCGCGAGGCCAGTGGTTGCGGCCTGCAACTGCGGCCCTCACCAGCAGTTTTAACATTGTGTTACCAACAGCTATTGGTAAGCCTGCAGTGCTGAGATCTATATATGTGATACACTTTAATCTATACTATGGTAAAAAACAAAACAAGTTATTGATTTTGATATGCTCTAAACTCTGACCATACAATTTCACATACCTACACTCAGGTAAGAGATATAAAGCATACATTTGTATGTAGTATATGGATTTTAATTGCATTCTTTTTCTTCACTTATCTTCACAAGGCTCTCAGAATGTGAAGGAAGACCACAAGTTGTAGAACTTGCATTCTCCAGTAGATGTCATTAGAGACTTGCATCCATAAGGCAAGTTAATATTGATGAATATAAACAACCCTGTCCAGACAAGACAAATTAATATATACTGCCTTTCAAAATTATTAATATTTATTTATGCAATTTAAGCAACAGAAGGAATTTTGAGGGGAGACGACTGACTTGAAAAACTAAAAGTTTTGTAGATTGCAGATTTATATTATTCTTAACAGTTCTATAACAGCTTTATATGAATGTTTAAAAAAGTTAGTTATTTCATTCTATAAAAAAAAGAATATTGTTTTGTTTATTAGTAAAAGTTTTATTTTTTTATTGTTATTTATGTTCTCTATTTATAAATTTACAAGTCTCTAGAATTTGCAAGAGTTGTGTTGGACATATTATCTGAAAGAAAGGCAATCTGTTTCCACAAGAGGAACCCCATTTCACTAAAAGAAATCACATCAGTGTTTAAAGTTTAGGGGGACTTTTCTTTGAGGAGGCTAATGTCATGATTTAATTGTTTAAGGACTCATATTGTCAGCAATTTATGAATATGTCCAAGGAAGCATGACATTGTTACATTGGGGTTATGTGTTATTGTGTGGTTATACAGTATGTTGCCTGTATATGGTTATTATGTATCCTAGTTATAATATATTATAAGAGGGAAAATGTTATATAAAACATATGTGGAATTGGTAGAAATGCTCTGCATAGAAGTTAGCTGCAGATCATTGCACACTCACACATACAGACCTTGCAGATGCAAGTACTTCAAGTAATCCTAAGCAAACACTTGAGTTTAGCATAAAGGTTTGTTCACTAGATACAGTATCTGGTGAATTTGATCTCAAGAGCTTTGATAGCCCAAGGTTGCAAGCCAGATGGTCTGACATCACACATACACAAATGTACACAATGGTGTGATATTGGAGAGTATAAATATGTTGTTTTGATCATTCAATAAAGGTTGAGAGATAGTTTTCACATAAACAAGGTGTGAGACTATTTCTGTGTGTTGTATCCTGACTTGGGGAGTGGTCTTGCCATGGGCCACTAAGTAACCTGGATCCAGTATCCTCTGCCTGTACCTTTTGGACCTTGCCCTCTTCAGAAGCCATCTTTTGTGCCGCATGGAACAGTAACTACATGATTCTGCTGGGGTAGGAAATATAGAAAGTGCATATGTAATGATACACATTGATATACAAAACAGATTCTTTCCTAACATATAACTAAAATGATTTAGTAAGAGGATGCATTTACGTACAGCCCTCAGCACTCACACAACATTACACATGCAAAGAAAGTTTAAACCGATTTGGAGCCTTAAATCTTGTGCCCCATATAAAGTTACAAGTACAGTAAAATGGAACATCTGTTTGGGTTGCTTGGAAAAAAGATACTAGTCATGAAACATCTTTACTATGCTACTCTATATATATATTAGTAACATAAACAGGGGAGACTTACTCTACCCTATGAGCCAAATGTGCAGTCAGCCAGGGCATCAATTTATGTGGGACACCATTAAGGGCCTAAACATTTTCACAGCACTTGTGTCTAAGGTCAAAACTGAGTGCCCCCAGTGTAATAGTGGGGATTATTTATCAGAGTGAAACCAAAAGGTAGTGTTCATAGTTTCTTTTTATGTCCTGTCTTATTATTTATTTATCATAGCTTGTAACACTTTTGACACCATAATAAACTCCACAGAATAACATAGAATTACTGTACCTGATGTTGATATATAAAACTAGCGACTTGCCCATAAAAAATGATGGCAATCAAATTTTAAGCCTGGCAATGCACAATCTGAGCACTTTCGGCAATCATCGCGAGCCCCGCGCTGAGTGCCTCTGGTGCTCATTGCAAGCCTCTTCCCCCGTCTACTTTACAAGCCTTGTGATGAGCGTGTGTCTCTCCCCCTCTCCCTCTCATGTGTCTCTTTGCCACCTCTCCTTCCCTTGTGTCTCTCCCCCCCTCTTCCTCCCCTGTGTCTCTGTCCCCCTCTCCCTTCCCTGTGTCTCTTTCCCCCTCCTATCCTTCCCATGCGTCTCTCTCCCCCCTCCTCTCCCTCCCCTGTGTCTTACCCTGCACCCCTGACACAATGCAATGGATATAGACAGATAGATTTATATACAGAGAGAGACGGATGTAAGCCGCACCCACATATAAGCCGCACCTGTAAAATTCTATAAAATAGAAAAAAGAAAGTATTTGAATATAAGTCGCACCCTTAAAATTGGAGAGAAAAGACTCTCTCTAAGTGATCAGCCATTGCAAGAAATAGGCTTTCTAATTAGTACTGTAACTTATTTTGCAGGTTACAGGGCTTACAGGACGTTAGGATCACTAAAACCGTAAATCGCTATACAATTGCTACAATACCGCAGTCTCAAGCACGCAAATCAGCAGTTATTCCACGTTCGTGAATATAAGCCGCACGCGTAACTCGCAAAGACCGCAAATCGGCAATAATTTTTTTTACTGTCGCGAATATAAGCAGCACCCGTAACTCACAAGCTCGCAAATCGGAAAAAAGGTGCGGCTTATATTCGGACCAATACGGTATATATAGAGAGAGACAGAGAGATGGATATCGATATATAGACTGATAGACAGACAGACATATAGATAGACAGACATATAGATAGATATATAGATAGACAGATAGATAATTACTGGTCCCTAAGCTGTGCACAGGTAGAAGTTAGAAGTACAGCACTAATACACTGCCAATACACAGGAGCATATTTTACTATATAACTTATTGGCATCCCTATGTATTTGTTTATTTTAGCACTTAGCCAATAAAGTTTAACATAAAAAAAAAAAAAAGTTTGGAGACGCTGCCTTGGTGGGCGTGCCTCCAGAAGTGACGTATGCAATCAGCTGTCAGCTCTGTGCCAGACCCGAAATCCCATCTTAATGAGCAAAGTGGAGGGGTCCCAGGATGTGGTGAACATGGCAGTGATTGTGCCCGAGGAAGATGGCGTCATCAGTGTCTCAGAGGACAGGTAACCATGGCAACTAGTGCAGGCCCTGACTGCACAGCCTGACACTGCACACGTGCAAGCTGACTACCCCAATGCGCATGCTCGGGGGTGATGCGATCAATCCGAGTTGTCAAACTGCGATTTGTCGCAATCGTGACGACGAATCGCAATTTGACAATTATAATATGTGATGATGATGATGATGATGAATCAGTGATGCTCACATTGCTTGAACAGGTGTACTACTTACATTAATGTGTATAATTATAAAGGACCACCATGATGGTCCAGTTTTCATGACTTTATTTAGTAAAGGTCAAGACAATTTGTTAGTTTCTCCTGATCTTTAGGATGAAACGCCATCTTTTTTAATCTGTGATTAACTATACTGCACAACCACCTACTTTACCAGTAAAGCTGCACAGACATAAGTTAGAAATCTATTGCAGTCTTTGTTACAATTTATAAAACATGAGAGGAGTTCCAGCCCAAAGATGATGAGAAAACCAGCAAACTCCAGTGTAGCTTTTCTATAAAAAAAGATCAGCTTTTGTAATAACTTTATTTTTGTGTAATAAATTGAAATGTTCTCATATAGATGTTTACTACTTATAGATACACATTATGGAACTTCTGTCACAGGCACTTAGAATTCTGAGCTGTGTCTTATTATTACTTCATAAGTTCAAGAGAGAGCTCAAGATAAATCAAGATACAGCTGCAGTTCTAGACTGACAGATTATTTTATTCTGTTTTCTTCAGTCGCTCCTGTTAGTAATAATGTGCATATACTGTATGTTTTACACAAATATTTTTATTTTGTTTGACACCAACTTGTGTTTTAGTGGAACTTCTTCTTTTCAAACATTGTCACAGCACATGGCTTTGATATTTTAATTATCTTTAATTTGTACAAACTATGGGGTTTGATTCAATAGCCTATCTCAAGGGGTGAGAAAAAGTATGAAGCTCTGTAATTTTCCATATGAATAGCACTCATCATAATGAATAGTAGCCCCTGAGATACTTAGTTAATCTGTTGTTATGAATTCTTACTTTCAGCATCATGAGTTTTATGTACAGTATTAGTATAATTTATGACTACAGCTCTTTGCAGATTTTCTTGATCTTGTTCTTTCTTGCACAATTACCACAGCTAAACCACAGCTAAAAACCGAGTCTCCCTCTAACCGAAAACATTAGACAATAGCATCTTAGGTTTATTTTAAGTTTCCATGGCAATCACATTTTCTTCAAACCACCAACTATTAGCATTGGGTGCTTCCTGTCACTCATACATGCCTTTAGCCTTGTAACCTTTTAACTCATTAATTACTTTGTAAAGCCTTTGGTGGTCCATAGATGAGGAAGTTAGTCTAACTTCATGCCCAAATGTTCTGGAATGGATATTGTTAAAGATAATCCTTTTTGGAATGTAGATATAATTGTTTTTAAAATATGTAGACCTTATCATTAACATTTTAGTTTTTTTATGGATACATGATTAAATAATGACATGCTTTATAACCGAGTATTTTATTTATGTTATCAAATTATAAATGCAAATTCATGGTTGCATGATATGGAAACTTACCAACAAATTAAACCATAAAAACTCTTACAATGTTGAAAAAAACAATCACCAAAACATAATAAAATTATGATATATATTTTCAAGGATTTATATGTAATGAGTGTATGTAATCAGTGCATGTGTAATGACTAGTTATGCTTGAATAATAAATAACCTAAGGCAGGGGTGGGGAACATTTTTTTCTGCAAAGGGCCATTTTGATATTTATGACATTATTTTCGGGCCATCCAAAATAATCAACTTAAAATTAGTCTGTAATATTTGTTAACACATTAATTAACTCATCACTTGTCTCTCTCTCCTTTCTCTCTCACTCTCTCTGTCTGGTGTCTGTCTGTCTTTCTCTCGGTCCTGTCTCTCTCTCCTGTGTCTCTCTCTCCTGTATCACCCTCTCTCTGTCCTGTGTCTGTCTCTCCCTCATTTTCTCTCTCTCCTGTCTCTCTTTCTCTCTCCTATCTCTCTCTCCTGTGTCTCTCTCCCTCTGTCTCCCTCTCTCCTATCTTTCTCTCCTGTCTCTTTGTCTCTTGATTCTCTCTCTCCCGATATTGTGGTGAAGAGCAAATGCACACAGGGATAGAACATCCAGTTCAAATGATTTTGAGGGCCTTATACAGCTTTGTGTTTCCCACCCCAGGTCTAAGGTCATTAAAATAATAATTAAAAAGCATCATTATTTCTAATTTATAATAATATATTTTTTAAACTCATACTCATTTTTATTCACACAAGAGTGGCCTGTTAACAATTTATATAATATCTGAAGATATTTTGCATATATTTCAATCTGACTCTTGATTGTAAATCTGATAGAAATTGGAATGCATAGTTCTTATACACCCATATTCACTGATATCTTCAATGAAGTAGGCTCATGACCTGCAATGTTCAAACAATGTAATCAGAACAAGTAAACATTTATTCAAATATTCTTCTGGATATCATTTAACCATAGTTAAAAACCAAGAAAAAAAGCTACAGACTTGGCAATAACATGTCCCATTTTTAGCAAATGGTCTACTCCTTCCCAATGGTTATATGAAGTAAACCTGGGCTGAAACTTTGCCAGCTTTTTGAAAGCTAAAATTCCACAAATTCTTATTACCCTTAGAAGATGAAGTATTTTACACTCAGAAGAAAGTTGAAAGCCAGAGTTTTGGCCAACAGCATCCTGATACCCAAGACAAGCACGGACAACGTGTTCACCTTCTCATTATTCTGAGCTATACAAAAACAGAAACAGGTATTCAGTGGAAAATATATGCATCATTGTCAAATATTTTTTTTCTCTAATATGTCTTACATTTCCTGTAAAAATAAATTATATATATATATATATATATATATATATATATATATATATATATATATATATAATCAGAGAATAATATGAGAAGGCTATGATTTCTTAGTGAATATTTTGTGTAATGAAGTCTGTGTATTGCATATAGACATGGATGACCTTTTATAATGGCGACTTCATAATCTACATCAAATACATACAATGTATGTATAGAAAGAGAGTATTGCAGCATAAAAAGAGTATCAAGCATTCAAGAGATTTTAACAATATGCCAGAAAACCCAAGTCCATGTTAAGTCCTGTATATTTGCTGTTGAAGAATGTGATCATTTTGATTTTCAGTTGGTTCATGGATTTGGGATTTCTAGCAAATCTCTTGAGATTCTGCCTCAATCTTTTACATATTTTGATGTTTCATTATAACTCATTCATATTTGTAGGTATATATGGCTTTAATTGGTTTACAAGGTAATGGTTTCCTCTTATTACCCTCTCTGATCATGTGCATGTACTTTTCACTAAAAATGCAATAATAATATCTGACATGCAATTATAAGGAAAACATTTATTTCTCTTACCAAGAGACTGTTCTGCCTGTTCACACTTTACAGACTCTCCATCTGGGGTTTTAGTCTGATCAGAAGTACCTAAGAACAAATAGATATGGCTGTTATAACCAACAGTGGTAAAATTGTACTTGTGAAGACTGACAATTAATTACATTATTCAGTTGGTGCTAATATTAACGCATTGGTCATCTGATGTACATTTTAGTAAACATAACATCATTTTTTTGTTCATTCATAAAAATAACACAATAATCTTCATTTCAGATAATAATACTTTGTAGCCTTCAACTTTTCCAGTCTGATTTAAGACCTCATATATAATTTGGTGAAGGTTATTTAATCATATGGGGTGAGATTACACATATAAAATAAAATGATGCAATATGGAATGGTTTTTATTTTTCAGTGAAGTATATTTTAAACTAGCGACTTTCCCATCAAAAATGACGGGGCAATAAAATTTGAAGCCATGGCAATGCTGTTTGCCACACAATGTAAAGCTTTTGCTCCTCTGAGGACCTTCGGCGCTCATTGCGAGCCCCGTGATGAGCACCTTCGGATCCTTTCCCCTTGTGTACTTTTGCTCCTTTGAGCACCTTCAGTGCTCATTGCGAGCCTCTCCCCTCGTGTCCTTCAAGTTTCGTGCTTTGCAACAATCATCTTAGGCGCTCATCGCAAAGAGAGATGTATAAGTACATTGTTAAATATACCATTTTTTAGGTGCAGTGTAAATTAGAAAATGTTTTCAGGTTTCAGAACATAGTAAAGTTATTTAAATATGTAACTGCTTTGAGAGTCCTATCGCTGGCAGCCAATGAGCAGTGATCCAGATATATAAGTGCAGTGGAAAGTGTACATTTTATTTTCCATTACTAATTAATAATTATTAAATTAATGTACGTTAATAAATAATTAGGAATGAATAAATGAATTATTAAGTGCAAAGCTTTAATGTATTGATAAAGTAACGGCAGTGTAAAATATGCTATTTTTATTTTTTTTATTTTTTATATATTTTTTTAATAATAATGAATGAATTAATTAATTACTAAATTAATATACTTTACCTATTTGTAATTAACATATCCATCAATCAATATCCTGAAGAGCTAACAATCTCTTTTGATTTTCCTGCAGCATACAATGTACATTTGGACTGTTGCTGCCCTGAGGAGAAAGTGTCAGCAATGTGCCGTAAAGCACCATTTTAGATTCATAATGTTATTAGTTGCAAGTTAGTATTGCAAAATGGCGGTAATTGTCTAATGTTCTCAAGCATTTTCCGTCCTTTCTAATAGTGTATTTTGTACCTCGTACATTCCTCTGTAAAAGTTGTACGTGCCTGGCGGTGTTTTGCGCAGTTCGGGGTTGTGTAGCCTCGTTTTAATTTTGTTCGGCCGCCATTTTTTTTGCCGCTTAGCCGATTTTCGAGGGCCGAAACTCTGCAAATTCAGCTTAAATTTGTGTGGAACTTCACTCCCAGACATCCTGGCTGCAGCCCCCCGGCCCACCGAACCCCCCGTGCGGTGTGTGATGTTTTTTTATTTTTTGAGTTTTTTGATTTGCACGGTTCGGCCGGTAACTTCGTGTTTTTGCGACCTCGTAATTTTTTCGGCATTCCTCAACTGGTTGCAGCCTAAGGCAATCCCGCGTTTCCTAACAGCATGGAGGCTAAGTTCTGCGTACTTCAATATCCGAACTGCTCGCCTCGCATTACTGCCTAAGTTCCGCGTTTTTCAATGCCTCAACGGTTCGCCTTGTTATGCGAGGCTCGCAAACGTCACAACGAATCACAGTTTGACAATTATAACATGTGATAGTATATGCCATTAACCCTCAAAAATAGTATGTAAATTGAATTTTCAAACAAAAGTAAATACAAACAAATTATAAAACAAAAAATATTAATGGTGTAGATTCACTAAGCTATTACAGGAACTGTAAAGAACTGTGATTGCAGTTTTCCACATAAGAAATAGACATGGCAGTCATCGTTGAATATACGTAGTGGAATGCACCAAATATTTATTTTGCAACAATCTATATTTAAACTATTAAGATTTACTTGAACTAGAAACAATACTAGTTACAATACAATACATGATGTTTTATCTGAACTGCAGCTTCACCTTCTGGTCTTGAAGTGATGCCCTCATCTTTGGTCCACTTCCCCTGGTGATTTGCTAGACACTGTACATTCTCTCCTTGGAGCCTGGCTACATGCACTGCATTGTAGTTCCCATTGTGAGAGAGCACTGGAGAGGCATTTATTACACCTGAGTTGTCTAGGGTAGAATTCATATAGATCTTCACATTGCCAGGGTAGAAATCCTTCACAAGACAGGCAGTGGAATGATCTCCTTTGGTCTCCGACTTTAGTACAAACAGGGAGGGCACAGAGTTCTCCCTATCACCTGAATGGGAAAGGCAATAATGTCGTCAAATTAGCTATGCTAATGACTGATCAATTATATTCTGTGAACCGATTAATTTAATCTTCTCATAGAAATCACTAAGGGGAGCATCAGTAGATCAGGTTCAAAAGGGTTACAAGCTCCTGTGATTTTATGGCAGTATGTGTAGCTAAATTATTGAAATGAGCCTTATGCACAAGAGATTATGTTCAAACATACAGTATCTGTAGTACAAATATCAAAGATATAACTGGAGTTTTTATAAATCATTTCCTCTCAATTCTGTGTCAGCCCATTAATGATCACATACAATATATTTGGTTTTATCAAGCATTTTTTTCCAGTACATGCAACATATAAAAGTGTCATAACTAGTGTGTGGAGACACTGGGTTATGGTTATCGAAACTGGTAAAAAGAACAGGATTAAATGGAGATATATTTATTTAAACTGAGGTAAATCCCTATGCTTTCTATTGAGTCGATGTATGGTCATAGATAAAGTTTACATAGGAAATATATACATTTTAGATATTTATCTTCTTATCCCCACTTTAATAAATATACTAAATAAACTGCAGTGCTGAATATGTCAACTCTTACAGATCAGTAACACTTTATTAGAACTGCAACATATACCCATGTGTAGTGCTTATGTATTGATGTAAGTAAAATATGACAGTACTGTAATTTAGTTGTTATAAATAGCTATTTTACTAGTATGTTTGTTACAGTAGGTTATATGTATTAATGGACTTAGCAAAAAATAATCATAGATACTTTAGAGAACTTTTCAAAATACAAAGGTTTCCTATTTAAAAAAAACTCTCTTTGTAAACCAACACACAAACAGTTACTACAACCAACTTGCACTATAATATCAAGCCACTTTCAGCATTTTCCTAGGGTAACAGCACTGAGCCAAGTCCACCTTACCATACTTTCTGTGTACCATCCAATGCTGAATAACCTTTCTGTAATGCCCTACATTTCTTTCCTTACAGTATCTAGTACAGTGCTGTATAATCACAAAATTGAATTGTTGCCTTGTCTATCTCTCCTTACCTGGCTCCACTGTCAGCTTAGTGCCTGCTCCAAATAACAGAGACCTTGTGTTTGTTGCACCCACATGCACAGTGACTCACTGCTTTGTACTAAACTGCTTATTTACTTAGATTGAATATTACAGCCAACGTGACACATGTCTGAGGAAATTATTATTTTGGGAAATTACCAGTATTTACAGAATAACAGTCAGGTGCAGTTTGTAAAATATCAAAATTTTACCTTATGCGTGTGTGACTTTATTTAAATGTCACCTTGCACCTCAAATCCTTCAAGAATTTTAGAATGGGCTGCATTGAGTGCACTTGGAGATGTGAGTGCAGCTTAGTGTGATTTGAGCCTCTCCTGTCAGCTCTGAGGAAACTTTATGTGCTTTCTTGATCAGTTACTTTTAGGGGTTTAGGGTTAGGCTAAGAAATTTAGGAGGTTAGGGTTAGGGCCGGCAAGGGGTGTAGGGGGTTTTGGTTAGGCTAAGAGGGTTAGGAGCTTAGGGTTAGGGCCAGTGAGTGGTGTAGGGGGTTAGGGCCAGCAAGGGGTGTAGGGGGTTAGGGTTCGGGGCTTAGGGTTAGGAATAGGGGGCTAGGTTTAGGGTTAGGGCCGGTAACTGGTGTAGGGGGTTAGGGGCGGCAAGGGGTGTAGAGGCTTAGGGTTAGGGGCTTAGAGTTAGGATTAGGGGGTTAGGTTTAGGGTTAGGGGTGACAAGGGGTGTAGGTGCTTAGGGTTAAGGGCTTATGGAGTACATTGCGATGCGGGACGCAAGAGCACCCGGCACCAGGAGGCTTCCCGTGCCGTGCGTGCAGATAACAGGATAGATCCAATCTTTCTACTTTACAAAATGGTTAACTGTTTCATTGCTGCAGGCTGATCTTTTTGCAGCTTTTCTGGTACTCCTGACATAAAATAACTGCCATATCCATTACCAAAAATATATTCTTTTTTTCAGTTGGACTTTTTCTCTGGCCTTTGAATCAGTTTGCAAAGTTTCAAATTCAGTTTTACTGAAATCCAATGTCTACGGTACTGAATAGACATATGGATGCGTGAAAGCTTATTCACCTTATTTTTATCACTGGTATCTAGTGATGTCCCGAACAGTTCGCCGGAGAACGGCGAACACATGCGCTTTTCGGTCTGCCCCCTATTCTTTATCATTGAGGAAACTTTGACCCTGCACCTTACAGTCAGCAGACACATTCCAGCCAATTAGCAGCATACACTCCATTCCAGGGACTTCCATCTGAAGGACAGCCTCCATTTTAGAATCATTCTGAAGCTACATTCGTTGAGAGAGGACATATATTCTACCTGCTGCTGATTTAATAGGGAAATAGATAGCCAGGCTATGTATTTAGCTTTCACTACACACCTGAAGGACTCATTTGATATCTGCTGCAAGGACAGCAACCCAAAAAGCCCTTTTTAGGGCTAGAACATCATTTATTTTATTTTATTATTTTTTTCTGCTGATTTAATAGGGAAATAGATAGCCAGGCTGTGTATTTAGCTTTCACTACACACCTGAAGGACTCATTTGATATCTGCTGCAAGGACAGCAACCCAAAAAGCCCTTTTTAGGGCTAGAACATCATTTATTTTATTTTATTATTTTTTTCTTTGTAATCTAATTGCATATGCCTGCCTACAGGCGTGTGTGTGAGGTCTATTGCATCTACTCTGCCAACTTTTGCCAGTGCACAGTGACACTCATATCTAGTGCAACCGTAGTGTACAGTGACATAAAACAACCCTTTTTTGACTGTAATCGATTGAATATCAGTTGCCTGCCTACAGGCGTGTGTGTGAGGCCTATTGCATCTACTCTGCCAACTTTTGCCAGTGCACAGTGACACTCATATATAGTGCAACCGTAGTGTACAGTGAAATAAAAGAACCCTTTTTTTGACTGTAATCGATTGAATATTAGTTACCTGCCTACAGGCGTGTGTGTGAGGCCTATTGCATCTACTCTGCCAACTTTTGCCAGTGCACAGTGACACTCAT
Organism: Discoglossus pictus; assembly: GCA_027410445.1. Classification (NCBI taxonomy): domain Eukaryota; kingdom Metazoa; phylum Chordata; class Amphibia; order Anura; family Alytidae; genus Discoglossus; species Discoglossus pictus. The sequence goes on from CM050163.1 coordinate 387,836,473, forward strand.
ATCTAGTGCAACCGTAGTGTACAGTGACATAAAACAACCCTTTTTTTTTCTGTAATCGATTGACTATCAGTTGCCTGCCTACAGGCGTGTGTGTGAGGTCTATTGCATCTACTCTGCCAACTTTTGCCAGTGCACAGTGACACTCATATTTGGTGCAACCTTAATGTACAGTGACATAAAACAACCCTTTTTTTTCTGTAATCGATTGAATATCAGTTGCCTGCCTACAGGTGTGTGTGTGAGGCCTGTTGCATCTACTCTGCCAACTTTTGCCAGTGCACAGTGACATTCATATCTAGTGCAACCGTAGTGTACAGTGACATAAAACAACCCTTTTTTTTCTGTAATCGATTGAATATCAGTTGCCTGCCTACAGGCGTGTGTGGAGGCCTATTGCATCTACTCTGCCAACTTTTGCCAGTGAACAGTGACACTCATATCTGGTGCAACCGTAGTGTACAGTGACCTAAAACAACCCTTTTTTTTCTGTAAATGATCGAATATCAGTTGCCTGCCTACAGGTGTGTATGTGAGGCCTATTGCATCTACTCTGCCAACTTTTGCCAGTGCACAGTGACACTCATCTCTGGTACAACCGTAGTGTACAGTGACATAAAACAACCCTTTTTTTTCTGTAAATGATCGAATATCAATTGTCTGCCTACAGGCGTGTGTGTGAGGCCTACAGTGCCTACTCTGCCAACTTTTGCCAGTGCACAGTGACACTCATATCTGGTGTCACAGTAGCTTGCACGCATAGTACCACTAATCGTAAAAAAAAATGACAGGCAGAGGCAGGCCACCCCGCAGGGGCCGTCGTGGTCGTGGTGCTGTGATTCCCTTTGGCCCTAGAATAATGCCCAGTTTTCAGAGGCAATGTACCCTGAACTTGAAAAGTTCTGAGGACATGGTTGACTGGCTAACACAGGACACCCAATCTTCTACAGCTTCCGCTTGGAACCTAGACGCACCATCCTCCTCCAGCTTAGCTTCGGGCACCTCTCCAGTTACCACTCGCCCGCCTGCCGCCACCACCAACACTAGCACCACAGCCGCTTCACTTGATCCGTCAGCAGAGTTATTTACAAACCTGTTGGAAGAAATGAGTGATGCACAAACATTAGTGCCAGAGGATGTAGATAACAGGGATATGTCCCAGTCAGGCAGCATTACACACATGGACGTACGGTCTGATGATGATGATGTTGTACCCGGTGCTGCTTCCTTTGTTGAGTTGTCAGATACAAGTGAAGCGGTTGATGATGACGATGCGTCTGTGGATGTCACGTGGGTGGCCGCTATAAGAGAAGAAGAACAGGAGGAAAGTTCAGATGGGGAGACAGAGAGGAGGAGGAGACGAGTTGGAAGCTGCGGGAGGTCGTCGAAAGTAGCTAGTGGCACAGACAGCATGCATCTGCACCTGGGGTCAGCCAGACAGCACGCCAGTCAATGCATGCTGTTGCCACCACCAGAATGCCGTCATTGCAGAGCTCAGCAGTGTGGCAATTTTTTCGTGTGTCTGCCTGAGACAACAGCGATGCCATTTGCAACCTTTGCAAAAAGAAACTGAGTCGTGGTTTCTTTGTGAAGGCACATGATGTCACATCACAAACGCCTATGGGATCAACACATGAGTACAAGCAGCACACAAAGTCAAAGCCGCCATCCTCCTCCTGGTCCAGCATCTTCAGCCACGTCAACCACTGCTGCCCTGCTTGCCCCCTCTCAACCATCCGCCACTCCGTGTCTCGCCCTGAGCAGTCCCTGCTCATCTGCCCACAGTCAGATGTCTGTCAAGGACATGTTTGAGCGTAAGAAGCCAATGTCACAAAGTCACCCCCTTGCGCGGCAACTGACAGCTGGCTTGTCTGAACTCTTAGCCCGCCAGCTTTTACCATACAAGCTGGTGGAGTCTGAGGCATTCAACAAATTTGTAGCTATTGGGACACCGCAGTGGAAGGTACCCGGCCGAAATTTCTTTGCACAAAAGGCAATCCCCAACCTGTACTCGATTGTGCAAAAGGAAGTAATGGCATCTCTGGCACACAGTGTTGGGGCAAGGGTCCATCTGACCACGGATACCTGGTCTGCAAAGCATGGTCAGGGCAGGTATATCACCTACACTGTGCATTGGGTAAACCTGGTAATAGCTGCCAAGCATGCAATATGTGGCTCTGCAGAGGAGTTGATGACAACGCCTCGACTTGCAGGCAGGCCTGCTGCCACCTTCTCTACTCCTCCTACTCCATCCTCTTCCATAACTTCCTCAGCTGAGTCCTCTTCTGCTGCTGCTATGTCTTGCTCCACATCAACGGCACCCCCCCAGCTCCACAGGTACTATTCCACATCCCGGATACGGCAGTGTCAGGCCGACTTGGGGTTGACTTCCCTGAAAGCAGAGAGTCACACTGGACCAGCACTCCAGTCCGCCCTAAACGCACAGGTGGATTAGTGGCTGACTCCGCACCAACTGAAGATCGGCAAAGTGGTTTGTGACAACGGAAGAAATTTGTTGGCGGCATTGAATTTGGGCAAGTTGACACATGTGCCGTGCATGGCACATGTGTGTAATCTGATTGTACAACGCTTTGTGCATAAGCACCCAGGCTTACAGGACGTCCTGAAGCAGGCCAGGAAGGTGTGTGTCCATTTCAGGTGTTCCTACACAGCCATGGCGCACTTTACAGATATCCAGCGGCGAAACAACATGCCAGCGAGGCGCTTGATTTTAGACAGCGGACACGTTGGAATTCAACACTCCTAATGTTCGACCACCTGCTCCAACAAGAAAAGGGCGTTAACGAGTATTTGTATGACCGGGGTGCTAGGACAGCCTCTGGGGAGCTAGGGATTTTTTTTGCCACTTTACTGGACGCTCATGCGCAATGCCTGTAGGCTTATGCGTCCTTTTGAGGAGGTGACAAACCTGGTCAGTCGCACCCAGGGCACCATCAGCGACATCATACCATTTGTTTTCTTCCTGGAGCGTGCCCTGTGAAGAGTGCTGGATCAGGCCGTAGATGAGCGTGAAGAGGAAGAGTTGTGGTCACCATCACCACCAGAAACAGCCATATCAGCATCGCTTGCTGGACCTGCGGCAACGCTGGAAGAGGATTGTGAGGAAGAGGAGTCAGAGGAGGAATGTGGCTTTGAGGAGGAGGAGGAAGACCAACCACAACAGGCATCCCAGGGTGCTCGTTGTCACCTATCTGGTACCCGTGGTGTTGTACATGGCTGGGTGGAAGAACATACCTACAGTGAGATCACTGAGGACGAGGAACGGGGCATGACAAGCTCGGCATCCAACCTTGTGCAAATGGGGTCTTTCATGGTGTCGTGCCTGTTGAGGGACCCTGTATAAAAAGGATGAAGGGGAACGACCTGTACTGGGTGTCCACGCTACTAGACCCCCGGTATAAGCAGAAAGTGCCTGAAATGTTACCGAATTACCACAAGTCAAAAAGGATGCAGCACTTCCAAAATAAATTAAAAAGTATGCTTTACACAACGTTTAAGGGTGATGTCAAAGCACAACGGCAACCTAACAGTGGAAGAGGTGAACATAATCCTCCTCCTCCCACGACCACGTTGATGGAGGACATGCGGAGCCTTTTAAGTCCTATGCATCGCCACAGCCCTTCGGGGTCCACCCTCAGAGAACGACTCGACCCTAAGGTAACAGACTACCTCGCCATAAATACAGATATCAACACCATGAGGAGCGATGAACCCCTTGACTACTGGGTGTGCACGCTTGCCCTGTGGCCTGAGCTATCCCAATTTGCCATAGAACTTCTGTCCTGCCCCGCTTCAAGTGTACTGTCAGAAAGGACCTTCAATGCAGCAGGAGGTTTTGTCACTGATAAGAGAAGTCGCCTAGGTCAAAAAAGTCTAGATTACCTCACCTTTATTAAGATGAATGAGGGATGGATCCTGAAGGGACTGACAGTGGGTGATGCATTCGATTAAAAAAGGCCTGATAAGCTGCCTTGAGCTAATAATGGTCCACACGCTGCTGTATTTTATCCCTGAATGCCAGATGACTTGCGTGACTTATCCACCACCAACTAGGGTACAAGACGCAATGTAATGAAAAATAAAGCATTTTTGAACAGTCTTGCATAACAGTTGTGCAAAAATACATATTTACAATAAAGACATTTTGTGAAAGTAAGCTGGCTATTCCTTCTTATTTTTACTTTTTAGGTTAATAATTTTTCTTATTTTTTACTGTGATTGCAATTTAAGAGATACCTAAAACATGGTAAAACAGACAATAGTAAAGAGTATATCTGCAGGAAACACCAAAGTCCTATTAGCTATCATCCCTCCAGCAGTATTAGCTTATTATTTACAATATCTAACCTGGGCAATAACCCTTGGGTTACCCTAGGGCAGGCTTCAGTAAGCGACCTCTCCTTTTCTGGGATGATTTTGCCGCTGGTTGCTTCTGAAGGGTCTCCAGGGCTCCCCCACTCCGGTCCTTCCCCCAGTGTTGCTTCAACCAGTAACAAATGTTTTATATTTGTAAAGCGACCCAATGATCCCCCTTGATAGAGGTTTATCTAAGACCGGTGTCCCCTGTTTCTGGGTCAGGGAGTGTGTGAAATGCCTCAGCCTACAGTAATTGTAATGTTCTGACAGCGGTATCTCATGCTTGTCCCTCAGTTCCTCATAGGTGAGCATCTGGTCCTTTACTAATCAGTCTCCCACTCTATTTAGTTTCCTTGACCTCCACCAGTGTTGTGATGTTGTGCTCATGTGTTTCGGGGCCTGAGGGTGGCCAAGAATTGGTGTCATTTGGGTGGATCCAGGGAACAAACCCATGTGTTTCTTGGCCCATTTCCAGTATGATAGTGAGTGTCTGATTAGGGGGTTTGGCGAGTTTTTAAGGCTCTGAGGCAATTCTGATAGCCAAGCCACCTTGTCCCAGGTGCTATTGGGAGGAAAGATAGGTGACGTAACAGGTATTAAACTGATAGGAATGAATAGTACAACTTAATACACCACTCCTATCTGGTGCTACCTTAGATTGCACGTGCAGTGCCCCAAATTCGAAGTAGGAGGTCCGACCAAGCATCTTTTTCCATCTCCCTGTTCCAAAAATCCATGCCATATACACGTCCCCTGATAGGTGACGTAACAGGTATTAAACTGATAGGAATGAATAGTTTTATAACTTAATTCACCACTCCTATCTGGTGGCACCTTAGATTGCACGCGCAGTGCCCCAAATTCGAAGTGGGAGGACCAACCAAGCATCTTTTTCCATCTCCCTGTTCCAAAAATCCATGCCATATACACGTCCCCTGATAGGTGACGTAACAGGTATTAAACTGATAGGAATGAATAGTACAACTTAATACACCACTCCTATCTGGTGGCACATTAGATTGCACGTGCAGTGCCCCAAATTCGAAGTAGGAGGTCCAACCAAGCATCTTTTTCCATCTCCCTGTTCCAAAAATCCATGCCATATACACGTCCCCTGATAGGTGACGTAACAGGTATTAAACTGATAGGAATGAATAGTACAACTTAATACACCACTCCTATCTGGTGGCACCTTAGATTGCACGTGCAGTGCCCCAAATTCGAAGTAGGAGGTCCAACCAAGCATCTTTTACCATCTCCCTGTTCCAAAAATCCATGCCATATACACGTCCCCTGATAGGTGACGTAACAGGTATTAAACTCATATGAATAGTACTACTTAACAGTACACACCTTATAATAAAGCAGACAGAGGCAACGCAGAGAGAGGAGTCTGAAGAAGAGGAGTCAGAGGAGGAATGTGGCTTTGAAGAGGTGGAAGACCAAACACAGCAGGCGTTCCAGAGGGCTTGTTGTCACCTTTCGGGGACCCTTGGTGGCTGGGTGGAGGAAGAGACCTTCAATGACATCAATGAGGACAAGGAACGGGACATGGCTAGCTTGGTATTCAACCTTGTGCAAATGGGGAGATTGCGGTTGTGCAAAGGGACTGTTTGCGGTTATCTGCGGTGCATTAAACAGGGATATTGGTCTGTTACTGTGAAGCGGGTGTAACCCTTACACTACCTGATCGATACAACATCATACCTGATGTTTTAAAGCATGTTATTCCAAACAATTTAGGAATGTTAGGTAAATTATGCCCTTTATGGCTTAAAACCAGACTCTGCATCAACTATGTAATTTTCCGTGGGAGTTTTGCCATGGATCCCCCTCCGGCATGCCACAGTCCAGGTGTTAGTCCCCTTGCAACAACTTTCCCATCACTATTGTGGCCAGAAAGAGTCCCTGTGGGTTTTGAAATTCGCCTGCCCATTGAAGTCTATGGCGGTTCGCCGATGTTCGTCCGTTCGCGAACATTTGATGGAATTCGCGTCCACGGTTTGTGAACTGAAAATTTGATGTTCGCGACATCACTACTGGTATCTGATAACTGGGTTGGGGATAAGAAGTACTGATACCATGTTAATCATTTTATCCTGAAGAGCATAATCTAACTATATTGTTCTTTTTCCAAACTTCTGGTGATGATAATTATTTTCATTATTATTATTATTATTACTAGCTACTTGCCCGTCAACAATAAAGGGAATACACTTTTAAACCTGGCAATGCTGTTTGCCACCCAATGTGAGCACCTTTGGTGCTCATCGCTTGGCTAACAATAAGTACCTTCGGTGCTTAGTGCTAGTCTCTCCCCCTGTCTACTTCCTCCCTTGTGTCTTATTTCCGCCCTCCTCTCTCTGCCTTGTGTCTCATTTACCCTCCTCCTCTCTCTCCCTTGTGTCTCCTTTTACCCCTCCTCTCCCTCCCTTGTGTCTTCTTTTCCCCTCCTCTCCCTCCCTTGTGTCTCCTTTCGCCCTCCCATCTCTCCCTTGTGTTTCCCCCTTATTTCCCTCTACTGTGTCTCTTTCCCCAGCTCTTCCTCCCCTGTGTCTCTTTCCACCTCTCCCTCCCCTATGTATCTTCCCCCTCTCCCTCCCCTATGTATCTTCCCCCTCTCCCTCCCCTATGTCTCTTCCCCCTCTCCTTCCCCTGTGTCTCTTCCCCCCTCTCCCTCCCCTGTCTTTCCCCCTCTACTCCCACCCCTGTGTCTCTTTGCCCTGCTCTCCCTCTCCTGGGTCTCTTCCCCCTCTCCCTCCCCTGTGTCTCTTCCTCCTCTCCCTCCCCTGTGTCTTTTCACCCTCTCTCTCCCCTGTATCTCTTCACTCTCTCTCTCCCCTGTGTCTCTTCTCCCCCTCTCCCCCCTGTGTCTCTTCCCCCCTATTCCTCTCCTATTTCCCTGCTTCCCCCTTTCCCCTTATCCTCCTGAAATTAAGAAGGATTGTTTGAAGATTTGCATCATTTAATTTACAGAACATGCCCACAACTTTGAAGATGTTTTTTTTTTTATTGTGAAGCAAAAAACAAATAGGACAAAATAACAGAAAAAGTCAATGTGCATAACTATTCACCCCCTTAAAGTCAATACTTTGTAGAGCCATCTTTTGCGGCAATCACAGCTCCAAGTCGCTTTGGAGAAGTCTCTATGTGCTTGCCACATCTTACCACTGGAATTTTTGCTCATTCCTCCATGCAAAACTGCTCCAGCTCCTTCAAGTTGAATGGTTTCCGCTTGTGAACAGCAAGTCTGAACACAGATTTTCTATTGGATTGAGGTCAGGGCTTTGACTAGGTCATTCCAACACATTTACACATTTCCCCTTAAACCACTCAAGTGTTGCTTTAGCAGTGTATTAGGGATCATTGTCCTGCTGAAAAATGAACCTCCGTCCTAGCCTCAAATCACGCAGAGTGGTACAGGTTTTGCTCACGAATATCCCTATATTTAGCACCATCCATCTTTCCCTCAACTCTGACCAGTTTCCCAGTCCCAGCTGCTGAAAAACACCACACAGCATGATGCTGCCACCACCATGTTTCACTGTGGGGTTGGAGTTCTTTGAGTTATGTGATGTGTTGGGTTTGCGCCAGACATAGCATTTTCTTTGATGGTCGAAAAGTTCAATTTTAGTCTCATCAGACAAGAGCACCTTCCTCCATACATTTCGGGAGTCTCCCACATGCCGTTTTGCAAACTCAAAACGTGCCATTTTGTTTTTTGCTGAAAGTAAAGGCTTTCTTCTGGCCACTCTGTCATAAAGCCTTAGGTCTCTGTGCTGCCTCGCTAATTAATGCCCTCCTTGCCTGGTCCATGAGTTTGGTGGGCGGACATCTCTTGGCAGGTTTGCTGTTGTGCCATGTTCTTTCCATTTGGTTATGATAGATTTGATGGTGCTCCTGGGGACCATGAAAGATTTGGATATTTTTTTTATAACCTAACCCTGACTTGTACTTCTCAACAACATTGTCCCTTACTTGTTTGGAGAGTTCCTTGGTCTTTATGGCAGTGTTTGGTTAGTGGTGCCTCTTGCTTAGGTGTTGCAGCCTCTGGGGCCTTTCAAAAAAGGTGTGTATATGTAATGACAGATCATGTGACACTTAGATTGCACACAGGTGGAAATCATTTCACTAAATATGTGACTTCTGAAGGTAATTGGTTGCACCAGAGCTTTTTATGGGCTTTATAATAAAGGGGGTGAATACATACGCACACTCCAATTTTCTGTTTTCTATTTCTAAAAAATAGTTTTATGTAAATATTTTTCTTATTTCACTTCACCAAATTAGACTACTGTGTTCTGATCCATCACACAAAATTAGGATTAACAAAACATTGAACCTAAGGCTGTAATGTAACAAAATAGGTAAAAAGTCAAGGGGGTTGAATACTTTTGCAAGGCACTGTATATGTGATTATTATACTGTCCAGGAGCATTCATAAAAGTTACATGTCAAAAATCTAAACTATGTAACATGTTCAAAATAAACCTATTATCTAGAGTACTTAAAAAAATATGTACATCCAAATTATTAATAATCCATCCTTGTACTTATGTATATCTTAAAAACAATTTTCAAGCAAACAATTTATAGCAGTGTGTGGTCTTTTTGATAGCTATATATCTGTTCTTGATGCCATTTGATGTGCACTGGTCTAGATGCATGATTTCCAAACTCGCATCTTCTATACTTACTGTGATCACTGTGGAGATGATCGTTATACTTTAATAGAATCTATTGTCACTAATCAAGCAACCAAAATACTTGCAGCCTTATTAAATTGCGATTCGGCAAAGTTAAAAGGGCTCTATTTAAGCACATAGCATATTTTTTTTACAGAAGTTTTTACTTAGTGAAGACCTTGCTTTTGATAGAAGTTCTTTAACTAAAAACAATTCACTAACATAACAATTAAAACTTGGAACTTAATTAATTCGTAGAAGAAAAATATATAACTGAATGTTGGAATAATGAATCACATGTATGGGACAAAGTTATACCTGGTTACAGTTTTTTACATGACCCCGGCATGATCCATTTGGCTTTTGTCAAATAAACAGACAGACTACCGACTTTGGGAAAAATATGGGCCACAGCTTTATTAAACCAACCAATTTATATAACCATAAAATAACATAATTAACATTCTTACACAATTTCTTTAATTAACGTCCCGGAGGAGGAGCCCAGCCAGTTCAGTAACCTCACGCTCTGGGCCCGCACCCAGAGCCCCCCAATACTTTTCCAAAGCACGCCCATGAGGCAGGACAACGCTCACTTAAGCCACTCACCTCCCGCCACCTCTGTCTAGCCCTATCAACTGAAACCGGATCCCGAGCATTCCGCCATGATCGTCTCTTGATCATTTCGGACCACACTACAAACAGGCCTGGAAATTTAACTACCCAAAACATCTCTCTTCATAACTTTTAACATCTTTCTCATAGGCACGACCCCCATGTCGTTTTCCCCAACATGTACACTCAGTATATGAGGTCTACCGTGTTGATTGGTGGTGCTCTCCAACAGGCCATTCACCTGTGTCCATCTCAAGCCTCGGAACCCAAGCCATCGTACCTGTAGGTCCATCTCTGGTATGCCCAGTTGGACGTTGTTTCCAGTAATATACAAGAATATGTCTATTTGAACAGGATTATAAATATGAGTCAACATGGATTTATGAGGGATACGTCATGTCAAACAAATCTAATTAGTTTCTATGAGGAGGTTAGTAGGAACCTGGATCAAGGCAACTCAGTGGATGTAGTCTTTTTGGATTTTGCAAAGGCTTTTGATACAGCGCCACATGGGAGACTATTGTGCAAACTAAGAGATACAGGAGTTGCAGTAAATATCTGCTCATGGATTGAGAGCTGGCTAAAAGACAGGAAGCAAAGGGTTTTTGTAAATGGACCTTACTCCGATTGGACTAAAGTGGTAAGTGGGGTTCCCCAGGGTTCAGTATTAGGTCCTCTCCTTTTTAACATATTTATTAATGACTTAGAGGTAGGATTGGAATGTGGTGTCTCCATTTTCGCTGATGACACGAAGTTGTGCAAGGTAATTAAATCAGATAGTGAGGTGCTTTCCCTCCAAAGGGATTTACATAAAATTGAGGAATGGGCATCTAAATGGCAGATGAGATTTAATACAAATAAATGTAAAGTTATGCATCTGCGAAAGAAAAATAGCCATGCAATTTATAATCTTAATGGAGCAAATCTAGGTGTATCGGATATTGAAAGGGATTTGGGAGTGCTTGTGGACAACCACCTAGGTAACAGTGCTCAAAGCCAAGCAGCCCGCTGCAAAGGCAAATAAAATATTAGCATGTATTAAGAAGGGTATAGAAGACAGGGAAGAAAATATAATTCTGCCACTATCCAAATCTCTAGTACACCCTCATTTGGAATATGGAGAACATTTTTGGGCACCACTTCATAAAAAGGACATTTTAGAGCTGGAAAAGGTACAGAGGAGGGCAACAAAACTAATAAAGGAAATGGAGGGGCTAAGTTATGAAGAAAGACTAACCAAATTAAACTTATTTTCTCTAGAAAAAAGGCGTCTAAGAGGAGATATGATTACCTTATATAAATACATCCAGGGTCAGTATAAAGATTTGTCAAGGGATCTTTTTGTGCCAAGAGGTTTTCAACTGACAAGAGGACATCCCTTGAGGTTAGAAGTAAAAAGATTCCACCTTAAAGAAAGAAAAGGGTTCTTCACAGTAAGGGTGGTTAATCTGTGGAATTCTCTACCAGAGGAGGTGGTGACAGCGGATTCGATAGATAACTTTAAAAGGGGACTGGATTTATTTATAATTAAAAAGGGAATTCAGGGTTATCATGGATAATTAGAGAGGCAGTATTGATCCAGGGAGAAGTCTGGTCGCCGTTGTCTGGGATCAGGAGGGAATTGATTATTTTTTTATTTTTCTTTATATACAACTAATTAATTAATAGTTAATCCACATATTGCAGATCAGAGGAGATCTTAAAAGGTTGAACTTGATGGACTGAAAGTCTTTTTTCAACCTTAAATACTATGTAACTATGTAACTATGTAACTGAGGCCAACCAGTGGGTCCAATATATGTAAGAATGTCCGACGATCTATAGTTGTCTCTTTTCTGCAACACACAAAAAGTCAATTTTAAATGACCCGTCCAGGTCGCACATAGGACCGAAAACGTTGTGACTCCCATTTCCCAATCCTTTTTACCATGCTTTCCGGTAAGCTTAGTTTCCCCGCCTCTGTAGCGGCCCCAATACAACACGAGTGAGTTCCGAAGTCCACTGGGTCCATATCCACACGCAGCAATGACTTCTTCAACATCCTTTCAAATTGACAGTGCCTCGCGGTTGGCATGGTTTCCAGGTACAATCTCACACTCAGATAGGGGCAACACTCAGTACCAAATTTGTACAGGACCACCTCCTTTCCCTTTCCACCTTGGTCCATTTTTGACCTCCTTAACCACACTGACAACCTGTCACCTTCCAGACAGGTGTCCTTTGCTAGCATCCCTCCCGAACCATGCCTGTTTGCCAGTTCCCCAATCCTGAACGCTCCAAAGAACGCAAGGAAAAAAGCCGTACCGAAAAACAGGGATTTGAAAGAGTCCCTGCATAGCGTACCCAACGCCTCCACCAGCAGTGAAAATGTGATTGGACGCCTCCTGTCTATCCTCCGTTCACCCATAAATATTCCTTTCACCACTTGGCGAGCCACAAATTCCTTTGTTAGGCCCTTCAGCCCTGCCAGTTTGAACATGAAGCCCAACGCTGTTAATTGCTGACCCACCACGGCCCTGGAATCGCCTCATTCTACGCACCAAATCAGAAACCATAGCAGGACCCCTACCGACTGTTCTTCAGATGACATGCCTCCTGCGGCCTCCATCAAATCACTCCATTCATTCCAGACTCCCCGGTAGCCTGATCACGTCCTTGGCGCCAACGACTGCCTGACGTACCCGGCTACCCGGCTGCTCCAAGTTCCCAAAGTTCCATAGGGATGATCTCGCCTTCCTCCTTTGCCGCCGGGACCAGAGTTCGGAACCGGGCTTCCTGGAACCGAGAAAGGGCATCAACTACCCCGATGCTTAAATCTGGAAAATGTTCTGCTCTCACCCATATATTCGAGCAAAGGCAGTGCAGAACCAGATGCCCTAACAGCCGAATCACCGGCCCAGAGGACGCCGACAGACTATTGATCGCCCAAACCTCAAACGCATTACCTGACTGAAAAACCACTTGCCGATGTAAAAATTTCACAATTCCACAACTGCAGAGTCATTTGTAAGACCTGCCGACACCCACGACTGAGGCCAGGCTGCAGAGCACCATGACCCCTTAAAGTAGGCGCCAAATCCAATCAACCCGGACGCGCCTGCATATAGACTGAGCTGCCCGTTTGACACACTGTCTGGGTGAATCAAAGTGCTGCCGTTGAATTCCCGAAGAAATGCTATCCATACTCGGGCGTCCTTCCTCATTGCTCCCGACACTTTTATGAAATGATGAGGCTGCCAAACGCCCGCCGCTGCTAACGACATTCTTCTGTTAAAGATATGGCCCATGGGGATGATCCTGCAAGCGAAATTCAACTTCCCCAGGATTGATTGAAGCCGCCGCAGGGACAGCCTGTTTGCGCCCACCAGAGCTGTGAGCTTAATCGATAGGTCCATCACCTTGTACAGTGGTAGGCTGCACTCCATTGCCTCTAAATTGATCCGGATCCCCAAGAACGTCAATTCAGCAATAGGCCCTTCTGTCTTCTTGTCTGCCAGGGGAACCCCGAAACTCTGACATATCATCGCAAACCTCTCCAGGATAAAGCTGCAGCGGTCTAGCCTTGCCGGTCCACGAAAAGGAAATAGTTGAGCTAATGCGTGATCCCGTGATAACCTAATTCGGTCCGAGCCACCCACTGCAGGAAGGTAGTGAAAGCTTTGAAATAGGAGCATGAGATGGAGCAACCGATGGGCAGGCAAGGGTCCACAAAATATTCACAGTCTACGAAGCAGCCAAGGAAGCAATGGCTCTGGGGATGAACATGTAGTAACCCGGAAAGCTGATTCTATATCCGCTTTTGCCATCATAGCCCCGACACCCGGCCGTCTGACGAGGTGTGTGGCCCGATCGAAGGGCACGTAGGATACGGATGAGTACTCCTTGCCGATTCCATCGTTAACTGAACACCCCGAGAATAAGACAGGTGCTGAATCAGCCGGAATTTTCCAGGCTCCTTCTTTTTCACTATGCTGAAGTGGGAAATGACTAAGCCCTGAAACGGGGGAGAGGGAAAGGGGCCAGCCATTCTTTCCAACTCCACTTCCACCCGTATTTTTTTAGCCGCCACTCCTTAACGGATTTTAGGTTCCTAAGCCTTGAATCGGCGGGCGAGCGGGTGCACAGGATTGTAAACCCCTTCCAAAAACCCTCCCGGAGCAGGGTGGCAGCCTCTGCCTTTCCCAGCAACCTACTATAGCGTTCTAGCCCCGGCAGCATTGCGTCCAACCGTATGGATGTCTGGCCCTTTTTAAACGGGTTTTCCTGCTTGGACCCCTTCCGTCGCTCTATTACACCTTGTGAGAGCATGCTCGCCACCGCAGTTCAGTGTTTAAATCTGCAGTTCGGTGCCCACTTACAGCTGCCTTCATTGAAGGAGTGGCATATCCCGCGGCCTGTTGGGCCCGTCGTAGCGGAGTCTCTAGCCCCGCTTGGGTTCCCGCGAATGGGCGGCATGACACTCATCGGTGTCATTATGTTTAGCAAGTAGGCCACCGCCTTGTCGCTCCACGCCATTGCGAGTTTCTAATTTCAAACAAGCCCGAGCACTGCTCCGGGTGTCTCTCCCCCATTACGCAGGCTATTATTGCAAATACCTGTAGGCAGTTGTCAAACGTCCTCAGGAATCGCCTAGGGGGAGATTTCCTGTCTTCCCCCTCCCTAGGAAACCGCTCTTGTGAATCTGACAACCGAGACATGGGCAACAAAGAAAATAATTCTATGAATTCCCAGCGCCAGATTTTTTCTTTGATTTCTAAAGGTAAGTGTGCCCCTAAGTTATCCTGACCGTACACGATTGATTGTCTCATGGCGGTATCCGACACTCTCCTCTCGCTAACCTGTTGAGGAGCTCCCCCAGCTGATGCTATTGCTCTCCCCGGGCCAGCTGGTGGGATAGTGAAACTACCGACCACGCCGCTGCGGTTGACCGGTCTCGTGGGGCGAGATGGCTCCAACCACGACTTTCCGGCCTTCATGAGGGATTTTCCGGCCTTCATGAGGGATTTTTGGGAGGTCAAAAATAAAGACGCCGCGGAAGATGTCCATCTGCTTGTTCCCCCCCTCCCCCCCGGAAATCCTGGTTCTCTCACCTGACTCTCCCCGTTCGGGAGTAGCTGCCAGCACGGGGAGCGGGGGTCCGTGCCGTCCTGTTTGCCGAGAGCCCCTTCCCCACCTCTCGAGCAGGTGCAGGTGCAGCTGCAGCTGCACGATCTTCCACTCCAGGATCTGGATCTGCTTCTGGGTCTGGGGAAGCATGAGGAACAATCTCCTGTGTCTGTGCCCCGGTGACCGCGCAGTCAGTTCCCCCCCAGAGGAGTATTCAGATTCCGCCACTGCAGTGGCTCTATACCGTAAAGTCTCTCTCTGGTCTGAGGGCCTAGGAGGGTCAATAACGTCACAAACCCGGTCATGTCCCTGAGTCCCTTTGACAGTCCCTGTATCCTGAATGATGTCAGGGCTGGTAGAGCTGAGCTGTGGCCTAACTCTTTTGTCAGGGGATTTTTGTCTCTTCGCTGGCGTTAAGGTAAAGATCAAAGGACTGTACCTGTTCGTCGACTTCAGGGGGCGTGTCTGCCGTGCCACCGTGGCCGTCACTGAAAACTCAGCAATTACCACCAGACTGCCGTTGGCCACTATCTCATCTATCGCTAGGTTTCTCCACCCCCTAGTGGTCTCTTTGCTCCTACTGGTCTCTGCAACAGCGGTGTGCTGTCCCTGAGAAACACCTGCAATACTGGCAGTGGGTGTGGCAGTGGGGACCACAGGGGCTGTGCGGTGGGAACCTGTAGGAGCTTTTTTAGCGCTCCTTGTATTTTTGCTGTTACCCCTCGAGCCCCGGGGCTGAGCAGGGGTGCTGCTGGAACTGGGGGTCTGCTGCAGGCCTTGGGGCAAGTCGCTGGGTGGTGGCAGGTAATGGGCCTGTCTAGGCTAAAGGGCTTACCCACTGAGCCCAGGTCACCGGTCACTCCAAGCCGGGCATGAACCCTTGGGTTCATCCTATCCTGGACCCACCTAACTCCATGGCTTAAAGCCCTGGTTCTAACCATTGCTAGTAAGGCTTCTATGTCCCCAGGGTCCATGCCAAAAATGCAACACACAACAAGCACCAACTGCGGGGGACAAACACAAACTGCAAGGCACACACACACAAGATGGGAAACTATTAGATGGGTATAACTATGGGTACTGTGTACGTACTCTGGAGCACAGCGTGAGCTGCTTATCTGGGCAATGGCCGGCGCGGAGTGAAGAGAAAGCCCGCGGACCGGGCGGATGTCCCTCCCTCTAACTTCTGGCCAATCAGGAGCGCGCAGGCTCTGCCGGGTCAAGCTGCGCTGTTTCAGACCCGTTGTGCCTGGGCTGCCTCCGCGCCGGCCAGGATTGATAGTGTTGGCAGAAGGGAATGAGGTATTGCTCTTTATGTAAAAGAAAATCTTATAGCCGCTGAAATTCAGAATATTGAAGGAAATATTGAGATCATTTGGGTAACTATAGAAAGTGAAAGGCAAGTTTTTAGAATTGTTGTTATTTATAGGCCTTTGAGACAAGATGTAGCATTAGACAGAGCACTAATGGAAGAAATAACTAAAATGAAAATGAAGGTTGAGGTAATTGTAATGGGAGAATTTTGCCAGATGTGGACTAGAAGATACCTACTGCTGGATCAGCCAGGAGTAATTATATTCTACATTCTTTGCAAGAGGTATCACTTTCACATTAAATGATGAATCCTTTGGCAAGCAGTTAAACACACTGACTTATACCCTTATCACACAGCACAATTCTGCCCATGCTCGATCTGAAGCAATGAGCCTGTCTGTCACACACAGCATCACCCAATCAGAATGACTGAGAGGGGCTGAACCTGTGGGACCTTTCAGGTATCACACAATCAGAATGACTGTGAGGAGTTGAAGCTGTGGAGACCCTTTGGGGAAAACCCCAGCTAATCACTGACACTGCCCCATTCAATTAGGACTGCTAAATTGCAGTATGCAGTGTATACTGGGAGATGTAGTTCAGTGATTGCTGCTATGCTGAGAGAGCTGTTCTGGACCGGGTGAGTAGTGTCAGTCTGTCTGTTATTCTCTTTCTCTCTCTTTCTTGTTATCTGTGACTCTCTTATTCTCTCTGTGTGACTTGTACTCTCTCTCTCATATTGTCTCTCTCTTTCCCACAAAGATTCAATGTTGTTGCTAGTTCCACTATAAATATCTTCTCTGACTACAGGTTTAAAACCTGGCTTAACATACAGACAATTCCCTCCTCCTCTTCTACCATTACCCCTATCTTTCCTAAATAAGTTAGAACCATGCAAATTAAGAGTCCGGTCATGAGATTCATCCCACCATGTTTCAGTAATGCCTATTAAGTCCAATTTTTCTTCTACTGCTAATAATTCTAGCTAGCCCATTTTCCCAGGCACACTTCTTCCATTAGCAAGCATACACTTATACACTTTATGTTGTTATAGCTCTGCAGTTGTGAAGTGCTTGCCACTGTGAACCCTCGTCAGTATGGATAGAGTGACCAGTTTTCTTCTGAGCCCTGTATGCAACAGGCCGCGCTGTACTTTCATTTTAGACACACGACTGGTAGCCCCCTGGTTTGTTTAGATGGTGAATTGCTCAACTATAGCATGTCAGTTGGCCGACGTTCATCTCCGACATCAATGGCATGTGGTGCTCCACAGTTTTGTCAAGTCACGGTACACTTTAACCACAGCAGCATGCAAACAGTTTACACACTTCACTGTTTCAGAAATACTGTCACCCTTGCCCAGAAAGCCAATGATCATCCCCTCCAAAGTCGGATATATCGCACTTTTAAATCACTGTTTACTGTTCTTTCATAACTTTCATAGCTATTCTATGGCTCTCACAGAAAATAATCTTGTAAAATGTACTGACTCACACTCAGGGAAGAGACTCTGAGTTTGAACCTCAGTAGTCTTCATAGTAACGCTGTAGAATGGAACCCACAAACATGAACATAGTACACGAGCATCGTCCCCTATCTCTATCTATATAAACCACTTCCCATGGCAGGGAAATGTATATATACAGCGAGTTTATGACCCTTCCACCTATGACACAGTACCCACTATGTGTCTTGGTATCTACCAGATTTCCGGCTCAAAACCCGCTAAGAGCCCAGGTATCTCCTGTGATTCCCCCTCAATACCCACTACCTGTTATGAGCCTGGGTATCCCTTGGGATTACCTCCTCAATACCCGGGGGCACTCATCCCCTTTCCCCCATTTCCCTTGTGCTGTGGGGTGAGAAATACATGGAGCCCATAGGGGTTTATTAAAAGTTTAACCGATTGGAACCAAGTTTAGCCAATCCGTGGCTTCCAATTTGTTGGACTTTTAATCAATCAGAAATGAGGTGGAAATAATTCAAACACTTGATTCTGAATGGCTGAAATATGATGAACACATATTTGAGCTAATTGGAATCAGCAACAAAAAATACTGTATATAAGGTACCGTTAGTCTATGCCGGAAGTCCTTGGAGGGAAAACTCCATTAGATTTTTTTTTTTTTACAGAGCTGTGGAATATTTAACTTGAGGCCCATTTCCAAGTATAAACCTCTTCAGACCAATCATCTCAGAGCTTGGATATAATTTCAGGATGCATGGGACAGTGATTTAAGAAATAGGTATAGGACAGGCATTCAGGACATATGATAACACAGACATTGTGAATAATTGGAAGGCATTACTTGCATGTTAGATTTACATGTATGATGTGATAGCTCTGTAGTGATTTATAACTGAACTTCATTCAGTTCTTTTCTTATGGGAGCCATGGGAAGGGATCTGTGTCTCTCCTTTTTCTGTCTTCACATTTTTGCCCTGTCAGTGTCTCCATCCCTTTTGTCATGTCTGTGTTTCTCTCCCTCTCTTGTTATTCTACTCCCACACCTATTGATCTCCTTGTGTTTGTATTGCCCTTGCTGTCTCAATTCTAGTATAAACAGAATAGATGCCTCTAATTTCACACCCACTCTTTTCTGTACCATTTAGTGTTCTGCAGTATTATGATCATTAAGCAGTGTATTAAGGTATTGCTTGTTGTCAGACTGGGTCTTCATTTGTTTCCTTTGTCACCCTGAAGATAGTAGAATAGTTGAAATGTCCTATAATGTTTTCAAAAGTTTGTAAATATCCTGATTTATTGATATGAAATGTTAGGATATGCAATTTCCCTGCACACGATAAGTTATTGTAAAATGGCTTACTAACAGGGTTATTTATAGAACTAGTTGGTGCGTCAGAGTAGTTATCAAAAGAATCCAGTGTCTGGCAGGTGTAAGCTGGTTGTTTGGTGAGCTACTGTGTGTGAAGGAGACTTTGAGGTTTTTACATTAATCAAAGTATGTTTTGTACATGGTGCTACGTGAGCAGCACAGTAGTACACCCCTGTGTCTGAAATCTCTGCTCTGAGGATCTGGAGTGTGCACAGGTTTCTGGAAGCTTCAATTTTTGCAGTCACAGTTCTTTCAAAACCAGGTCCATATATTCCTCCTTCTCTGTAAATCCACAGTACCCGACCCACAATATCTTTCTTGTACCAATACATCCAGTGGTCATTCATTCTTCCTTCAGAGAGGCTGCACTGAAAGGTGACCCCCTGCCCACTTCTGGCAGTTCTCTGTGCATCACCCTGGTTTAGGCTGAGCTCAAAACATACACCTGTAACCAAAGCAAAGATGAGATGTATTATGGGTGTGGTGAATGAGAGTGCTGGAAACTTCAAATAACAATTTTTTTGAATTAATCAATAATATGGGCATGTTTCGAGTCCAGTTCATATATACTATTATATTGTTTCAAAACTATTTCCCGGCTTCAGATTATTGTATACGTAATAAGACTTTCACTTGTTTGGATAAAAAATTATTCAACCAGAAGAGTTCAGATGTTAGTCAATGAACATAAAACTCTGTCACTCTGACATGTGCATAAAAACAATTTTCTGAAGACGCCATGTATGTTTTGTTCCATTTGATCAATTTTTTTCACATCTTCCTATTATTGGTTGTAATCTCGATTTAAGCACTGATTACTTTAAATATATTTACATGGTATCTTCAGTATTATTGTATAATTAAAGTAAACATTTTGGAAGTAAGCTACACCAGACATTTCCCTGAGCTGGCTGTGACTGAAGCAGTCTCTATCCTGACACTGCACTGCTGTTACCTGCTTTTTGTACACCTGTGTTACATATTTCTATCACAGTGTCTCTGTGCACACAGTAATAGACAGCAGAATCGCCCAGCTCTGCTGCTGATATGGTCAGTGGGAAATTCCTGTGATCTCTGCGCATTGTAGCTTTGAACCTGTTTATGAATCTGGGTGCTAGGTCTTGTGGTCTGGACTGGTCATCTAGTATGAAAATGATGGCCTTGCTGCTGTCCTGGAGATACCACATGAGGGTAGGATATCCTGCACTGTAGTTGCAGTTTACGGTCACTGATTCTCCTTCTTTCTTCACCAGGTCAGTAGTAGACTGGATCAACATTTGTCCTTCAGACAGCACTTAATACATAGTGAAAATAAATAATTTATACCATCAATAGTACACATTTAAATATTAACATAAATTAAGCAATCATTGAATACTTACCCCAAAAATGGATGATGAGTGCCAAAAATAAATACACCTGCCTCATATTGATGGAACTGGTAATAATAGACTGGAGGTTACAATTCTAAGGTGAAGTGCCTCTCAAAATGAGAAATAAGCACAGCCACAGTGCCCTGAATCTGCTATTAAGATAGAGCAGCTTCAAGCCAACTACAAAGGAAGAGGAAAAAGAAACATACTTCTAAAACCTCTTGCAGCTCTTGTGGTTGGTTATAGCACAACTAAATGTCTTCTTTGCTACTATATGGCCCCTATTCAATTGAGCAATTGTTAGTTACTGGAGCCTGTAATGTA
Source organism: Discoglossus pictus (assembly GCA_027410445.1). Taxonomy (NCBI): domain Eukaryota; kingdom Metazoa; phylum Chordata; class Amphibia; order Anura; family Alytidae; genus Discoglossus; species Discoglossus pictus. The sequence goes on from CM050163.1 coordinate 387,857,101, forward strand.
GCTCGTAAACTAATCTGCTACTGCATCTTTTAACTACTCGCGAACGATTTGCGGGTTACAGGCTGAAAATCCCTGCGTTTTTTTTAAATCCTAACTCCGACCCAGCTAAGCCTTTGATATTTCAAACCCATAAATGTTACAATCGCAAATCGCTATTCAATTGTTACAATTCCTCAAGCCCGCAATTGTTTTCACATCCCTAAATGGCAAATGTAGAAGAAAATCCTATGAGTACCAGATTGGACTTACAAGAGGGGTAAACACCCGATCGTAGCACTGTAAAAGCAAATAAAAAATCAATACAGCATTTTAAAAGACGGGGATATCGATGAAAGACATTAGAATTAATTGCACAAATGTCTCAAGCTCGCAAATCTGCAATCAACATTTTTTTATGTTTCATTTCTGTGATATTGCAATCTCGGTAATCAAGGAATTAATACACATCAGGACACCCACATGGACTATAACATTTCCTTCATTCATTTTTACTATTTTGTACATTGCCAGATTGGGAGTCTGATCGCATTTCGGACTTCTAAACGCTAATTGATTGTGGTTTAACCTCCATGTTTTATTGACGTCATGATGACAGTCTAATTTACTATTGGCTGTTTCTAAATCAGTAGTTACGGCCTTGCTTAATTGATCATGATCATGCTCTGAAATGATACTTACGGGTGCATGGTTTACTGTTTTGGCTTTTTGCCAGCTAGTTGCGGGCTTGTTCAGTTGAATAACTCTGTAACTGTTGCAAATTTACGGCAAGTATGAAGGCAACTGCAGGCTTACAATTGAATAGGGGCCTGTGTTCTAGCAGCTTTCCAATTACATTTTATGCCATTTTACATTTAACAAAGTTAACCTGCTGCTGCAATATTACTGATTTTCACCCTCATTCAATTGTTCCGTTTTTGAGATCCGAGGTCGTAAGTGGAAATTGCAGGCAAATTCCCTATTCAATTGCCTCCATTTTGCGAACTCGGATCCGGTTCTGAGTGACGGCCCTGCGAAAATGGCCGACCAGCAACTTGGAGCTTACACCACTCTGAAGCCTTTGATCTGTCACTTTCGCAGCCAAGAAATCGCAAATCCCTATTCAAATGCCCGATCCCTCCCACTCCAAAATAGTATCCCAGCTCGCAAAGCGCAAATGTAGGGCAAAGTCCTGCTTGTGCTCAGGAGGACCTGCAAGGGCTTTAGAAACCCTTACGTATGGTCCCCCGAATGTCCCCACTGCACCTAACACCCCTCCCCACACTCCTACATTAGATCCAATGATGCAGGGGCCCCAATCGGGACCCGAGCAGGGCCCCAACATCAACCCCTTGCTGCGTTGATCCCGATCAGGACTCCCGCAGTGTGTCCACATTCACCCCATGCTGGGGTCCCCACATTAACTGATCGGGACGCCCACTGCATTAAAAATGTTTAAATTCCCCGCAGCACACAAATAGTTAAGGAAAGCAGCGCCCCCACTGGCACCTAAAATTACCCCCCCCCCCAAGGGTCCCCACATTAACCCTTGCAGTGGGGGTCATAATTGGGACCCCCACTGCATTTAAAATTTAAATTTCCCACCTTGCGGTCCCTTAATGGGACCAGCGCTAAATAAAAATTAGCCCTATACAGAGCCCCATGAGCCCCTAATTAACCTCATCATTTATGGGGTCTATACAGACCCCCAAAAGCCTCTATTTAACCCCATCACTCACATGGCTCTATACAGAGCCCCATGAGCCCCTAATAACAAACACCATCACTTATGGGGGTCTGTACAAACCCTCATACGCCTCTATTTAACCCCATCACTCATGGGGCTCTATACAGAGCCTCATGAACCCCTAATTAACCCCATCACTTATTGGGGGTGTATACAAACCCCCACAGGCCTTTATTTAACCCTGTCACTCATGGGGCTCTATACAGAGCCCCATGTGCCCCTAATTAACTCCATCACTTATGGGGGTCTATACAGACCCCCATAAGCCTCAGTTTAACCCCATCAGTCCCATATGGGTCTATAAAGTTCCTCATGGGACAATTAGACCCCTAACATTAACCCCACAAGTGCCATGAGGGTCCTCCAGGACCCTCATGACCCTCAGTACAAACACTACACTACACTATTCCCCCCTCCCAATAAACCACTAAATCTAAACTAACCTACCCTAACTTACTAACACCTACACTACCTTCCTAACCCCCTATTAAACCCCTCCACCCCACTAATTACAAACAATTATAAAACCTAAGTTACACAAAATAAAAAAAATCTAAGTTACACAAAATAAAAAAATCTAAGTTGCACAAAATAAAAGAAGCTAGGTTACAGAAAATAAAAAACTAGGTTACAGAAAATTAAAAAGAACATAACAAAAAATAAAAGTACCCACCACTACAGAAAATAAAAAAAGAATAACTCACCTAAAAAGAAAATACATGCACAAATAACACATCACATTACAATACATACACAATAAATACAGTTAAAATATACCCCTAACTACATACTATTAACCCCTAACTACATACATTAAACCCCTATCTGAATACAGTATTAACCAAGCTACTTACATTAAAAACCCTAAATCTAACCTAAAATACAATAAATAAGACCACTTACCCTGCCAAGATGCTCCTTCTGCGAGGACGGTGTTCCTACCGCAGGTCGCACACCTAGGAGAAAAAGAAACATAGAATTAGTACAAATTTAAACACAACATAGCATTATAAACATTCTATATAGTAAACATACCTTTTCTCGTTGTGCCCGTCCTTCTTCTTGTCTTCTCCGGCTGGGCCCCTGGAAAAAAAGAAACATCTCTGTATAGAGCCCCATGAGTGATGGGGTTAAATAGAGGCTTATGAGAGTCTGTATAGACCCCATAAGTGATGGGGTTAATTAGGGGCTCATAGAGCTCTGTATAGAGCCCCATGAGTGATGGGGTTAAATAGAGGCTTATTGGGGTCTGTATAGAGCCCCATGAGTGATAAGGTTCATTTGTATTTAGGGCGGGTCCTTTAAGGACCTTTATGGTCCTTTAAGGACCCACAAGGTGGGAAATTTGAATTTTAAATGCAGTGGGGGTCCCGATCGTGATCCCCACAGTAGGGTTAATTTTATGTGCCAGTGGGGTTACTTACAGTACCCCCGCTGCCTTAAATATTTGTGTGCCGCAGCTGGGAATTTAAACATTTTGAATGCAGTGGGGGTCCTGATCGGGACCCCCACTGCAAGGGTTCATATGGGGGTACCCTGCAGTGGTCCAATCGGGACCCCTACATCATTGGGGTTAATGTGGGTACCCTGCAGGGGTCTGTTCGGGACCCCTGCATCATTGAGGTTCATGTGGGGACCCTGCAGGGGTCTGATCGGGACCACTGCAGCAGGGTTACTTATTGGGAGGCTGCGAGAGCACTTGCAGCTTTGAGTACCGTCAATCATGACGGTCTCAATTCCCATTGGCTATTGGTAAGCAGTAGCTGCGGCCTTGCAGTCGCAATCACAGCTCTGCTTATGTCAGAAACATTGGTTTTCGATTTCAGATCTCGAAAAGCCTGAGGGGCTCACTCTGAGACATGCTGCCGTCTGCGAGTGAGCTGCGAGCTGGCAATTGAATGAAGCTGTTTGTTTTTCTGCTACATTCACTTCACACAGAACATGTTAGAACAGCACCTATTTCATAGTATTGTATACACATATGTGGTGCAATTGACTGTGAGTAGTGATGTCCCAAACAGTTCGCCGGAGAACTATTCGCGGCGATTTTTGCATGTTCGCGACCGCCGCGAACGGCGAACACATTCGCTTTTCGGTTTGCCCCCTATACTTTATCATTGAGGAAACTTTGAACATCATTTATTTTATTTTATAATTTTTTTCGTGTAATCTATGCCTGCCTGCCAGCGTGTGTGTGTGACAGGCTAACACCTAACAGCTTATATTGTGCTTATTTTCACTACTCATACCTGGTGGTGTAACATACATTGAAAACAACCATTTTTTTCCTGTAATCTAATTTCAGTTGCCTGCCTGTGTCAGTCTCACAGCTTATATTGTGCTCAGTGACATAAAACAACACTTTTTTGACTAATAGATTGAATAGCAATTGCCTGCCTACAGGCTTGTGTGTGAAGCCTATTGCATCTACTCTGCCAACTTTTGCCAGTGCACAGTGATACGTCATATCTGGTGCAACCGTAGTGTACAGTGACATAAAACAACACTTTTTTGACTGTAATAGATTGAATAGCAATTGCCTGCCTACAGGCGTGTGTGAAGCCTATTGCATCTACTCTACCAACTTTTGCCAGTGCACAGTGATACGTCATATCTGGTGCAACCGTAGTGTACAGTGACATAAAACAACACTTTTTTGACTGTAATAGATTGAATAGTAATTGCCTACCTACAGGCGTGTGTGTGAAGCCTATTGCATCTACTCTGCCAACTTTTGCCAGTGCACAGTGATACTCATATCTGGTGTCACAGTAGCTTGCACGCATAGGACCACTAATCGAAAAAAAATGACAGGCAGAGGCAGGCCACCCCGCAGGGGCCGTTGTGGTCGTGGTGCTGTGATTCCCTTTGGCCCTAGAATAATGCCCAGTTTTCGTGGCAACGTACCCTGAACTTGAAAAGTTCTGAGGACATGGTTGACTGGCTAACACAGGACACCCAATCTTCTACAGCTTCCGCTCGGAACCTAGACGCACCATCCTCCTCCAGCTTAGCTTCGGGCACCTCTCCAGTTACCACTCGCCCGCCTTCCGCCACCACCAACACTAGCACCACAGCCGCTTCACTTGATCCGTCAGCAGAGTTATTTACACATCCGTTGGAAGAAATGAGTGATGCGCAAACATTAGTGCCAGAGGATGTAGATAACAGGGATATGTCCCAGTCAGGCAGCATTACACACATGGACGTACGTTCTGATGATGATGATGTTGTACCCGGTGCTGCTTCCTTTGTTAAGTTGTCAGATACAAGTGAAGCGGTCATGATGACGATGCGTCCGTGGATGTCACGTGGGTGCCCGCTATAAGAGAAGAAGAACAGGAGGAAAGTTCAGATGGGGAGACAGAGAGGAGGAGGAGACGAGTTGGAAGCAGGGGGAGGTCGTCGCAAGTAGCTAGTGGCACAGTCAGACAGCATGCATCGGCACCCGGGGTCAGCCAGACAGCACGCCAGTCAACGCATGTTGTTGCCACCACCAGAATGCCATCATTGCAGAGCTCAGCAGTGTGGCAATTTTTGGGTGTGTCTGCCTGTGACAACAGCGATGACATTTGCAACCTGTGCGAAAAGAAACTGAGTCGTGGGAAGTCCAACACCCACCTAGGTACAACTCTGTGGACACGTAGGGTTCTGAATAACATTTCACCAATTGATGGTCACTGGGGATTTCTGTTGAGAAGAGATGCTGCAGTCCCTATCTTTTTTAGGACCTTATTTTGCAGGTGCTGTTTTTTGTTTTGTTTTTAGGCATAATTCAGGTCTATGAAGGCATCTTCTGCATCTGCAAGCATTGTCAAAGAAATGAAGTCATTGTAAGATATTCCCAGTGACTCTTAGGTAGAAATTCATTCAATGACAGCCACCCTTAACATTTGCAATGTTAAAGCTATCATATATCCAGATACCTAAGACATGATTGTTGTTAGCTTAAATGTAGACTAATGCCGCTATGATGGTGGACTTGCAAAATCTCACAATGGCATGTTAATGACAGCCAGCATTAATACATGCACTAGTGCAGCATGTGATCCTCTCCTCAATATCAGTATGAGAACAGATCCTTGTATCTGATGTAAGTAACAGTGAATCTGGCTGCTGGCCTTTGTGTCCTCTCCCTATCCTTTAAAATGTGCTAACACATCTATAGCTAATGTGATGTGATATTAATGTTGATTAACAATATCAGATGGAAAAGTTAATAGTACACCTGGACCCCTGATGCTGGTCACAGCTAAGCAATTATTTTACAATGAGACATCATTATTAATGGTCATGGCCAGTGAGTTATCCTAAGAACTAGCTAATGGTTAGAAATGCTTGCAGATGGAAATCAGGTGAGTTGGTGTATTGTTACAGTTACATTATTTAGCAGTGTACTGTACATGCATGTTTTTTGGTGTTATTTTTTTTTATCCTGCTCCGCCTTTTTGTTTTGACCACCTTTTTTCTTTTTTTTTATAGGAACACACTGTATGAGTGAAACTGGTTTGGATGAGATAGTCCAGATGTTCATGCATCTGTTTAATTGAGCAGATGCCAACCAACAATAAGTGCGATGCGCATTATTCGTTAATTAGATTAAATGGAAAGATTTCTGATAATCCTTATTTTATCAGATTCCGGTTGCAGTTGTGTAGTGACCTCATGTAACCCTGGAAGGTGCTATGCATCATGATTAATCTAGACTAAGACTTTACCCTTTTAGGTGTCCCCTTTTTCCCCAAAAGCCTCCTTCCCTTCCAGGATCCACCCACACTACAACCATGATATTAATGTACAGTGTTGTACATTTTTGATTGTGCTCTGTGTATGAAATAAAGCTTTGTTATACCGTTATCACTGCTTCAGTGTATTTTCAATGGTTGGTGTTTTGGGACATCCACATACATCACAATTGTGTCATATTCCTATATCAGTAAACTAATGAGCCCTAGTTACTATGCAAAAGATTAATACATATAATAATAATAATATAATAAGGTATCATAATATATATATATATATATATATATATATATATATATATATATATATAAATAATGGTTAATACACATGCAAAGTCCAATTTATGATACTGTGGAGTATCAACATTCCCCTGAACAGCTGATAACAATATGACAGGTGATAATGTGAATTGATTTACAGCAAAACACTTGAGGGGATTTCACCAAATGAAAATGGGTATACATCTTGGCACATGGCCACCAGCAATGGCGTGGGACTTTCCGGGATGGGTATAGCGGAGATTATCCCTGATGGATGTGAGTTGGCTGTTGCTCCATGTGCCTCTGCACAGCCTCTATGTATTTGAGGCCCTTCCTGATGGGTTAGAGTAGATTAGTGTGGTGTATGTTCCCCTAGTCCCCTTCTGGATCTCTACCTTGTGGTGGTGAAGGGGCTTGTGTACTTCAATAAGCTGTGAGCTATACCATGTAGGGCCACTGTAGGTGGGCAGGTCATAGCAGAGAGGTCAGCCAAATCACAGTCCACTGGAGAAGGAACTGGCAACCCACTCCAGTATCTTTGCCATGCAAACCTTGTGGATAAGCACAGACAGAGACATAAGTAAGTGTGCTACAGTCCATAGGTCACAGAGAGCCAGATACGACTGAATGACTGAACAACCAAAAATAAAATGTTCTCCTGGTACTTGATATATCTTATGTGGCGGTTTAATTTGGCCACTATTTGTATTCCCAATGTAGATCTGATGAATGAGATTAAAGTCCATTGGTGTGTTTTAATTGTCTTTTGCAGTGTTACAAACTAGTCTGTAAACCCTTTGCAGGTCCTATTTGGAACCCTTAATATTTTGGTCGACATTTGCAGTCTGTGGGTCTGAAAAAAATTGCGGCCATGGGTAATTGTAGCAAAGGAATAGTGATTTACGATGTTAGCGATTATAACATTTGCAGCCTTGACAGATCAAAGGCTTAGCTGAGTTGTAATTAACAGTTTTGACAACTGCAGTGATTTTCAGCCTGTAACCCATGAAGTGTTTGTGGCTCGCAAAAAGACACCAATTGAAAAGCTAATTAGTTTACAGGCTACATTACGGGATCCAGTAAACAACAATAGCTCAATTAAATTGAGGCATGTGCTTCAGAAGATCTGTTATATTGTACAGATTGTAATGTTGATGTATGTCAATTAGAATTAGGATGAGATCAGTTTGTACTTAATCCAATATTGAAATACAGAATCATCTGGAGTCTGAACACGTTACTTGGCAAACCAAAGAGAAGAGAAGATTCCATATATCACTGTTCTTGCAGTTTGTAAGTGGAAAATAAGGTGGTATCTGAAAGTATAGTAAAAGTAAATAAGCATACAATTCTATATTGATATGCAAGATCCTCCCTGCACCAGTTAAAGTACTTATGTCTTATTTCTGTCTATATAGGCCACCCAAATGGCTGAAAAAAACTAGACAAATATCTCTCTGAATTATTTTTTATTACACACCGCAGCTCGTTGCCGGGCCTAGTAAATGTATGAATGACTGGACTGGCTCAAGCCAAGGAGTAGCAATTCAGAGGACATCCTGAATTTCACCCTTTTTGTTGTTTTATACACAACAAATCCTCTCTAACCTCCATAAAAAACACAAAATCAGAGCCCCAACATCATCTTCCAAAGCCATTATAACCCAGCTGACTTGCGCAGTCCTGCTGCCACACATGGGGCCTCATTCAATTGCGATTGGCCAATTGAATAGGGCTCTATATAAGCACATAGCATATTTTTTTACAGAAGTTTTTAGTTAGTGAAGACCTTGCTTTTGCATAGAAGTTCACTAACTAAAAATTTCTGTAAAAACATATGCTATGTGCTTATATAGAGCCCTATTCAATTGGCCGAACCGCATTTGAATGAGGCCCGTAGAGAGCAGCACACACTTATCATAACTAAGTAAATTAACCTTAGCACACTCCAGCCTACACCTAGACGTGATTTCAATCGTTGCGCATCTCTGCACAACATTGAATTGCACACACAAAGCATATGTCAAAGTTTCTCATATTGCTTCTCTGCAATTCTCTGGTGCTGGGTCACCATCTTGTGATAGATTCAGATATTACATCCATCAAAACCTCTTATTTGCCACAGTGATTTTATTTGCATTTATTGAAAGAACATTACTGCACAAATGTAAGGTGTGAATACCCAAATTATCTTTTTTTTATTTTTTATAATGAGAACCACAGCAGCTTTGTGAAACGTAATTTGCCTTTTGGGATACAATCATTTGGAAAACGTCCCTATAAAGATTACCAAGTGTTGCTATGTTTCGAATATAAACATAAAGAGTAAAGGCACTCTTCTGAGAACGAGCAATACCTTAGTAGGTTTGCTCTATATAATCTGGTTACCTACTCAGAGAGCAGCCTCTTTTAGCACACTTGTGCCCTTCACAAGGAGAAATATCCTGTTGCATATCAGTCTGGTCTCACTCAACCTGAACAGGAGAAACAGCAAACCCTAGACGCGTTTTGGCATCTATCATTGAGGTGCAGCTGTACTCCCTAAAGCACAGTGAGCAAGGAGTCCACGTCTGGTTCCCCCTATCACCCATAAGATGAGAAAATCTAAACAAAAAGAGTAGAGGAGCTCATCTGACAATACCTTAGTAGGTTTGTTCTATAGGTGTGGCTCACTTGTGCCCTTAACAGGGAAAAATATCCTGTAGTATATCAGCCTGGTCTCACTCACTATGTAAATATAACAGACTGTCTAAAAAGGGAATGGAGGAGATTTTTTTAAACATATTATTTTACCTGATTATATCTACATTTACTGCTGAAACCCTATGATTAAATGGTATCAAAATAACATTACCATGTGTAATATTATCCTGTAACACTGACACAAACTGAATGTGAACTTGCTTCCTTGGGTCATAATCCATGCCTGAGTATTGGATGAAGTTGGAGTATTGTCTCATGTAAAATCCTGCACCTGAAGTGCTGCACTTGCCCCTTTGCCTGTATCTTGTATGTTCCTAAAGGCCTACTGTATATCAGGACAGTCCAGATGGGCAGAAGTGCTCCCTTGTGGAAGGCTATGAAGATCAATGAGATCAAGACCCTGGAAGAGATAATGATTGAAGTGGGTTGTGATGACAGCCAAGGATATCCCCCACATGTATCTGGATCTGACACTGTTGAGGTGTGCTTGAAGCAGCAGGAAATGTGCAATGTTGGTGCTGGGGGCCCTACCTGCAACACTAAAGACAGCATTATTATGGTCATGGGGACATTCAGCTTGAATCAGGTCAAGTAATTGATGTTGCAGTTAGGGTCTGAGTTGGTCCTGGGAAACCCTCCCTTTAATCTAATTCAATAGGTTATGCTGTAGCTGGGGTCTGTGCTGGATCTGGCCCTTGTCTGTTGGAAAGACTGATGTCATGATCCATCCTCCTGTGACATAATTGCATAATGTTGTGACCTTGTTGGAAGCAACATCAAATTGAAGGAAAACGGAGAAGAGAATTAAATAGAGATCCTGAAAATGGATTAATCTAAAGTCAAACACACGAGGAATGATGAGTAAAAATATTGAAAACAGAAATTGGCAGAATTTGGCTTAAAGGGTCTGCTTCAAAGGGCCACTTAATTCAGCACTTAAATATATCCTAAAATCCTGTGGATATACTTTTTGAATTTAGGAAATACGTGCATTTTTTCACTGAGAAATAAAATAAAATGTAATCTCTGTTTATATGTGTAAAAGATTGTCCATAGCCTGCACCCATGTCCACTTAATTTCTGCAGCCAATCAGGTTGCATAGGTGGGTCCCACATTCAAGTTAATGGTAAGTTTTTTCTCAGACCATGTAATGGGTTTATATTTTCTTGTTGGCAGAAAACTTAGGTTTATGCACTCTCTGGAATTTGAGCTGTGCTTTTAGTACAAGTGAGGGGGAAGGGGGGTTTATTGCTACATGCAATGTTCTTAAGAAACAAACATTTAACCATTTCCACTTCTATCTGCGCAGGCATGGAATACTGGTACTTACCTAAAACAGGAACTATATGAGCTAACTGTTTAGTGCAGTGTAATCTGAGTCCACGGGGAAGCTGCCCTATGAATCACAGCCTTTTAAGTTGCCCATAACCAAGGATAAAAAGTTGAATTCATTTTGCGTTGTATATAAAAAAATAAACATGGTGTTAACTTTCAAACTGTAGAGCAGTTTAGGTTTCCCACTGTGTCGACACAAATAAAACAAATGCAGTTTTCACAGAATATTGAATATTAATTGTCTCACCTATATTGACAGTGGGAAACCTAGATCATGGTCTGTCTGGTGAGCTTTGAAAAGCTAGGGCCCAATGCTAATCGGGCATGTGAATTGTGGTAAAGCTGTAAATCGGCTGCAGGAACTTCTTTTCCCCTTTTTACACCTTGATGTTAGTCTTTTGCTCCATTCCTAAAGGTTACAGCTTGCAAGGAATGTATTTGTGTATTGAAAACTGACAGCAGAGCACTTCCAAACATGATCCTATATGTGTATACTGTATACTGAAAACTGACAGCAGAGCACTTCCAAACATGATACTATATGTGTATACTGTATACTGAAAACTGGCAGCAGAGCACTTCCAAACATGATACTATATGTGTATACTGTATACTGAAAACTGACAGCAGAGCACTTCCAAACATGATACTATATGTGTATACTGTATACTGAAAACTGGCAGCAGAGCACTTCCAAACATGATCCTATATGTGTATACTGTATACTGAAAACTGACAGCAGAGCACTTCCAAACATGATACTATATGTGTATACTGTATACTGAAAACTGGCAGCAGAGCACTTCCAAACATGATACTATATGTGTATACTGTATACTGAAAACTGACAGCAGAGCACTTCCAAACATGATCCTATATGTGTATACTGTATACTGAAAACTGACAGCAGAGCACTTCCAAACATGATATTATATGTGTATACTGTATACTGAAAACTGACAGCAGAGCACTTCCAAACATGATCCTATATGTGTATACTGTATACTGAAAACTGACAGCAGAGCACTTCCAAACATGATCCTATATGTGTATACTGTATACTGAAAACTGACAGCAGAGCACTTCCAAACATGATACTACTATATGTGTATACTGTATACTGAAAACTGACAGCAGAGCACTTCCTAACATGATACTATATGTGTATACTGTATACTGAAAACTGACAGCAGAGCACTTCCAAACATGATACTACTATATGTGTATACTGTATACTGAAAACTGACAGCAGAGCACTTCCAAACATGTTACTACTATATGTGTATACTGTATACTGAAAACTGACAGTAGAGCACTTCCTAACATGATCCTATATGTGTATACTGTATACTGAAAACTGGCAGCAGAGCTCTTCCAAACATGATCCTATATGTGTATACTGTATACTGAAAACTGACAGCAGAGCACTTCCAAACATGATACTATATGTGTATACTGAAAACTGACAGCAGAGCACTTCCAAACATGTTACTACTATATGTGTATACTGTATACTGAAAACTGACAGTAGAGCACTTCCAAACATGATACTATATGTGTAGACAAATTATTTGACTTTTAACCTGCCCTATTTTCCCTTTCATTTTCAATGAAAGGACTTTAAAAAAATGCTCATACATCCAATTTTTTTTGTTTCTTTCATATTTATAGTAAGATATTTAGTAACCTTTGGGGCTTCTGTTAGAGAGCCTCCCAGGCAGGAGGATCCACCGCGATCATAAGACCTATCTTCAATGCTGTCTCTTGCCATAGGCTTCCTCCTATTTACCTTTTTTTCTTTTGAGTTTGGATGTCTGTTTTGCGTTAAAGTCCAAAATTGCATTGTGTTTTTAAGGCATATATTTTTTTATAAGTGCCTTTCTTTTAATATGAATTAAATAAAAAAAGTGACTTTTTAGGCTACATTTTTGTTTGTTCATATAGTTTGTGCAATATTAAACTTCATTATTCAAGAGACCATATAGAAAAACTGGACTACAGTGTTCTTTTAACGCATTTGCTGCATGAATTGTGGTGAGATGTTAATGCCAGGTGCACAATATTAATATAGTAACCAAACTACTGTACTGGCTAGGTTAGATAAATTAGTTTGTTACAGACATGTAATTAATTCATTTTTAGGATACAAATGAACATAACTCAAGTACTGAATTTTATGAATTTTATTCTGCAAATATTTAAGATCATGTGCCTAAATGCTTATATCTAGTGAGACATGAGCATAGCTAACTGATATAGCTAACAATTTATAAGGATGTCTTATTACAAAACGTTCTATTCATTGCACATTAGCTGTGGTATTTGGGTATGTTTTAACATATTATACTTAATACAATAGGATTTTATTTATTTATTTTTGTTTTCTCAAGTGAATTTCTTTATTTGTGTTTTAGAATACACAGGTGGAAAGAAAATAAAAGATTTACCTACTATGAAACTGTAAGTGTCTATGTAAAATTATATATTCTAGAGTGCTTATCACCAAGTTAAGATTGCATAAGTTAATGTGCAAACAATGCAGGAATTGCATTGAATATTTTTGGGGGGATGATTTCACATCAGTGAATCATTAGGTGCAATAAAGTTTGTGACTTGAAAAAAGGAGTGTTTACTTAAATAAAGACAGATATAGTATATATACAATACTATTTTTTTGATATGAGCTACCATGTTCTGCGCAAATGATTAAAAATCACTTTTTATCCCTAACAAGTACTGTAAGTTACAATTTCTAATAATGTTTTTCAGATGTATATGCAAATATAATTATAATAACTAATAAAAGTACAATTTATGACTAGGGTCTTTACAAGTTCCATGTACAGTCTTCCTTGCCCAACCACAGCTCAGCACTGTACTACCATCAATGGAAACCCCTGCATGATATTATCTTTTCAACCTGGTTGGCACAGCGACTCCCACTTCCTTCCAACCACTGATAACGTCTTCTGCTTCCTGTCCCACAGCCCTCTACATATTACATTTCTCTGACTTTAAAACTAGTTAACCCTCTTAATGCTGTCAAACACTTATATATATAAATCCAAACTATCTTTAGCCCTTACAAATATTTTTTGTGTTATGAGTAAAGTCAATTTGTATCTCTACATGTCTCAGAAATGATTGTTTTTGCAGCTAAAACATTCAATAGCATATTACAGAATATCGATAATACTTCTGTATGAGATAGTTTACACTATTGCTTTCTCAAATATGCTGTAGGATAAATTATTACAAAGTGACACACTTGAGAGTTTTGTTTTAAAATTATTAACATAAACATGTTTTATTAATATCTTCAGATTTTGAGTGTTACAAAGCAATATAATATTTTTTAACATTTTGAAACAAAAACACAAGTGAAACAAGTATTCCTGAAAGAAATATTTTCACACACGTATTTTCGATATTCTGAGAAAACTGGGTTTTGCCAAGTAGTTTATTATATAACGCCAGCTACTTGCTAAATGTATGGTCACTTCCAATAGATATTCATGTGAAAGAGATGAGAAATGTTTGTTCTTATTCATTTAATGTCTTCTTAGGTTCAACCTGCAATGAGAAAGCAGCTGAATCAGTAACAATATTTGTTCTGCTCTATTATTTTGCTGTTATGAATGCAAATATCACTAACATTGTTTTAACAGTAAAGAAATGTCTTTGAAATACTTTGGGGTATTAATGTAAAAGCTGAACAAATGTGTAAATGTGTAAAAGCTGAATGTGAAAATTAAACAGATTTGAAAAAATAAAAATAAATCTGCACACTGGTTATATATGTTCCCATCAAGATCATACACAGTTTTAAGAGCCCACCTTAACAGGTGAAGAATTTTGCAGTCAGAAGTAGATTGAAGGCCAGAGCTTTAGCGGAAAGCATCCTCAGTCCCAGGACAGTCATGGACAATGTGTTCTCTATTTCTTTATTCTGAACTAAAATAAAACAAAAAGTTTTTTCATGCATTCATCAGCATTTAAATGTTTGATGGAAAGTAATTTGCATTCACTCAGATCAGCTGAATAGTATATCAAAGCATAATATTTTACTCACCTAACTAGATAACTATCACCTAATGTTTAAAATCTGTTACATATAACTGCAATGATAATGTATCCTATAACCGATATCCACAGCAGCCTTCAAACCACTTTATGAAAGATACATGAGTTTGTGTCAAACACAGTGTTATGTGAGTAGGATCTAAAACAATCTGATTGTTTACAGGACCATTGACTGTAAGTGCTCTTCATAGTGTGCAAGAGCGCAAAATTGTATGTTAAAATCATCTATTTTTTAATTATACTAATAACAGCTAAACATTTTTTAAAGTTTTAAATATGTTTACAAACACAGTGCCTACTGACTGTTGCATGATTAAAAACAGACAGCTGAGCCCTGTGGCAAGGACAGTGAAAACACAGATTTTACTTTATTGAATTTTCAGTGAAAAATGCACATATTTCCAAAATAAAAAAAAAAATTCAACATGCTTTTAGGAGATCTTTACTATGATGTGGACCTGAATTTTTCTGTATTAAGGGGGCTCTTTAAATGGTGTAAATATTATACACTGTATGTAAACAACAACAAATGCTATTTTGCATTTTCGCAAAATAGGATATCTGTTTCATATCAATAATTGGACAATTCTCTGCAATGGATATTTTATTTTTGCTAAATGATTTGTGATATGCCAAATTCAAATATGACACCTTTTCATTTTCTTTCTCGATCAATGCTCCATATATTGCAAAACAGAGAAACCCATATAAATAAAATACTTGCTACGTGATGCTACACAATATAACACCTTATAATAGTTAACTTTATCAAAACCTTGAGAATCATATTTAAAATAAATCAGTTTAAATAGATAGGAAAATTGTAAACTAAAGGTTTACATGGGAATGCAGACTAGTAGAATAATGACTAGATTTTATAAAATTAAAAATGAAATTTAGTTTAATAGGAAAACGCAAAAATATCATACATAGACGAGTTCTATAAGTACTAATCTATCAGTAATGTTTTATGAAAAAAAAAGAATAAAAAAAAGAAGGTATTTACCAAAATAAACAAAAATCTAAATTCTAATAAAGAAAATAAGAAACTATATAGAAAGATCTAGTGTCAAAGAGAAATAAAATATCATTAAATATAGAACAAAAGAAAAGCATTTATAGAAATATTACGATTGACACATAGAACATTATACTCAATTAAAATTATTATAAAGAATCATTGAGATGCTTCTTTAATTAGATAACATAAAAATCATTCTAAAATGTATTTTAGAGTTGAGGTGCTAAAAGTGCTCTTCTAAATAAAAAGTCCCAAAAATAAATCTAAATTCATTCATCATTTTTTTTAGCTATAAAAATATAACTCAAAAAGAAAAATAAATGTAATTTGATTTCATTAGTATCCTTACTAACATATAAAAATAAACAGATAAAAAATGTATTTTGTTTTCTCTCACTTTTTTCCTGCATATTTAAAAGTATTATTAACATTTATTTTTGTAAATGCTCTAATATTATTCTTTAATAAATTATGTAACACTAAAGAATGTTGACTAATCAAAGCCTATTTTAATTTTTGAAATACTTTTATATAGACATCCCAAATCAATAGTCGATCTTAGTACAAACTGTCAAATAGCTAAGTCCTTTTGTGTCTTGTTAGAAGATACCAGTGAAGAAAAGATATATAGCAATTTGTTTGCATTTTAATTGAAACCGAGCATTTAGCACTTGCTGGTTCTCTTGTATTCTCAAATTATTCTACTATATACTTAAAGGATTTAATGTTTAATGAAATAAATACTTTCCATCACTGACCAGTAGGTCTTGGTTGCTCACAAGTCTCATTCTTTATATCCATGACCATTTCAGTCTGATCATCAGGACCTGCTGTACAGAAACATATGACAATCTTATGTTACATAAATTATCACCAAAACCATGGTCAGAAAATACAGGCATTAAAACAGAATGATGTTGGAGTTTGCTAAACTTTAATTGGTAATATTCCCCATAGGAAACGGTCATTGTGCCTTCAGTGGAGCACATTGTAGACCCTGCAATGCTCAGTGAATCTAGGAGATTGTGTGTGGGTGAATCAGAAAATGTATTGTATGCCTGATTCTCTTCACTTGCAAATTAATTCTGGTGATATTGTCAGAATAGAACACAATTAACCATTAACAATTAATCCACAAGGATAAGAGGAGATCTAACAAAATTAAACTTGATGGACTTTGAAACTTGAAAGGTCTTTTTTCAACCTCAGTTAATATGTAACTGTCATAATAGACACAGAAATCCAGCTCATTTGCAAAATAGATATACTGTAACATTTCCAAAAATATTTACTGTAAATGGCAGCTCTTGTTTGCTCTTTGTTTACACTTACATTATTAAAATAAATATAAATTTAACATATAATTAACTGAGCCATCAATCATGAACAATTTCTTATTATTTTTACTTATCATTTTCTGTTTGCTATATTTGATTCTTTTTCCCAATCCATCCCTGCCAAATCTTGAGATATTTTTCTGAAGGTTTTCTTTAGTCTGTTATGTAGAAACTTTATCTGTTTAATTTATTGCCACTGAAAAGTTGGAGTTTTAATTCTATTCCACATTGATGCTATGGCTCAACATGCAGCAATATTGATTTTACATGCAAGTATTTTAGCATACATATTAACTATTTCTTCCACATAACCCAGTAAAGTCAGGAGGGTGTTTTTTTCCTGTAATAATAGTAATTATTCTATAAACTTGCCCCAAAACAAGTTTAATCTATATTCCTGATATTCTGATGTTTCTTCCCTTGTCTTACACTGTGCACATAAGTTGATAAAGTGCTGTGTACAGTTATTAAGTAAACCGATAATTAAATAATATTTTTGTAATCATAAACTATTTTTTGTACCATAATATATACAGACCATATATTTTTATGTGGGTGCTATATTAATTGGACAGCACCTTTTTATCTAAATAACATACACACCTTTTGGCCTTGAAGTGTCGTCATCATTTATTGTCCACTGCCCCTGATGCTTGGCCAGGCACCGAACATCCTCTCCCTCAAGCTTTTCCACATGGACAGCACTGTATATTCCTTTGATGGAGTGCACTGGGGAGGCTTTTATTTCACCAGTATTTTGTGTAGTAGAATTCATATAAATTTCAACTTCTTTGGGGTAGAAATTTTTCACCACACAGGCAGTGGTATGGTCTGCTACAATATGAGACCCCAGCACAGAAACGGATGGTACAGAAGATCTTTGGTTACCTGGAATAAAATGACAAAATTAATAGATATATTTGATGTTTTTTTTATGTCAGCAAGTTTATTATGGCATTGTATCAATATGAATAAATACTTCTTATTTTCCATTTGACTTAAAAGGATTCTGCATCAATGTATAGTATTTAAATGTGAGTTCTTATGGACTGGCACACATGTCTAAATCTAGAGACAAATCACATGGATATTCTGTCAACTTAGTGTGAACATTCAGCCCTAATGTCTACATACAATATATACAGGGTTTCTTTTAATACCTTATATATAGAAACATATGTTTATCTTTGACTAAGTGTAAAAGAATGACTGAGGTAATTATAGCGGGAAAGCAAATTCATTGTTTCTAAATTTTGAGTGGAAGTGTTTGGTAATAAACATTACATTTCGGTATCTTCTGCATAAATTATATATGCAAGACCTACGTCTCTCTAAGTCCCCTTTTTAAGAGGTCATTAATTAACTCTCACAGTGGGTTTGATATCAAAAATAAGCATGCCCAGTGGGTATAAGTATACATAATAACATAGACTTTAATATTTGAATGTCTCTGTAACTATTAACATTTATTCAACTACTCATGCTTCATCATCCCTTACTGTGAAAATGAATAACCCTTGATAAAGTGACTCAGAGAGAGGGTGCTTTAAATACCCATCTTTCAAATACAGTTATTTAACACCTCCACACATTTTTTTTTTAATCAACAACGAATAACAATTGCAATGACATGTATTTGTGTACATTTCATCTCTGCAATAACTGGAGCCTTTGCTTTTTGACGTTAAGCATGAAGCCCAGTAACAGTTCCACTCACAATTACACCATTTAAACAAATATAAACATTGAAACCCATTGCATCTATATATCATTAGATGTCATTCCATTACATTTATTTATATTTTTTATACATTGAAATAATATAAAGAGATATTAAGATAAAAACACTTTTATGAAATGAAAAAACTTTAAGTGTTGTTTAAGCTTCTCCTACATGCTTAATATTATATAAAAAAAATGGTATTTGCATTGACCAATTTCTTGTGTAGTTAAGGGCACATGGACTGAACAGTCACTTACCAGGTTCCACTGAGAGTTTGGTTCCAGCTCCAAATACCATAGCTCGAGTAGAAACGACACAGCAACAGTAAGCTATCAGCAAACCTGACCCCACTACCACCTTCCTGTGGGCTCATAGTATGCAGCCGAGATCCCACATTGCACAGAATAATTGTGTTCTAAAGGAGCCAGGGATCTTTTTTACACTGTTTCATCAAATTAATCTTTTTTGAAATCTCTTAAGAGGAAACAATAAATATACTTTAAAACTGTAGATAGTAAGAAGTACAACATTAACTTATTTTTTTTGTGAAAAAAATAGTTTTGCAGTAAAATTCATTGAATTTTGTAATTTTTGTTCTCTCAGGTCCGCCTCTATTTCTGATTTTTTTTCATAGTTGCGAGAAAGTCATGGCTAATTATTTACTGAGGATACACACATTCTTAGAGCAATTGAATAAAATGCAGTTGAGATGCAAGACTATGAGCCTGATTCAATTGCAAGCCCGCATCTCGCGGGATACAGGCCGTATATCGCTGCGGGCTCCAGTTCGTCTCCGATTCCTGTGCTATTCAATTGAAGAAGCCTGCACTCTTGCATAGCAGTTAAGGGTGGGAAAAGGATCGGTTAAGCAAGGCTGTAACCACCCATTTAGAAACAGACAAAATTTTCTCATTTTCTCATACCTTTCCTTTCTCTCATTCTCATTGTTGATTGATAATGAGGATGAGAGAGACGTGGAGGAGAGAAGAACAAATAGATATACTATTGGGAGTAAGAATGAAAGTTTGTATATGTGGCACATGTAATTGTTTGTGCATGTTTTATCCTATACGAAAACAAGAATAATGATAGAAAAAGATAAGGAGAAAAGGGAGAGAACTTTTATTACAAAAATATAACTATACTACTTAAAAAAAGAAGGTTAAAACTTTCAGTTTGGTACGGTTTTTATTACTACGTTTCCTCTATCTCCTATCTTAGTGATATTGAATATGAATCGATTTTGTATGTATTTTGTAATGTTTAATATTTATGTTTTTTTTCTTTCTTGAAAACAATAAAAAAAAAAAAGAAAAAAAAAAAGAAACAGACAATAGAAAATGAGACCGCCATCATTACGGCAGTAAAACATGGAGGTTACATGTCAATCAATTCGGTTCTGGGGTCCGATATGCAATCAGACTCGCAAACCCTCAAAATATAAAATAATAAAGATGAATTTCAATACTGTTCTAGTCCATATGGGTGGTCTGGTATGTATTAGCTCATTGATTCCCGACATCGATATAACCCGAAATGATACATAAAAAAATATCATTTTTTATTGCCGATTTGCGAACTTGAGACTGTTGTGCAATTAATTCTAATGTCTATCATCACTTTCCCCTTCATTTACAGTGCAGTATTGATTTTGTATTTGCATTTAGAGTGCTGCCGACAGGGGTTAAACCCCTGTGTGGGTCCTCTCTAGAACTCGTAGCATTTTCTCTTTCATTTGCCGTTTACGGGTGTAAAACCATTTGCGGGCTGGGGAATTGTAGCAATTGAATAATGATTTGCAATTTTAGCCATCGTAATTCTTGCGGACGTGAAAGATCAAAAGCTTCCAGATTAACCACAGCAAAGTTTTCAAGCCCGTAACCCGTAAACCGCTTGCAAAAAGACACCAATTGCTCCAGTAACTTACGATTGCTCAATTGATTTGGGCTCTATGTTCTCCACCTCCATCCATATGTTGCAATCAGGGTATAATTAGTAATGGTTAGTCTTCAAGGTTAGCATAAGAGGCAGACATAGACAGAAGTATACGAAAGGCTACTGGTCAAACAACAATTACAATGCGCATTGTGCTATGGCATGCTCATAGCAATAAGCATAAGCCACTCGTGCGCACTGCGCTGCGGCGAGCGCATGCGCATGCACGGAACGCACAAGCACACAACGCGGTGGCGACCTGTGCAGGCGCATTGCGTGCCAAAGAGTAGAGGAGACACACAGGGAAGGAGAGTGAAGACAGAGGAGAGGGGGGAGAGACACAGGGCAGGGAGAGGAGTGGGGACAAACATAGGGCAGGGAGAGGAGGGGGGAAGAGACACAGAGGGGGGGGAGAGACACAGGGGAATGATAGACACAGAGGAGACACAGGGAAGTGAGAGGTGGAGGGGGAGACACAAAGGAGTGAGGGGAGGAGAGACACAGGAAAGGGAGACTAGGGGGGAAGAGACACAGGGGAGGGGACAGACACACAGGGGTGGTAGAGGATGGTGGAAGGGGGAGGGGGGAGAGACACAGAGGAGGGGGGAGAGACACAGGGGAATGAGAGGGGGGAAAACACAGAGGAGGGGGGAGAAACACAAGGGAGTGAGAGGAGTGGGGAGAGATGCAGAGGGGGGAGAGACATGGGAATGAGAGGAGGGGGAAGAGACACGGAAGTGAGAGGAGGGGGGAGAGACACAGGAGAATGAGAGGGGGTAGAGACACAGAGGGGGGAGAAACACAGATGTGGGGGAGGGGCACAGGGGAGTGAGATGATGGGGAAGAGACACAGGGGAGTGAGAGGAGGGGGGAGAGACACAAAGGAGTGATAAGAGGGGGGAGAGATACAGGGGAGGGAGAGGAGGGGGGAAGAGACACAGGGGAGGGGGGAGACACAGGGGTAGGAGAGGAGGGGGTAGACACATAGGGGAGGGAGAGGAGGGGGAGAGACACACAGGGGAATGAGAGGGGGAAGAACATAGAAGAGGGGGGAGACACGGGAGTCAGAGGAAGGGGAGAGACACAGAGGAGTGAGAGGGGGGAGAGATAAAAAGGAGTGAGAGGAGGGTGAAGAGACACAGAGGAGGAGGGGGGAAACACACAGGGGAGGGAGAGGAGGGGGGAAGAGACAAAGGGGACGGGTGGGAGATTAGGGGGGAAAGAGAGGGAGAGGAGGAGGGAAGAGACAAAGGGGAGGGGTGGGAGATTAGGGGGGAAAGAGACACAGGGGAACAGGGGGAAAACACAGGGGGAGAAGGGATAAAAACACAGGGGGGGAGGAGACACAAGGGAGGAAGTAGACAGAGGGAGAGACTCGAAATGAGGTGCTCATCAAGAGGCCAGTAAAGTAGAGGGGGCGAGGCTCCTATTATGTGGCAAATAACATTGCCAGGATTCACATTTTATTGCCGTCATTTTTGACGGGCAAGTTGCTAGTTTATTGATATTAAGGGTGCAAAACCAAAATCAACTTGCTTAAGACAGTAGTGATGTCCCGAACAGTTCGCCGGAGAACTATTTGCAGCGATTATCGCATGTTCGCGTCCGCCACGAACGGCGAACACATGCGCTTTTCGGTTCGCCCCCTTTACTTTATAATTGGGGAAAGTTGGAACATCATTTATTTTATTTTATAATTTTTTTGTGTGTAATCTATGCCTGCCTGCCAGCGTGTGTGTGTGACAGGCTAACACCTAACAGCTTATATTGTGCTTATTTTCACTACTCATACCTGGTGGTGTAACATACATTGAAAACAACCATTTTTTTCCTGTAATCTAATTTCAGTTGCCTGCCTGTGTCAGGCTCACAGCTTATATTGTGCTCAGTGACATAAAACAACACTTTTTTCACTGTAATAGATTGAATAGCAATTGCCTGCCTACAGGCATGTGTGTGAAGCCTATTGCATCTACTCTGCCAACTTTTGCCAGTGCACAGTGATACGTCATATCTGGTGCAACCGTAGTGTACAGTGACATAAAACAACACTTTTTTGACTGTAATAGATTGAATAGCAATTGTTTGCCTACAGGCATGTGTGTGAAGCCTATTGCATCTACTCTACCAACTTTTGCCAGTGCACAGTGATACGTCATATCTGGTGCAACCGTAGTGTACAGTGACATAAAACAACACTTTTTTGACTGTAATAGATTGAATAGCAATTGCCTGCCTACAGGCATGTGTGTGAAGCCTATTGCATCTACTCTGCCAACTTTTGCCAGTGCACAGTGACATTCATATCTGGTGGCACCTTAGATTGCACGCGCAGTGCCCCAAATTTGAAGTAGGAGGTCCGACCAAGCATCTTTTTCTATCTCCCTGTTCCAAAAATCAATGCCATATACACGTCCCCTAATAGTGGACGTAACAGGGATTAAACCGATAGGAATAGTACTACTTAACAGTACACACCTTATAATAACGCAGACAGAGGCAACGCGTATAATCTTCCATGCTGTGCAGTGGAAGCCCCCAGACTCTGACCTGTGTATAATCTTCCATGCTGGGCAGTGGAAGCCCCCAGACTCTGACCTGTGTATAATCTTCCATGCTGGGCAGTGGAAGCCCCCAGACTCTGGGAGTCTGAAGAAGAGGAGTCAGAGGAGGAAGGTGGCTTTGAGGAGGTGGAAGACCAAACACAGCAGGTGTCCCAGGGGGCTTGTTGTCACCTTTCGGGGACCCTTGGTGGCTGGGTGGAGGAAGAGACCTTCAATGACATCAGTGAGGACAAGGAACGGGACATGGCTAGCTTGGTATCCAACCTTTGCAAATGGTGAATTTGTGGTTGTGCAAAGGGACTGTTTGCGGTTGTTTGCGGTGCATTAAACGGGGAGATTTGTCTGTTACTGTGAAGCGGGTGTAACCCTTACACTACCTGTTAGATACAACATCATACCTGATGTTTTAAAGCATGTTATTCCAAACAATTTAGGAATGTTAGGTGATTTATGCCCTTTATGGCTTAAAACCAGACTCTGACCCAACTATGTAATTTTCCGTGGGAGTTTTGCCATGGATCCCCCTCCGGCATGCCACAGTCCAGGTGTTAGTCCCCTTGAAACAACTTTCCCATCACTATTGTGGCCAGAAAGAGTCTCTGTGGGTTTTGAAATTCGCCTGCCCATTGAAGTCTATGGTGGTTCGCTGGGTTCGCCCGTTCGCGAACATTTGATTGAAGTTCGTGTCCGATGTTCGCGAACCGAAAATTTGATGTTCGCGACATCACTATAAGACAGCCTACTTGTTTCTTTTTTAGGCTGTAATGCGGGGTTTTGTTTTACTTTGCATACAGTTTTAAGTGGCATCAGTGGTAACAGAGATCTTGGAATAATATATCCTACTTCAAAACCCACCTAGATATTTAAAAAGATCTTCACTCAACCATAAGCAATTTCTAAACATTAAATAATCTAAATTATATTTTATTGTGGAAAATATTACTCTAAATTAGGAAATGATAATTTTTGCGAAATTCAATTATCATAATTGTCAAAATTACCAAATGTTAATCATTATAATACATCTGTGTACATTTTCACACAGTAGCAACTCCATGTATAGGGGATGGAACCATCCATTAAAAATTCACACAGTTGCGTTATACAGTATATCACAAACAGATACATGTGGCAGTTAAATGTAACCCCTGTGAGAGGTCTTTAAAGGGCATATATGACAGCTTATAGTAACCCCTAAGCTACGGAGGTCTTGTAAGGACCTCTGTGGCATCTAAATTGAACCCCACATTGACCGGGCTGCCTGTAAGGATCCCTGTGGCTCCTATAACTAATCCAATGCCATATAGATTCTTAATGACCCTCTGTGTCATCTATCATTAACCCTATGCCATAGAGACATCTCAGAGAGAGAGAGAGTGCACAGAGAGAGTGCACATAGAGAGCGCTCACAGAGAGAGTGAGTACATAGAGAGAGGCAGTGCACAGAGAGAGAGCACACAGGGAGAGAGAGCACAGAGATATAATGCACAGAGAGTGAGAGCACACAGACAGAGAATGCACATGGAGAGAAAGAGCGCACAAAGAGAGGGTGTACAAAGAGAGAGAGGGCACAAAGAGAGAGAGCACACAGAGAGTGAGTGTGCACTGACAGAGAGAGTGAGAAAGTGCAGAGAGAGAGCACAGGGAGATAACGCACAGGGAGAAAGAGAACAGAGAGAGAGCGCACAGACAGAGAGCGTACAGGGAGAGAGAGCGCACAGAGTGAGAGGCAAGTGTTCCTGTATTTCTGAAACAGCGCAGTTTGTGAACTGTCCACGTGTTACTGTGGTTAAAGTGGACCGTGACTGGCACCATTGAGAATAAACTGCATGGAATCTGCGGAGTACCATGTACCATTTATGTCAGAGGTTGCGAACGTTGTGAAGGCCAACCGATACACTACAGCTGAGCAACTCACTGTCCTAACAAACCAGAGGGCTACCAGACACGTGTCTAAAATGACAGTAGAGCAAACCCTGTTGAGTATGGGGGCTCCGAAGCAAAAGGTTGGTCACTGCACCCATGCTGATGAGGGTTCATCATCAGACATGCCTTCAATTTACACAACGTTACCAAAATTGAACCTCTTTTGACTGGTAAAGGGTTGCCTTCTCTGATGAGTCACATTTTCTGCTCCATCGACTGAATGGATGCTGGCGTGTCAGGTGCCAAAATTCAGAAATCAAATACTCTGCAACGATTGTTGGAAGGATTTCTTGGCATTGTCTGAGTACACTCATTCCTCTGAAAGCCACACTCAACAGATTGGGGTATCTATCCGTATATACATGTTGACTGTCTTCTCTGGAGCAGATGGGACCTTCCAACAGGACAATGCAACATGTCATATGAGCAAAACTTTCCGGGAATGGTTGGAGGAGCAGATGAAGACTTCCAAGTACTTCCCTGGCCCCTCAAGTCTCCGGACTTGAACTGCATTGAGCACATGTGGGACCACCTCACTTGCCATGTTTGCAGGATGGATCCTCCACCACCATCTTATTGACACGCCGTCTAGTTGCTGTCCGTGCTGCACACAGCAGTTATTCGGGATATTACCCGTTGGTTATTATAATGAGACTCGACTGTATACAAAAATCATCATTGAAAGAAAGTACTTGAGAACATCCCTAAATTTGTGCACTCATGAACAGATACATATATAGATCCAAGTAAGTAAAATATAACTTTTGATATATAACAATAATAAAAAAGATAAATAATTGCTACCACATATAATAAATAGAAGAGTATTGCAAAGGTATACAGTGCCTTGCAAAAGTATCCATCCCCTTTGGCATTTTTCGTGATTTGTTGCCTCACAACCTGAAATTAACATGGATTGTTTGAGGATTTGCATCATTTAATTTACAGAACATGCCCACAACTTTGAAGATGTAGTGCCACCTTTTGCGGCAATCTCAGCTCCAAGTCGCTTTGAATAAGTCTCTATGCGCTTGCCACATCTTACAACTGGGATTGTTGCCCATTCCTCCTTGCAAAACTGCTCCAGCTCCTTCAAGTTGGATGGTTTGCGCTTGTGAACAGCAATCTTTAAGCCTGACCACAGATTTTATATTGGATGGAGGTCTGGGCTTTGACTAGGCCATTCCAACACATTTACATGTTTCCCCTTAAACCACTCAAGTGTTGCTTTAGCAGTGTGTTTGTGGTCATTGTCCTGCTGGAAGGTGAACCTCCATCCTAGCCTCAAATCATGCACAGAGTGGTACATGTTTTGTTCAAGAATATCCCTGTGTTTAGCACCATCCATCTTTCCCTCAACTCTGAGCAGTTTCCCAGGCCCGGCTCTGAAAAACATCCCCACAGCATGCAGCTGCAACCCCTAATGTCTTACTGTGGGGATGGTGTTCTTTGGGTGATGTGATGTGTTGCGATTGTGCCAGACACAGCATTTTCTTTGATGGCCGAAAAGTTAAATATTAGTCTCATCAGACCAGAACACCTTCCTCCATACATTTTGTGAGTCTCCCATGTGCCTTTTTTGCAAACTCAAAACGTTTCATTTTGTTTTTTGCTGAAAGTAATGGCTTTCTTCTGGCCACTCTGCCATAAAGCCGAACTCTATGGAGCGTACAGCTTATTGTTGTCCTATGTACAGATACTCCAGTCTCTGCTGTGGAATTCTGCAGCTCCTCCAGGGTTACCTTAGGTTCTTTGTGCTGCCTCTCTGATTAAAACCCTTCTTGCCCAGTCCGTGAGTTTTGGTGGGTGGCCGTCTCATGGCAGGTTTGCTGTTGTGCCATGTTCTTTCCATTTGGTTATGATAGATTTTATGGTGACCCTGGGGATCATCAAAGATTTGGATATTTTTTTATAACCTAACCCTGACTTGAACTTCTTACCTGTTTGGAGAGTTCCTTGGTCTTCATGGAAGTGTTTGGTTAGTGGTGCCTCTTGCTTAGGTGGTGTAGCCTCAAAAAAGGTGTGTATATTTAATGACAGATCATGTGACACTTAGATTGCACACAGGTGGACTTAATTTTACTAATTATGTGACTTCTGAAGGTAATTGGTTGCACCAGAGCTTTTTATGGGCCTCATAACAAAGGGGGTGAATACATACGCACATGCCAATTTTCTGTTTTCTATTTCTAAAAAAATTTTTATGTATATATTTTTCTCATTTCACTTCACCAACTTAGACTATTGTGTTCTGATCCATCACATGAAATTCAGATTAACAAAACATTGAACGTAAGGCTGTAATGTAACAAAATCGGTAAAAAGTCAAGTGAATAATTTTGCAAGGCATTGTATATATGTATATATATATATATATATATATATATGTATATATATTTATATATATATATATATAGTATATTATACTGAGAATATGCAATCACCTTAGACTAGTTTATTTAGGTCAATTACTACATACAAACCCAAGATATATTTTAGTCTAAATATTATATATTTGATTTTCAATACTTCTACTTCTTCAGTATTAAGTCATATCTTTTTTTAAGAGAAGATCTAATTGGTTTACCACAATTGTAATCAGTATAAAAAACAGTCTAGATACATTATTAGATATTAAAACTCTAGAACTAAAACTATAGATATGCAAAACTATACATTAATTTTCTATTACTTGACATCACAATGTATTTTTCCTCCAAAAGTGATAAGTCAAAAACGCTGCAAAAGGTGAGGTGACATGAATTAGATATGGTCACAAACTAATGAGCATATGAAACAAATTATTTTATCTTTCTAATGTGACATAGCTAACTAGAAAAATATATTATCTCTAAGTTCTTCTTTTTATGGATTATGAACTGTAGAAAAAAATGGATGTTTTTGCACAGGTCCCAGCGGCATTTGTATCATGGTGGTACTGTACTGAACACGATGATATATAACTGTTGAAAAACTGGTTTCTGAGCAGCTTAATGGAGGATGTGGGTTTGCACATGGGTGCAAAAAGAAAAGTGTTTGATCTGAAAAGCAAGTGACAATTAATGCTGGCAAAAAAATTGCCTCAAGATAAAGGATGCAGTTTCTTATATATTGTAAATTTATTTTATGTAAATTAATGAAGAAAATGTAGCATTTGTAAAATATTATACAGAAATGCAGCAATGAAATTAAGTTACTCAAAAAATTAAACACAGATCTAATGAAGCACTTCTTATAGTTCATAAAGAAATGTACAGTTTATGGCCACTTAAGGCCACTGTAATAGCCGTTGAGTTTGGTTGCCATAGGATCTAGTGTCCCTCCATGGTCAGTTATCCACAAGAAAAAACATAGTCCATGAGTCCAAGTGTCCAGGGGGTTATGGTAATATATATGTATATATATATATTTATATATATATATATATATATATATATATATATATATATATATATATATATATATATAAAAATATATATATATACAGTGGATATAAAAAGTCTTCACACCCCTGTTAAAATGTCAGGTTTCTGTGCTGGAAAAAATTAGACAAAGTTAAATCATTTCAGAACTTTTTCCACCTTTAATGTGACCTATAAACTGTACAACTCAATTGAAAAACAAACTGAAATCTTTTAGGTAGAGGGAAGAAAAAATATAAAAATAAAATAATATGGTTGCATAAGTAACTAAATAAAGAAACTTAAACTAATACTTTGTTGAAGCACCTTTTGATTTTATTACAGCACTCAGTCTTTTTGGGTATGAGTCTATCAGCATGGCACATTTTGACTTGGCAAGATTTGCCCACTCTTCTTTGCAAAAACACTCCAAATCTGTCAGATTGCGAGGGCATCTCCTGTGCACAGCCCTAGTCAGATCACCCCACAGATTTTCATTCGGATTCAGGTCTGGGCTCTGGCTGGGCCATTCCAAAACTTTAATCTTCTTCTGGTGAAGCCATTCCTTTGTTGATTTGGATGTATGCTTTGGGTCGTTGTCATGCTGAAAGATGAAGTTCTTCCCTCATGTTCAGCTTTCTAGCAGAAGCCTGAAGGTTTTGTGCCAATATTGACTGGTATTTGGAACTGTTCATAATTCCCTCTATCTTAACTAAGGCCCCAGTTCCAGCTGGAGAAAAACCATGCTTCACTTTGGGTATGGTGTTCTTTTGGTGATGTGCAGTGTTGTTTTTGCGCAAAACATATCTTTTGGAATTATGGCCAAAAAGTTCAACCTTGGTTTCATCAGACCATAACACATTTTCTCACATGCTTTGGGGAGACTTCAGATGTGTTTTTGCAAAATGTAGCCTGGCTTGGATGTTTTTATTCGTAAGAAAAGGCTTTCATCTTGCCACTCTACCCCATAGCCCAGACATATGAATAATACAGGAGATTGTTGTCACATGTACAACACAGCCAGAATATTCCTGCAGCTCCTTTAATGTTGCTGTAGGCATCTTGGTTGCCTCCCAGACCTGTTTTCTTCTCGTCTTTTCATAAGTTTTGGAGGGAGCTCTTGGTAATGTCACTGTTGTGCCATATTTTCTCCCCTTGATTATGACTGTCTTCACTGTGTTCCATCTAATGCCTTGGAAATTCTTTTGTACCCTTCTCCTGACTGATACCTTTTAACAATGAGTTCCCTTTGATGCTTTGGAAGCTCTCTTTGGACCATGGCTTTTGCTGTGGGATGCAACTAAGAACATTTCAGGAAAGACCAACTAGAGCAGCTGAACTTTATTTGGGTTTAATCAGAGGCA
This sequence comes from Discoglossus pictus, assembly GCA_027410445.1. Lineage (NCBI taxonomy): Eukaryota > Metazoa > Chordata > Amphibia > Anura > Alytidae > Discoglossus > Discoglossus pictus. The sequence goes on from CM050163.1 coordinate 387,887,223, forward strand.
CTTTAAATGATGGCAGGTGTATGCTGACTCCTATTTGACACGATTTGGAATGTGATTGATTAATTTTGAACACAGCTACATCCCCAGTTATAAGAGGGTGTGCAGACTTATGCAACCACATTATTTTTCTTTTTTTTTTTCTTCTTCCCTCCACCTAAAAGATTTCAGTTTGGTTTTCAATTGAGTTTTACAGTTTATAGGTCACATTAAAGGTGGAAAAAGTTCTGAAATGATTTATCTTTGTCTCATTTTTTTAGAGCATAGAAACCTGACATTTTAACAGGGGTGTGTAGACTTTTTATATCCATTGTATATACTGTATATACCGTATATACTCAAATATTAGCCTATCCGAGGCCCCTATTTTACCACAAAATACTGGGAACTAGTAACTCGAGTATAAGCTGAGGGTGGGAAATGTGCTGCCCCCTGTGTCCCTCTTGTGCCCTCTGTGTCCCCCTCTTGTGTGCCCTCTGTGCCCCTTTCGTGTGTCCCCCCTCTCTCCCCTGTGTCTCACCCCCCCTCTCCCTCCCCAGGCTCTTCCCCTCCTCTCCTCCCCTCTGTCTCTTCCCCCTCTCCCTTCCCTGTGTCTCTTTCCCTCCCCCTTCCTTATCACCCTCCTCAAACCTCCCTCCTCAACCCCCCTCCTCCTCCTTCCTCTTCATCCTCCCTCCTCAACCCCCTCCTCATCCTCAACCCCCCATCCAAACTCTCCTCCTCAACCTAAACCCCCTCCTCACCCTAAACCCACCTCCTCATCCTAAACCCCCCTTCTCACCCTAAACCCCCCTCCTCACCATAAACCCCCCCTCCTTATCCTAAACCACCCTCCTCATCCTCCCTCCTCATCCTCCAACCTCAACCCCCCTCCTAACCCCCCCTCCTCATCCTCAACCTCCCTCCTCAAACCCCTCCTCATCCTCAACTCCCTCCTCAACCCCCCTCCTCAACCCCCCTCCTCATCCTCAACCTCCCTACTCAAACCCCCTCCTCATCCTCAACACCCTCCTGAACCCCCCTCCTCATCCTTAACCCCCCTCCTCAACCTGCCTCCTCAACCCCCCTCCTCAACCTCCCTCCTCAACCCCCTCCTCAACCTCAACCCCCATCCTCATCCTCAACCCACCTTCTCATCCTCAATCCCCCCATCCTCAACCCCCCATCCTCAATCCCCCTCCTCACCCAAAACCCCCTCCTCATCCTCAACCCCCCATCCTCAAACCCCATCCTTAACCCCCTCTCCTCATCCTAAACCCCCCTCCTCACCCTAAACCCCCCTCCTCATCTTAAACCCCCTCCTCACCCTAAACCCCCTCCTCATCCTCAACCTCCCTCCTCAACCCCCCTCCTCATCCTCAACCCCCCATAGTAATCACCCTCCTCATCCTAAACCCCCTTCTTACCCTAAACCCCCCTCCTCATCCTAAACCCCACTCCTCACCATAAACCCCCTCCCCATTCTAAACCACCCTCCTCATCCTCCCTCCTCATCCTCCATCCTCAACCCCCCCTAACCCCCCCTCATCATCCTCAACCTCCCTCCTAAACCCCCCTCCTCATCATCAACCCCCTCCTCAAACCCCTCCTCATCCCCTACCCCCTCATCAGCCTCTCTCCTCAACCCCCCTCCTCAACCCCCCTCCTCATCCTCAACCCCCCCTCCTCATCCTCAACCTCACTACTCATCCTAAACCCTCTCCTCATCCTAAACCCCCCTCCTCAACCCCCCTCCTCAACCTCCTCCTCAACCTCCCTCCTCAACCCCCCTCCTCAACCCCCCTATTCAACCCTCCCTCAACCTCCCTCCTCACCCTCCCTCCTCAACCCCCCTTCTCAACCTCTCTCCTTAACCCCCCTCCTCAACTTCAACCCCCCTCCTCAACCTCAACCCCCATCCTCATCCTCATCCCCCATCCTCAACCCCCCATCCTCAACCCTTCTCCTTATCCTAAACCCCCCTCCTCATCCTCAACCCCCCATCCTCATCCTCAACCCCCCCATCCTCATCCTCAACCCCCATCCTCAACCCCCCCATCCTCAACCCCCCTCCTCATCCTAAACCCTCCTCCTCACCCTTAACCCCCATTCTCAACCACCCCATCCTCATCCTAAAACCTCCTCCTCACTTTACACCTCTAATTACCTCCCCCTCTCCCTTTCTCCTCACTTACCTTCCATCTACAGCTGCTCCTCGCGCTCCTTCCATCTGCGTCGGGAGCCGACATATGCTAATGACGTGGCGTTACATGCGCGTCACGTAATTAGCATTGGCAGGGTCAAGATGTAGCCGGAAAGGAGCGCAGAGGAGTGGAGGAAGAGCTGCAGATGGAAGGTAAGGGAGGGGAAAGGGAGACAGGGAGGTAATTAGAGGGGTAAAGTGAGGAGGGGGGTTTAGGATGAGGAGGGGGGTTTACGGTGAGGAGGGGGGTTTAGAATGAGGAGGGGGGTTTAGGATAAGAATGGAGGGTTGAGTATGGGGGGTTGAGGATCGGGGAGTTGAGGATGGGGAGTTGAGGATGGGGGGTTGAGGATGGGGGGTTGAGGATGGGGGGGTTGAGGATGGGGGGGTTGAGGATGAGGATGGGGGGTTGAGGATGATAAGAGAGGGGGAGGGAAAGAGAAACACGGGGAAAGAGAGACACAAGGGAAAAAGAGACACGGGGGGAAAGAGAGACACGGGGGGAAAGAGAGACACAGGGGTGGAGACTCAAGTATAAGCTGAGGGGGCCCTTTTCAGCCTTAAAAAAAGGGCTGAAGAACTCGACTTATACTCGAGTATATACAGTATATAAAGAGTGAGGTAACCATGAGTGTCCAATAATCTAGATGAACAATCAGAGTATTGCAGTTTAAAGTGATACCTTTTTTATTGGACAAGAATATTCATTGAAATGACAAGCTTCTGCGAGATGTACCTCTCTATATCAAGTCAAATGCAATACTGAACTAAGGAAATACACAACAAATCCAACATATTTGAGATTGTATATATATACATATATACGTTTAAAATCTCAAATATGTTTATATATATATATATATATATATTTTTATATATATATATATATATATATTCCTGTAGTGTCCCCACGTCAGCTCTCCTAAACCCCTTGGCCGCCCAGCCCCTCCCCGCCCAAATAGAAAATGTTTCTGGGAAATGGAGTGCATTTCTTTCAAATGTACTGAAGGCAGAAGAGCTTCTCGTAGGCAGGAGGTAAGGGAAAGGGAACAGCTATGGAAAGGAATTGTAGAAAGGGGTGATGTTATGGGAAGGGGTCTTAGGAGGGGAGCTCTTATGGGAAGGGGTCTTCGTGCGTCACTGAGTGAGTTAGTTCCGGGGTGGGGGGCACAGAGCAAAAATACAGGGCCTATTTTTTACATCAGCAGCTCATAGCCAAGGAAATATGGCATGGTGGGTATATAATATGATATGCAGGCTTTCTGAAGACATATTAACCATAGCTGTCATGAGTAAAATGTGAGATTTATCTGACTTTGAAAAGTGGATGATCATAGGATTTCAGGCCAAGGGTGGCAGTTTTTCTGAAATAGCGCAGTTTGTGAACTGTTCGGTGCTGAACAAATAACATAACGTGCCATCGATGTCTGAGGTGAACGTCGGCTGCAAAGGTATGTGAAAGCCAGGTGAGCCAAATTTTTTTTTTTTGCATTGGGGCCCTTCATTCTCTAGCTCTGCCACAGAAGAAGAGCTTGCAGAAGAGCGTGAGGTGTCATTGCCAGTTGAGTATATGAGAATATTTTACATTAAAAAGAGTGATGTCAAAATCTTGTTCTGAAACTTTTGTACCTGTATTTTTAAACATGGGGAGAACAAAAGAGGAATTCGGTTTGTTTTGACCCATTTTTCTTCTTAATATAGTTATAAGATTGCTTTATAAAAATGTTAGTGAAAAATGAGATAGAATTACATAATTTAGTCCATAATGATTTAATGAGGTTCATGATAGGGAAATCTTCAGTGGTCAATTCACGTAAAATATATTGTATAGTTATACAGTCGATTCAGATTCATGTGCCTGGCTGTGGAGCAATTTTTGTTTTGGAATCCAGGTTTTATATCCTGATTTTTCTTAACAATATGTTTCTACCATGAATTCAGATAAATCAGAATTTTTATGTCTATCACATTCTGAGATTTCTGAAGGTTTCCTTTTTAAAATCAAGCAGAATTATTTTCATTATCTGGGTATTAATAGTCTTTCATCTTTTGAAGAGCTCCCCACTGACTAATTGCTATCTGACCACACCCTCTCCTTACATACTAATGTGTAAGGCTTCCGACTTGCTCAAATATGTGCCAATCATTTTTGAACCAATCAGAATTGAGTATCTGTAAGCTTAACATCTCTTCACTGATTAATTCTTTCAAATGTCAATCAGAGAAGGGTAATATCACAATTAAGCCCTATTCTGGTTGGGTGACACTTCAACCAATAAGAATAGGAGAAATTACAGCTTTCTGATTGGTTAAAGGCTAACCTTTAAAAATTCACATATTTCAAAACATGAATTCTTATTGAAATCTCCTTCAATTCACAAAGGGGCAGTACCCTTCTCTGATTGGGCATCTTGGATTACTGCTGAATGATCATCCAATGAAGGGAAAGTATAACTCCCCTGCCAACAGGTATCATTTTGTTTATTTTAAATTATTTTATATTTTGATCTAATTATATTTTTTATGTATTTATTTAATGTAGGCGGTAATGTGAGAGAGACAAGGGGGATCAAATGGATTTAAGGACCCCTCTGGTAGTTGCTAGAGTTCCATGTGTTTCCATAAGGACCATGGTTATCCATTAGATTACCCCTATTAGACCTCATAGACCGTAACAAACCAGAACATCTTTATGTCCATGCTGATCCACTTGGTATTCATTGCAGATATACTCCAGTGGGCCACAGCATACAGCTCACGGCATTCCTAGGTGGTGTCCCATCTCAGTACTAACCAGGCCCAACCCTGCTCAGCTTCCTGGTGGTGTGACCTCTTGCTTCCCTGACTTGGAATCGAACCCATGTCAACAGCGGTGAAAATAACTGAGTCCTTACCACTGGACCACCAGGGAAGAGACCCTCATGTTAATACATTAAACTACTAATGGGTCCATAGAGACCCGCTTGGTAATGGGTTAATTTTTGGTGTTGTGATGGTCAATATCCTCCTGGATGTCTGCTCATCAACTCAAAATCAACATGATAAAGACTAAACTCCTAATCTTCCCACCCTCTACTACTGCCTCTATTCCTTATATCTCTCTCACTGTAGACAATGTCATTATTATCCCCACCTCACAGACCCTCTCTCTTGGAGTTCTATTGGACCCTGCCCTTTCCTACATTCCTCATAAACGATCATTAACTAAATCTAGTCTCTTCCATCTTAAAACATCCCAAAATATGTAATTTCCTTACACATGACACAACTAAAATCCAAATTCACTCTCTCGTCATTTCTCGCCTCGATTACTGCAACTCTCTCCTTGCTGGCCTCCCCATAACCCGTCTGTCTCCACTGCAATCCATAATCAAAGCCTCTGCCAGACTAATCTTCCATAATCATCTCTCAGTATCTGCAGCTCCTCTCTGTCAATCACTCCACTGGCTTCCCGTAACCTCCAGAATAAAGTTTAAAATCATGCCCCTAACTTACAAAGTCCTCAACATCAATACACCCCCTTATATCTCCTCTCTCATCTCAAAATACTCCTCTATCCGTCCTTTTAATTCTGCTAACGATCTTCTTCTCTCCTCCTCACTTATCACCTCCTCTTACTCCCGCCTTCATGACTTTTTTCTGGAACTCCTTGCTTCGCTCCACTAGACAATCTTCATGCTTCAAAACCTTCAAAACCTCACTAAAAACACATCTATTTAAAGAAGCCTATCACCTGCCGCCTTAACATGCACAATGCATCTCTCCCCACCATACCCAACTCATTAGATTGTAAGTTTGCTAGTTTTCAGTCTTGTAAGGTGTTTTAGCAAAAGCTCCACACACACTTGATTCTATACTCAAATACACAGCTCTTCCAGCTCTTTTTTGCCCCATACTTATCCCTTGTTCAGCGCTACAGAATATGTTGAGGCACTACAAATAAAGATAATAATAATAATCAAAGGGCAAATACACTTTGGCTTATTGATTAGCCTCAATACACCTTAATATGTCACTAGCGTTCAGCAATGAAATAGATTAATTGATCAAATGGAGTACAGGAATTAATCAACAGTGAATATATTTAAGTGCCTTATTGAATGTTTTAATGGATGGTGTATATGATAATTTTGTAATACATTACTGTATGTAATATGCCTCAATGGGAGGCATATTACATAATACAAAAGGGCAATTTTAAACACACACATACATACATATATATTATGTATTATTTATATTTATCCTTTGTTTTACAGATATCATTATTTATTGATCAGTACATGATCAATTATTTTCAATTTTTTTTGACCATATTAAGCCTCAAGTGGAGTTACTGTGTAATACACCATATACACAGCACTGACATTGTCAGATCCTCTAGGCTATTCATCGTACCCATCCATTAATAATTCATAGATATACTTTACCACATTACGTTATACTCAATTTTTTATGTATTGTGTATACACTATAATTAATGTACACTAGCAATAAGAAGACTGGGATCTATTTGCCGGAGGTAAAAAAGATTGACATTTCACGTGGAGATTATATTGAATGCGATCTCTATACCTCATAACATTTGAGCTCTCTCCAGGTGAGAGTCACAAACAGTTGAAAGTAAAACTGCACTAGGAGTTTGTGCACCCTCTGTCTCCCTTCCCTCTTGTTTTTATACATATTCTGGATACCTAAGTGAACAGTCTGTCAATTGAGGAAGCAGCACAGCCGCTGCATGCAACACTTTTTAACAATTAATAGAACAATTATTCTTGCAAGAGTTGAGAACATTCAAGTGAGCCGGTACTAAATCAGGCCACAACATCCATTATTTAGTGCTAACTATACCCACTGTGACCAACCAGCCCCAGTATCTAACATTAGTTCAAACAAATGTTTGCTCAAGCACATAATCAGAACACTGTAGTAGAAAATGGAAATATAAGCTTCCATGCAACTATCTAAATATCCTTTTGCCTAAAAAAAAATTTTTTTGTGACATCAATCATGAAATCCTACATAACATTAGGTGACATCTTTAATTACGTCACATATGAAATTACATCACTTATGATATTACTGATAACATCACATATATAGTTGTGAGCGTACGGGCCGTTGCTCATGCTTGCGGGCTCGCACAGCGAGCCCGCAAGAACTGCGTCCCTTGCGAAGCTGGAACGCAAATAGCGCATGCGTATTGCGTTCTAACTGTCTAACTTTCCAGAATGTTCTACAAGTTTATAAATACTGCCTATTTGACAGAGAAAAATACATTTCTACTCAGGTGATGAACGGAGTGACTTCAGACATAACTGCTTTTACTTGAGAAGACAATTGTTTCCTAATCTCCTACTATACATTGTGCAAATTACAACTGAGAGGTAAGCTATAATATATTACATTTTATTATCAAGACAGGACATCAAAAAAAAAATTAAATAGGAAAATGAGATTTATGTAGTGACATGTGACACGCACATTTATGTCTATCATGTATACTTACATGTCACAAACACATTTATGTGTGTAGGCCCCCCCAAAAAATAAGGTTAATTTAACAAAACAACAAAAAAAAAAAAAACAATATCAAAAAGAGGTTTATGTATAGTGACATGTGACACGCACATTTATGTGTAGTGCCCCTTACTACATTTAAATGACATTAGAAAAAATTAGTTTGGATATATTAAAATATGAGTCATGTATACTGATATGTGACATGCACATATATGTGTATCATCTATAGTCACATGTCACACACACATTTATGTATGTTGGCCAAAAAAAAAAATAAGGTTCATTTAACAATTAAAATATGATTCATGTATAGTGATGTCACACGCACACAAAAAAATTACTTTCAACTATGGAAATGTGCTTTATGTATGTGACATATGTGTGTAGCCACCACCGAAAAATAATGTTAATTGAAAATAATTACAGAAGTATATTTAAATGACATTAATTTCTTGCAATTCAATAGATCACCTAAAGCTGAATCTTTCTACTTCTTTTAATATTCAAACAGACTCTGCATCAACAGCGTCACTCAACAATTTGCACCGTGCATTGAGAAGCACAATCCCTTTTAAAGAACACCAACAAAGAAGAACAGGTAAGATAGAACAATACATTAAATGCTGAAAAGACCATGCTTTGCTAAATAAAATAAAAAAATTATATAATTCACTATTTCACTTTCTTTTTCAAACAGACACTACAAGAAGACCGGCGGATTAAGATTGGCAGGAGGGGACCCTCTGTCATTCGACACTTCAATCAAGGTAAAGTATTAAGTATAAAAAAGAACCGAACCATGAGCCTCATTCAACTGCGAGTTGGCCAATGGAATAGGGCTCTATATAAGCACATAACAGATTTTTTAGACAGACATTTTTAGTTACTGAACTTCTATCCAAAATCAAGGTCTTCACTAACTAAAAACTTCCGTCAAAAAATATGTTATGTGCTTATATAGAGCCCTCTTCAATTGGTCAAAACGCAATTCAATCAGGACCTAAATATGTTTAATGGCCGAGGGCCTCATTCAAATGTGATTTGCCCATTTGAATAGGGCTCTATATAAGCACAGAGCATATTTTTTTACAGAAGTTTTTAGTTAGTGAAGACCTTGCTTTTGGTTACAAGTTCACTAACTAAAAACTTCTGTAAAAAAAGATGCTCTGTGGTCATATTGAGCCCAATTCCATTGCCAAAAACGCTGTTCAATGAGGCCCTCACAATATAACAATGCCAGCAACCAAAGGCCCTCATTCAATTGATATTTTGGACAATTCAATAGGGCTCTAAATAAGCACATTTAGAGACCTATTGAATTGGCCAAACTGCAATTGAATGATGGCCAAAGTATGCAACATATGGTACACACAAAGTGGTACACACAAATAGGATTGTAACAAACACATAGCAAACTAAATTAATATTCTTTTTCAATGTTTAACAACCTATAAGCATTAGAAAAAACACTACATAAGTATAACAAAAGTGGTGCCCATCAAACAGGATTGTACGAAAACTCACACAAACACATAGCAAACTACATTTAGATTCTTATTTAATGTTTAACAACCTATAAGCCTTAGAAAGAAGCCTAAATAAGCATACCAACATTGGTGCGCACCAAAAAGGATTGTACGAAAACTCACACAAACACATAGCAAACTACATTTATATTCTTATTTAATGTTTAACAACCTATAAGCATTAGAAAAAAAACTAAATAAGCATACCAACGGTGGTGTGCACCAAAAGGATTGTATGAAAACTCACACAAACACATAGCAAACTACATTTATATTCTTATTTAATGTTTAACAACCTATAAGCATTAGAAAAAAACCTAAATAAGCATACCAACAGTGGTGCGCACCAAAAAGGATTGTACGAAAACTCACACAAACACATAGCAAACTAAATTAATATTCTTCTTTAATGTTTAACAACCTATAAGCATTAGAAAAAAACCTAAATAAGCATACCAACGGTGGTGTGCACCAAAGGATTGTATGAAAACTCACACAAACACATAGCAAACTACATTTAGATTCTTATTTAATGTTTAACAACCTATAAGCCTTACAAAAAAGCCTAAATAAGAATAACTAAATTGGTGCGCACCAAACAGGATTGTACGAAAACTCACACAAACACATAGCAAACTACATTTAGATTCTTATTTGATGTTTAACAACCTATAAGCCTTACAAAAAAGCCTAAATAAGCATAACTAAATTGGTGCGCACCAAACAGGATTGTACGAAAACTCACACAAACACATAGCAAACTAAATTAATATTCTCTTTCAATGTTTAACAACCTAGAAGACTTACAAAAAAGCCTACATAAGCATAACAAAAGTGGTGCGCACCAAACAGGATTAAACGAAAACTCACACAAACACATACCAAACTACATTTATATTCTTTTTCAATGTTTAACAACCTATAAGCATTAGAAAAAAGCCTAAATAAGCATACCAAAAGTGGTGCGCATCAAACAGGATTGTACAAAAACACAGAAATAATGTCATTTTTTAGTTAATACAAATACATTCAAATAAAATAACATTTTCATTTTTATTTTATAACAGATACTGCGTTAAGAACATAGGACCAGGAGTTTCAACTGAGGACCAGACCAGCGGACGAGGACTTTCAACAGAGGACTACACCATCGGACGAGGACTTTCAACACAGGATCAGACCATCGGACGAAGGCTTTCAACACAGGACCAACAAAGAATTCTGCTTGAAATCAAACTTCAACCAAGGTACAGTATAACAAGTAAAAAAAGAGAAAAAAAAATAAAGATCTTAGCTTTGCATCGATGTCAACAGAAAATAAAATTTAAAATAAACCACCAGTAACTATAACTGTTGAAAAAATATAACTAACACATTTTTCATCTATCTCTTATTTGTCTTTTAGGGCCAATAATCTTTAACAGTAAATACAAACTTCAATGTAACCTTAAAAAAAAAATTGCATAGTCCAAAAAAGTCTAAAAACACAGAATCTATACAATTTGTCATTGTAACATTCCAGTCCTAAACCCTAATTTAATTGCCATTTGACAAATTGAATAGTGCTGTAAATAAGGACATAACATCTTTTTTAAAATACCTTTTTAGTTACTGAAACACTTGCTTTTGGATACATGTTTAATAAATAAAAACTTCTTTAAATAATTATCTGATGGCCTTATTTAGACCTCTATTCAATTGACCGCATTGAAATTGATTAAGTATAAAATGTAAACACACTGTTGATAACAATTTGTCATGAAAAACAACTTAACATCTCAACATAAACTAATGATACATTATTTTATTTTTACAGATTAACATGACTGATAACGAGAGTAAACAAGAAAAGAAAAGACGCCAAGCTAGAGAACGACGACAGAGAGCAGACAGCCAGCAGACACCGGAGAAGAAGGAAATTCGACGAGAAAAAGAACGCAAAAGAATTGCAAGCAAAAGACTGTCACCTGCAGAAATTAAAGATATGTCAAAAAAAGCAACAAAGAAAATAAAGCATTTACAACCTGTTGCTCAAACATCAGATGACATTTTACCTGAAAAAATACAACAGATACCAAAAAAAACAACAAAAAAAACAAAGCATTTAGAACCGGTTCATGAAACATTACATGACATTTTACCTCAAACAATACAACATATACCAAGAAAAGCCACGAAAAAAACAAAGCATTTAGAACCTGTTGTTGAAACAATATATGACATTTCACCTGATGAATATGAAAGTCAAAATCCTATATGTTTTGCAAATTGTCCTCTACTTAAGTCTTTAGCAGTAGAGGTTCATAGTTGTAGGGACATGACTACTCAATGTCAGTTTTGTGAGGCTTATTATTTTAAACAGGAAAGACCCAGAGATGGCCAATTTATTAGTTGCTGTCAAAAAGGCAAGTTCAAACTTCCAGAAAAGAAACAATTTCCTCTCTATTTACAAAACATTATGACTGAACCTACTTTTCCAAACTACAAAATTTTTAAAACAAACATAAGATCCTACAATAGTGCCATATCCTTTGCATCCATGGAGGCAACATTAGCTGCTAATGTACCAGGACATGGTCCTTACTGTTTTAAAGTCCAAGGACAAATTTATCATCGCACTTCCCATTTACATCCAGAGGAAGGAAATCAAAGAAAATTCGCTCAACTATATGTCCTAGATACAATGGAAGCTGTTGACCAACGTATGCAGATGGAAGAAAATAAAAAATGCTTACACAGTGTTTTTATAGAGCTAAATAACATTATGGACAACAATCCCTACAGTAAAGCTTATAAAAAATTGGCAGAAGTAGAAAATGATCAACTACTTCATGCACAAAGACATCAATTAACAATGCCGAAGGTTAATATGGTGCTTAAAAGAGACAGACATACTGATAAACGTCGTTATAACTTGCCAACATCAAATGAGGTTGTAATGGTGTATTTCAGAATGATGAAGGAGAACCACCATTTCAAAGAGACATTCGAATATATCCCAGAAATGAGAAGCAACCATTTATTAATATGAGTATCTTAAGTCCAAATTTAGATCCAATGACATATCCCATCTTTTTCCCACACGGAGAAGCAGGTTGGCAACCAAAATTAACTCTTCCCAGTTACCCAAATGCTAAAGCCAGAATCCGAAATAATGTTTCTATGCTTGAATTTAAAGTAGCTCAAATTGCCATTTGCAATGTATTTAATTCAATTTTATGTGGTGGGAAACTAACACAACAATGGATTATTGATTCTTATTTGCAAGTTGAGGCAAATAATTTAAACTTTATCAAATATCAACAAGATAAACTCTGTGTAGAACAATATTCTGGATTAATGGACTATGTTGCTGACGTGGCTACAAGCAGAGACATGACAGCTGGCAAAGCCATCATTTTACCATCTTCCTTTCAAGGATCTCCTCGGAATATGAGAGAAAGATACAATGATGCTATGGCTATTGTCACTAAATTTGGCAAACCCGATTTATTTGTGACATTTACATGTAATCCACAATGGCCAGAAATTACACAAAATCTACTTCTTGGACAAACTGCTTCAGATCGACCAGATTTAGTAGCCAGAGTTTTTAAGATTAAATTAAATTAATTAATACGTGACTTCACTATAAATCAGTTATTTGGCAAATGTCTTGCTTATGTATATACCATTGAATTTCAAAAAAGAGGCCTTCCACTTGCACATCTTCTAATAATACTTCAAGAAAAAGATAACTTAGATACTTCGGACAAAGTGGATGCAGTCATTGTTGCTGAACTACCAGATCCAGAACTATATGGTAGACTATATGAGATTGTTACTCATCGCATGATTCATGGACCCTGTGGTGACCTTAATCCACAATCAAAATGTATGGAAAATAATAAATGTTCCAAAGAATTTCCAAAAGATTATAGAGGCAAAACATATGCCAATTGTGATGGATATCCACTTTATAAAAGAAGAGAAGGAGATAGTGCCATTATTCGTGGAAAAAAAGTGGACAATAGATATGTAGTACCCTACAATCCACATTTACTCATGAAGTACAACGCCCACATCAACGTAGAAGCCTGCACTTCCATCAAATCCATTAAATATGTCTACAAATATATTTACAAAGGTTACGATGCAGCTACTGCAGTCGTCAAAAGTGCAGACAACCCTGAAGTAGTGAGTTAGTACATGATGAACTTGCATCTCATGTAGATGCTCGCTATGTCAGTGCGCCAGAAAAATTTAAAATTAAAATTTGAAATGCATGATAGATCACATGGAGTATATAGGTTAGCAGTACATTTGCCACAACGACATTTAGTCTATTTCCATGCTGGAAATGAAATTAATGCATTGGCCCAAAGTGAAGATCGTCACACTACACTAACTGCATGGTTTGCATTAAATTCCACTGATGCTGAAGCAACACAATACTTATATATTGAAATTCCATATCACTATGTTTTTGTGAATGGATTATGGAGAGCAAGAAAAACCAGAGGCAATAAAATTATTCCAAGAATTTACACAGTCAGTCCAAGAGATGTTGAACGTTTTTGCTTACGGATATTACTTTTAAATGTTCCAGGAGCACAAAGTTTTGAACAATTAAGAACTGTTAATGACATTGTATATGAATCCTTCCATTTAGCTGCAAGACATAGAAACTTACTCGCTGATGATACAGAGTGGGAAAGATGTTTAGAAGAAGCAGCACAATGTCAAATGCCACGACAGATGAGAGAACAATTTGCTTTTATTTGTATCTTCTCAAATGCTCCAAATGCATTAGCTTTGTGGTAGACTTTTAAAAGTAATATGGCTGAAGACTTTATGCGACGATACAATGAACCCATTGCACACTTAAAAGCGTTAATGGAAATCCAAGAAGTCTTTTTAACTCATGGATTAAGTTGTGCAAGTTTTAATTTGCCTGATCCAGGTCTTATAGATGACATAAACTTTGAAGACTATGACATTCAACTACAAGCAGAAAGAACAGAAGAAAGACTTGCAACTTTAAATACACTACAATTGCAAGCATTTCATGCCATTAAAAATGCTATAGATGATGACATGGTGACAGAGCATTATTTCTATCTTGATGGACCTGGCGGATCAGGAAAAACATATTTGTACAATTTATCAATGAGTTCAGTACGAGCACAGGGAAAAATAGCAATGGCGTTTGCCACTACTGGAATTGCTGCACTTTTATTAGAAGGTGGAAGAACTGTTCATAGTGGATTTAAACTGCCAGTGCCTATTTTAGAAAATTCTGTGTCAGATATTCGCATGACATCCTTACAAGCAAAGAAATTGAAGAAATGTAAATTAATTATAATAGATGAGGCCACAATGATGTCATGCTATGCCCTCCAATGTATTGACCGTTTGCTTTGTGAAGTCATGGATAATATTTTTCCATTTGGTGGAAAGGTAATGTTGTTGGGTGGTGATTTTAGACAAACATTACCTGTCGTTGTACATGGAAATCGAACTGACATTATCGAAACCTGTATCAAGTCAAGCACAGTATGGAAACATTTTACCCATCTTCAACTGCAACAAAATATGAGATCAGAAGGCCAAACTGATTTCAATGATTGGCTTATTAAAATTGGAGAAGGCAGAACAGAAAAAATACTACATTTACCTGACGACACTGTAGAGATATCGGCTATATTTGAAGGGAGGATAAATAACGAAGAATATTCAGAGCTGACTTGTAAAAATAAAGATGCATTAATACTCAATAATGAAATCTTTAAAAAAATGAATGCACCACAAAGAAATTATCACAGTGCTGATTCTGTACTTGCTGATGACAATGAAAGTCAGGCAAACTTTTCATCTGAATTCATAAGCTCTCTAACTCCTTCTGGAATGCCACCCCATATTTTGCAGCTAAAGAAAGGTGCAATTATCATGTTACTGCGAAATATGAACCCCAAAAAAGGCCTATGCAATGGCACAAGATTAATTGTTCAACAATTAAAGGACCATTTTATAGATGCTGAAATTTTAACTGGGACCCATAAAGGAGAGAGAGTTTTCATACCAAGAATAGATTTAGCACCAAGTGAAAGTAGTCTCCCTTTTATACTTCAAAGAAGACAATTTCCCATTATTATGGCATTTGCCATGACCATTAATAAATCACAAGGTCAAACTTTCAAATCTGTGGGTATTTTCTTGGAAGAACCAGTATTTGCACATGGTCAATTGTACGTTGCGTTGTCACGGTGCTAAAAACCACAGGCTATTAAAGTTTACATTGAAAACAATGAAAGTCAAGGTGATTTATTAGAAGATGGACGTATTTTTACTAAAAACATTGTCTACTATGAAGTACTAAAAACTTTGCAGAATATAAATTAAAGATGCCAACAATTTTTAAAACCATTCCAAAATACATAACAATTGGTTGTTTAATTCAGTCATAATTAATGGAAGTACTGTTTATGAATGATTCGCCTCACAAAATACTTGCCTTGCATTGTTAGTAACAATTATGTTAAAATGTGAAGGAACTATGTTAATGTTTCTAATGTTACAAGTTTAAAAAATATATTTTGAAGTTATTTCATTCAACAGATTACAAAGTTGATGTTAAGAGGTCAAGCACCTTTTAAGTCACAATGTAAGTATTGTCTGTTATCTTATGATTACTACCTACATTAATGTTTATCGCCAGTTTATGTGGTCAGTAATGAATTACTTTAATTACATACGTTTTAAGGAGAGTGTTTAATGTATGCCTTCCTCTACATTCAATGTATATTCAAGTTACAAATATTGTGATAGAAATTGCATGTTAATACTGATTAATTTAAAGGTCAACTTTTTTTACATTCAAATGTTAATACTTTTAATAAAAAATTAGGTTATAAAATGTATTCACTATGTTCCTGTTTATAATGTTCAAAATTATACCAATGTTTTGTCAACTTCCAAAATTACATAAAAAATAAAGTTCAACTTTAAAAAGATATACTTTGAAGGTTATTGCTTGCATATATTTTAAACTTCATGTTAAAATTCGGGACGTTTCAAGAAGGCTTTTTACTTTTTGCTTTCCTATTCATTCAATGTATATTAAAGTTAACAATTCTTCAGATACAAATTACATTTAAAAAACCATTACATCAACATTTTAAGAAAATACACGTTCATATTAAAATACTTACAAGTGTCAAAAATCTATGTTAATAACTAAACAACTTGACAAACATATACATCACATTGCCGTCATTTTTTGACGGGCAAGTCGCTAGTCAAATATAATTAAAAAAAATAATCACATCATCCGTGATCACTGATGACATTACACTAGATCCCTATAATGTCCCCTTTCACTCTTTTGCCCACCATAAGCTAAATTAATGTGTGGTTAGTAGCATTTTCACAAAAATTCACAGCATGACTTAGGTTACCCGACTTATACATATCTTTTCTGTGCTATGCCAGGACTAATATGGGGAGCTAGTGTGAAAGCTTCACAATGCTTGTGATGAGTGGTGAGGAGGGCCAGTTCCAGGTCGTTGAGAAGTCTGCACAGGTTTATATGCTGGAGCAATTTTTCCAGCTTTGTCCTCCAGCCATGAGAGTCTTTATCCAAGACTGACGAGCAACTAGTGTAGAAGAGGCTGTTTGCCTGGCGGACCAGAATAGGGACAGCAAGGACGAGGTAAGAGTACCTCTTTCGTTCAGTGATCTCAATCCAGCTAGGTCATCTAGAGCAGCACTCACAGGAACAATAGCTTAGCCTGGACCACAGTTCCAATCAGAAAGGTGACCACAGTCCTCCTTGAATCCCCGGCCCACCACTACTGCCCTGTCAGGCCTTAGAAATTGAGGTGCCTTTGGGTGCCAACATCTGGGGCATCAGAAGTGGGACTGTCCGTATGTCATCCCAGGAATTCAGTGGGAGCAATGGAGGACCAATTCTTTGATTGGGTATGGTCTGAGAACCAGTCCTTTCTGGGTACGGCAGGGTATTACCACTGGTGTATTCCAAGTACAGTACCCTTACAAAGCCATTGACAAAATCCATCAAAAATATGATACCCCACCTCGTACAGTGCACCCTGCAAATGTGAGAAGGCATTTCATGGCCTGAAGTCTCACCCTGTCCTATTTGCCCATGCTTACTCTCGCCCTTTCTTGGTCCAAACAGGTGCTGCCAACTATGAATTAGGTGGATGCCCAGGGTGAGGAGCACCCCATTACATACCTGAGCCACAAGCTTTTGCCCAGAGAGGTCAGTTATGCAGCTATTGAGAAAGAGTGCCTGGCAATAGTCTGGGCCCCAAAGAAACTGTTCCAGACACATTGTACTCTCTAAATGGGGTGGTCAGGGATAATAGTCACTTGTTAATAGGGAGCCTAGCCCTGCAGACTCATAGCTTTATTATCCAATTCAGGCAGAGTAGAGCTTATAAAAACAGTGATGATCTCTCCCTGCAATTGGACACCTCAGAGTTCCAGAATTCACCTACCGATAGGATGGGGGAGTGATTTTGAAGACAGCTTTGATGGGGGAGGATCTTGTAGTGAAGTGATGTTGTATTGTGGATTGCCATGGCAACTATGACAGGTTAAAATTGAACCTTAGCTTTTTTAATGAGACTACATCCTGTTTGGTTCACAAGATCAGATTAATGGAAGCAGAACATTACCCTAGCATAATGAACACCTGTTACATCTTCTCTGATTATTGCTGTGTGTTTAAAGCATAGAGAGGTAATATGATACTTTAAAACCATTTCCTGTTCAGTGCTTGGGAATGAGTCTTTTACAAACTGCCAACTGCCATCTTGCCCAGTTCCAGGAAATCCCTAGCATCTATAATTCCTTAGCACGCCCTCATTTGGAATATAGAGAACAATTTTGGTAGTCCTAATAGTGCCTCTTCTGGTTTTCTAGGGATAGGGAATCCAATAAGTGTTTCTATAATTGAATATGTTTCTTCGCATTATTGTGTGATTTTAGGACATTCCCATGTTTTAAAGTGCCAAGTTCATCACAGCCTCTGAAGCATTTACCATTAAATGATGGCGTTGAGTTTTATAATCTTATTACCATCTCATCAGTATTTTGTAGGCTTTTTCTCTAAAAGTTATGCTAATTGATGAATTAGCCGAGTTTTTAAGGAGTTTATCCCATTGTTTTTTGTTAAGAAATATATTAGGCTCATTTTCCCATGAAGTCTTATATGGTGATTTAATTATTGTAGTTTGGTCAATCAAATAATTATAGAGAATAGAAATATTTTTCTTATCATTAGTATTATGTAGTAGCTAATTTATTTTTTTCATAATTTTGTCATAGTTTCATTTATTATTGCTAAATGAAACCATTCTTTTTGTGAGATTTGAAACTGTTCTTTGAACAGGTATGGAGACCATTTAGAATTTTTTTGTAAGGATGGCTGCTACTATAAATAAATATTTTTGGGGCCACCAACTTTGTTGAGTAGTTTTATTCCTCTTAGATTTCTTATGGTATAGCCATAAGGGAGTAAAGCCAATATTTTAACAGAAACATGATATGTTTTTTCAATTGCAGGTTAGACTTTATTTGCGAGTTAGGACCCACAAAGATTTTTAGGCATCATAGAGATGCATTATACTTTCGAAAAACAGAATACCAATTTTATAAAGTGCTTCTTAGTATTTATGTAGCTAACCTGTGAATAAAATGTAGATTCTCTTAGCTTGCCTTTAGAGAGCTTACAGAATCTGTGATGTTTTCCTTTTTTCTTTGACAGCTATGCCTTTATCTGTATATTACAAAGTGAGAGATCTTCTCTGTGTGGTTTATTATGTGGTTTATCTAACTGCTAAGAAATGTTGAGACATGAATATATTTCTGTGCCAAAGACTCTGAGTGTAGGGTAACCGTTAAAAAGGTTAGAACGGCCACTATACTACTAAGTATATTTACAGTCAGAAATACCATTACTTATATACTTGTTTTAATGCACTGCACTACATCTTCAGGAAGCCTGCTGCCCGCTGGAAAAATATTCTGCCCTTTGCCCGGGCCTCGTGGGCCTAGGAGGAAACACATCCCATGTCCTAAACAGTCGTCTAGTCTAGAGGATTTTTACATGAGCTCTGTAGACATCTCCTACTGTGGTATAAATTCTCACAGTGATGCATAATGTGACAAAAAAGTTGTGACCACATCCTGTATATTATGAACATCAAAGCAGATTCTGTAACAAACAGAGATTAAATAACAATTCTGCTTAAAAAGACCACTAATATACATTCCTTTTAATCTAATACTAATTATTTATAAGCAGCAAAATGGCATAAACTCTACTATATATATATAGTATATATATTTATGTATTGAAAACTTACTTTTAAAATGCATTTTAGGCCTAACAGTTAATGTCCCACAGCCAAAGTTTAATTGATTAGACCAATAGCAATTGAGACCATTTATTACGCTGTAATAGATAATGACCTCTTGTGCATGCAAATGATTTGTTTGGGTTTACCAAACTATCTTAAGCATCCTAAGTCCCGTTTTATTGTTTTTTACTCTCTTTGAAACACTACTACATTTAATCATCTAAAGTATGGTTTTCACACTGTAATAAATACAATACGGATTGATCTGATTATGTTGATTTTAATGTCGTTTTAATTTATAGTGTATATATATGATCTTGTAGGTATATATATATATATATATATTATATATATATATATATATATATATTACGTCAGAAACTTTCAGGTACACTTACAGACAAAAATATCACTGCATATGGATATTTCTGTGCATAAACAAATATACAATTAACAATTAATAACAAATAGTCCACATATTAAAAAGATCAAGAGAGATCTAAAAAGGTTGAACTTGATGGATTAACAGTCTTTATTCAACCTCAAATAATATACTATATTTCAATTTACTGCCATGCTGTGTTCATACTGAATTGTTGCAGAGAATATGTGATTTATCTGAATTGTTTGAATCATATCTTGAAGACAATAAACATATGATACAGTCTCACAACAACGTCCTCTAAACAAAGCACACACGTTTTTAGAAACAGTTTTACAGCATTCTATAGCATACATACCATTGTATTATAGAACTGTGATTATACCCACAGTCATGTTTAGCTGTTTTTCTAGACTAAATAATTGCTGAAATATTCAGCAATGTTGGTTCTGAATTATTTTTCAACTGTGTGGCTTGCAAATATTGATTCACTGCTCTCAAGTAAAGTGCTTCACATGTAAGTAGCCATAAATCCTTTATTACACATATTAAATTCAAAGCCAGTAAGTCCAATGTAAGACTCACAATGGCTGCGGGCTTGAACATTGGCAGAGTTACTATGCTATTAAACTTGAACTTCTAGTTACAAGCTTGAGACGCAAACCCGTAAACCATTTGTCGACCGTCGGATTTACATTGTAGGCGATCAATTAGTCAAACCCATAGTTACAGGTTTAGATGGAGCCAATGGAAACAGAGATCGTCATCATAGCGTCACAGCAAAATGGAGGTTGGATTTCAAAGTCTTACGGGGTTCAATTACGAGTTACCATCGGATCCACATTCCAGTTATAATGCAATATTAATAAATCTGTAAATATGATATTCTATTACATGCAAGTTACATTATATGTATTAACACATTGAAAACACACAAAAATTAAACATGAAATAAAGTATTTTTGGGGGCGATTTGCGAGCTTGAGAATGTTGTGCTATTAATTCTAAGACTTAACATCACTTTCCGTTTTAATAAAAGTACAGTAGTGTGGTGATATGTGTATTTAAAGTGCTAACGATTTGACTTTTCCCCCTTGGCAAATCCTCTCTATCACTCGTTGGCCTTTGGTCTACATTTGCGTGTTACAAGGTTCATCACAAGTGAAATTGTAGTAATTTAATAGCATGATTGGAATTGTAGCGGTTACAGGCTTCATACAACAAAGGATTTGCATCTGCGAAGTTAAACGTTCCACGTCCCGTAGGCTTTTTTCGCTCCAAACCCGCAGATCGGCATTGGCTTACTTTACGAGGCTAATTTAATAGCAGTAAGGCTGCATTACGAGCTACGGTTTAACCCGTAGGGGAAAATAATAAGATTGTAAGTAAATACAGACATTTTGAAATGCATAGTGGAGGGGGAGATGCAGCTTTCTTTGAGACCCTTGAGCATTTGCAGTGCAGTTGTTGTACTGCAGAGTTGTGTTTTTGCCTACAAGGCCCAGGCCTAAGGCAGCACATTTTCAGGTGTCAGCAGGTTGTCTTAAATGGCCAAGGACATCATATAACCTAATAATGCCCATGAATTTTCTCATATAATTGTTAGGAAACAAGCAGAATTCTGCCCTGGTTCCCTCAGAATATACTGCAAAGCTCTGTTAGGACACCGCTTGTACCAGTAGGGTTAGGGAATCGGGCTGCTGAATTTGTAGGTACAAGTAATGGTCTTTTGTTCTTTATCTTTGCATGTCTCTGAACAAGACTGATCAACCGAAGTGAACCAACAAAAACTTTGAGAGAAAAAAAATTATATTTTATACTACATTATAAATAGGTTTGTTTGTATGCATAATAATCAAATAAAGGGATTACCTACCATGTATTACATAGAACATCACTATTAATGTGAAGTGTGTAATGTTTGCCAGTCTTTTCTTCTAGAAGAGCATAGGCCATTATAACACTATTTTTTTTATCAACTAATCAGAGGCATTATCTCTCTGAAAAGATCTGATTCATTCGTGATACCTTTTAAGTAATTACTTAGCAAAACTTTGATTATTAATACTTTTATGTTTCAATGGGGGAATTATCATGTTGTACGGTGTTTTACAATGTTATATTTGTATACAGTTATGTATTTGAATGCATTTTCAATAAGGAGGGTTAAGGTGGGAAAGTAGATAGGAGGGGTTATGACATCATGGCTTAGTATATATTACAGGGCAGCCATTTTAGTCAGTATGGAGCAGACTTGTAAACTCTCCCACATGCCCGCCCGTAAGTGGAATAGCAGGGTAAGTTTAGTTTTGAGAAGAGGCAATTTGCCACAGCTACTGGGGTAGGCGGGGGTGCTTGCCGACAGTGGGTAATTGCAGCAGGATAAGGTATTGCGGTTGGAGTTTACGCGTCATAAATTATGGTATTATATTACATGTGTCCCTTCCACAAGTGTTTCTTATTGCCCGTGTCCCTCCTCTGTGTCTCTCCCCCCTCTCCCTCCCCTGTGTATCTTCCCCCCTCTCCCTTCCCTCTGTCTCTTCCCCCTCTCCCTCCCTTGTGTCTCTCCCCCCTCACCCTCCCCTGTGTCTCTGCCCCCCTTTGTTTCTCTCCCCCTATCCCCTATGCCTCTTTCCCCCCTCCTCCCTCCCATGTGTCCCTTTCCCCTTGGTCTCTTTCCCTCCCCTGTGTCTCTTTCCCTCTCTGTCTCTTTCCCCCTTTCCCTTGTGTTGCTTTTCCCCCTCCTCCCGCCCCTGTGTTCCTTTCCCCTGTCTCTTTCCCCCTTTCCCTGTTTCTCTTTACCCCTTCCTCCCTCCCCTGTGTCTCTTTCCCCCTCTGTCTCTTCCCCCCTTTGCCTTGTGTCTCCCCCCCACACTTTCTTTCCTGTGTCTCTTTCCTCCTTTGTCTCTTTCCCCCTTTCCCTTGTGTCCCTTTCCCTCCCCTGTGTCCCCTTCCCCCTCTGTCTCTTTTTCCCCCTTTTCCCCTGTGTCTCCTCCCCCCTCCTGCCTCCCCAGTTTCTCTTTCCCCCTCTGCCTGTCTCCCCCTTTTCCTGGTGTCTCTTTTCCTCCTCCTCCCTCCCCTGTGTATCTTTCCCCCTCAGTCTCTTTCCCCCTTTCCCTTGTGTCTCTTTCCCCCCTACTCTCTCCCCGGTGTCTCTTTCCCCCTCTGTTTCTTTCCTCTTTTCCCCTGTGTCTCTTCCCCCCCTCCTCCCTCCCCTGTGTCCCTTACTCCATCTGTCTCTTTCCCCCCTCCTCCCATTCCAGTGTCTCTTTCCCCCCTCCTCCCACCCCCGTGTCTCTTTCCCCCCTCCTCCCACCCCCGTGTCTCTTTCCCCCCTTCCCCTCCTCTGCCCTGGCTTGCGTTGCGTGGTGCGCACTCCAGCTTGTACGGAAATCCATACAAATAGCTTCTAGAGAGATACACACGCTTTAGAAACAATGAGCCTCATTCAATTGAGGCATTGGGAGATCCGGGTGTCCGTAAGGGAGGCCGTAAGTTATTTTGCTATTCAATTGGCATTTTTTTGTGGGCTCCGATCGGGTTACGGCTCCGGCCTCCGTTTCATTGCGATGGTTAACATTGCAAGTTAAAGCCCTTCCAAGCCTTTGAACTTTCACGGTCACAAGAGTTCAGATTGCAAAAATCGCAATTCACTATTCAATTGTTCTGATTCCCCCTCGCTAAGTAAGCCGCCAAGGCCGCAAATGGCAAAATTTGAACCACAAGTTACAGGTTCCAAGGAGGACTTGCCAAGGGCTTAAAGACATGTCCGGAGCACTTTAAATGCAAATAAAAATTCAATACTGCACTGTAAATTATGGAGAACACAACGTACGACATTAGAATTATTTGCACAACAGCCTCAAGCCTGTAAATAAGGAATATAAAATTGTATTTTTTAATGTGTAATTTTCGGGGGTTATATCAATTTCAGGAATCAACGAGTCAATACATATCAGGCTATCCACATGGACTATAACATTAGCTTCATTAATTTATGTCACAACCGCCAGCTTTGGGGGACCACGCTCACCCCAAATCCTCTCTCTTTCTACGGTCGCAACTTTTTGTTCAGATCTCAACTCCAGCAGACACCTCAGATGACAGCATCATAACTGCAGAGACATGCACCTCAGACCCCTATTCTTAGGATCTAAGAATCACACACAATGTACCTTGGATTAGTACAAAGCAGACTCTGACACAACCTTTTGTTAGTGTGTCCAAAGTCAGACTGGCCACTTTTTTATTGTTACAAAGATATATAAAAAAAACAGAAAGATGACACAAAACACCAAAGACTGCCCCCAGTTCTAGCCCATCCTGCTAGGCAAATAGCTTGCTAATACCCCTCACCCACATGATTTTCAGATGTATAGAGGCATCTGGCTTTCTTCTAATTACACCTTTTTTTCTCCTCTTACAGAGCCATAAAACTAGTTCCCCCTTTCATGAATAAAGCCAGAGCCTTCACACGTGGCCGACTGCAGGGCTATAAAGATACTATAGAAGATTAATCATTTGTCACATAAGTGACTACAGTATTTTTTAGATTATTATAGCATCCTAGGGCCTTATTCTATCACAGATGCATTATTACAGTGCATATAACATGATCTAGTAACCACCAAATGAATTATTGTAGTTCAGTCCCCAACAACAAGTTTCAGGTCTGTTGTAATAGTTCTTGACATTAACACCCAGTGTGCCAGCATTCCAAATAGCAGAGTTACTTGTGGGTTGCAAGGGGTCCCATCATGGCTTAAATCGTTCATGACAATTTATATTTATGTGTACATTACGAGTTTGAGGGTTTGCGGGTCTGATTGCATATCGGACCCTGAATCGCTAGTTGATCGACATGTCATCTTCATGTTTTACTGACGTAATGTTGACGGGCTCCGCTTCTATTGGCTGTTTCTGCACCGGGAGTTAGGGGCTTGCTTAATTGATCATGTTCACGGCCGAAATGCTACATACAATGCAATGGTTTGCGATGTGCACTATCGGGCTGGGACTTGCAGGCTTGGCGAATTGAATAGGACCGTAAGTCTAACATGCTGCGGACCCGCAGCAGGCCCGCAGACTTACGGCCTACATCCCGCGACTTGCAGGCTTGGAATTAAATTACGCTCTATATTAGTGATTATTTATGTTATTATTTATTCAGTTGTTTGGTAAATAAGTAAAAGATATGATTAATAAAGAGGCTGTGGCCATTTAAACCCAGTCTGGGAGTATGTGTCTTTATTATATATATATATATATATATATATATATATACATGACCAGGTAGAGGTAATCACCAAAAAAAATATTGTGTGTATGTAGGGGGGAGTTGGTTCTGTGACCCTGTCCTTGGCACCACTCTACCTCTTAACCATTAAATAAACATTGGGGTCAGCCAGGACCTCCTCTATACATGGAAAGCCTTCAGACTCCCTTTCCCCATCCCCTGCTGCCTTTAGCCCTTATGATTCCCCTTACCTAACCCTAAATAAATAATACGTGACCATGTTATGTAGCTCACTACAGAATGTAAATGATTATTTTCTCTGTGTATTATCTCCAGAGGCAATAGCTTTGTTTAGAGGGAAGATAATGTATACTGTACTGCCACCTACTGATCTGTGTATGTGTTTGCATCTCCAGATCCCATGAGACCTTAGATGGGATTTTAGATCCAGGAATAATTCAGATTTTCCTTCAAAACATACTGCAGTAGCAATTTTAAAAGCGTAACCTAGAGGCAGCAACTGCTACGTGCCATACAGCTATAGAAGACTGCAGAACTATGAAAGCTAAGAACCAGAACCTACTTTTTTAACTTTTAAGTTGTGTTTTCTTGCTCCTTATATTTCTAACTATCATACATGTATGTTCAAGTTGTATTGTTAAGGATGTTCAATAAACTACATTTTTAATTTATGTTGTGATTGTGTGATGTTAGAGGTAGCTTGGTACGGTGACAAGGTTATACCAATTGTAATGGTGCCCCAAGATAATATTAGTAAAAGAGAGGCTCACTTTTGCTAATAAAAAAAAGAGATTGAAGACCAGCAGCTCCCAGGGCACAGAGCTCTAGAAAAGTAAGTAAGCTGTGTGGAAACAAATTACAGATCAAGATCTAAAGATGAAAGAGATTGTGACAGCACAAATGTATCCATGGCTAGAACATGCAGCACAGATTGAATCTGAAGAAGCAGTGCTCAACCTACCCAGCACAATGTCATGTTGTGGCCCTTTTTTCACTCAGAATATCTAACAGATTATGTGCTGCACTTAAGACCTTCTGTATGGTGAAGCAACGGTTCATTATAGATCAGCCTGTGCTTGACATGTTCCTCCCCACAGTCAGCAGGCCTCTGCTACAAGAGGTAATCCTCATATGCATATGGGTTCACCTGGTACTGCTTGCAATTCCACTAGAACTGTTTCAAAGTCTGCTGATGAAACTTTCTCGAGCCAAAGGATTTTCTAATATTTCCAAAGTCTTTAAGTCTCTCCCATTTGCTGCCCAGCTGATGTTGATATATTTGCTTCTGCAGCTTGGGTTGTATTCCACTGGGAGCAAAGGCCAGGACGATCTGGACAAAAAATGCCCAAGAAAGCAGCACATTATTATTATTTACTAGCGAATTGCCCGTCAAAAAATGACAGCAATGAAATTGTAAGTGGACTAATGCTATTTGGTGTATAATAATAAAATAACTAATAGATTAATAAAGTAATATACTTTACCTATTTTGAAGTAATATATGCAGGAATATATGTGTTGAAGAGCTGGCAATCTGTTTTGATGTTGCTGCAGCATCAGTGCTGTGGAGCTGCTGTGTAAGCATGCTAAATGTGTGCAGTGTAACACTGTGCGTGCGCGAGACCAAACCGTTAGCGTAGCTGTGTACTTCCACATTGTTCTAAAATGGCGGGATTTGTGTGGTATACACCTGTAGCGGAATATCCGTAGGTGTTTTGTGGTGTTTTGCGTGGGCCGCTTTTGCGTGGGCCCTCGCTACATGAGCCCGCAAGCGTGAGCAGCGGCTCGAGCGGGCTCGCATGCTCACAACTATATATGTGATACACACACATTATATATACACACACACACATTATATACACAAACACATTATATATACACACACACAATATACACACACATATATACACACACACACAATATACACACACACAATATACACACACATTATATATACACACACAATATACACACACATTATATATATACACACACACAATATACACACACATTATACATACACACACAATATACACAACCACATAATACACACACACACACATTATATATATATACACACACACACACACAATAAGATGGAGATGAGGCACATATACAATGACTGACTGTAATGTACCGTGTAATATATGTTATACATGCACATATACAGTAGGTGCACTGACTGTATACCGGTACACACACAGAGTCATTGAGATTATATATATATATATATGTATATATATATACACACAGTACATCTTAATATATATATATATATATAATCTCCTTATCCCTGTCACACTCATCCCCTGTCAGTGCCACCCTCCTCCATGTGCAGCTCAGCGCTATGGCCGCGCACAGTAGCTCAGGCCTCCGGCCCATCAGGCAGAGCAGCCGCTGAACGTACAGCCGGCCCCGCCACTGCATCACCGCCAGCCGCTCATAGCTTATAGAGCTGAGGGGCGGCCCGAGCCTAGGGAGGGAGGGCAGGAGCGCAGGGAACCCGGGGCACGGAGAACTAGGGAGAGACACGTCTGTGTGGGGACTTCCACCAGGAGAGGTGGGAGACAGAGGGAGGGCCGGGCGGCAAGTTTGCGAGGGACGCAGTTGCTGGCAAGGAGCGCCCGCAAGCGTGAGCAACGGCTCAAGCGGGCTCGCATGCTCACAACTATATATGTGATTATTATTATTGTTTATTTGAAATGCGGCAACATATTCCGTAGCGCTATACAGGGGTTAAGTTTAACACAAAAAGCCTTAGCAATTTGAAAACATTGCAAAGGATGGAAGGCCCTGTCTTTGAGCTTAGAATCCAGTGTCCGTAGAGCTTTCCCCAAAGCACCATGCAAGATTGAAAACTCGCAAACATGCAATCTAAAGGTTTGGGTGTGGTACATGAGAGAAGTGTTGTGCGTGTTAAGTTGTTAAGATGTGTTTTTAGTGAGGTTTTGAAAGTTTTGAGACAGTGAAATAGTCTGGTGGAGTAAGGAGTAAGGAGTTCCAGAAAATTGGGGCAGCACGAGAAAAGCCCTGAAGACGGGAATGAGAGGAAGTGACAAGAGTGGTGGAAAAAATAAGGTTATTAGCAGAAAGAAGAGGTGGGTTAGGGATTATTTGGAGATGAGAGCAGAGATATAAGGGGGTACAATGTTGTTGAGGGCTTTGTAAGTTAAGGTCATGAGGAGGGGGCCTAGGACTGAACCTAGAGGTATGCCAACAAATAGAGTGTGAGGAGAAGAAGACTTGCCAGAGAAGGAGATGTTAAGTGTTCGATCTTGTAAGTAGGATGTGAACCGCAAGAGATCAGTGTCTTGAATGCTGAGGGAGCAGAGGATGTGTCAAAGGCAGCAGAGAGATCCTGAAGAAAAATAGAAAAGTGACCTTTTGACTTGGAGGTGAGCAAGTCATTAGTACATTTTGTGAGAACTATTTCAGTGGAATGTTGGGGCCGGAAACTGATTGGAAGGTGTCAAGAATGGAGGTAGGGGAAATACATTGGGTTAGGTGATTGTAGATGAGTAGTGTGGAAAGAGGGGAAAGAGATACAGGGGAAGTAGAGAGATAGGGTGATAGTTAGAATTAGAGAATCAGAGTCAGATGAGGGTTTCTTAAGAATAGGTGTAATTATGGCGTGTTTTAGAGAGGATGGAAACATGCCAGTATTTAGGGAAAGGTTGAAGAGGTGTGTGCAAGCTGGGATTAGTGTGGTAGAGAGGGGGAGGTATAAGCTGTAATAGAATAGGATCCAGAGGACAATAGTAGACTGAATACTTTGTTCGCTGTTACAGGGTTAAAGCAGTGCATAGTGGCTGTGGCACTGGGGAAGGGAGAAGGCTGGATGTTGTCGGTTAGTTGAGAGGAGGGAGTGTGTGAGCCGGAATGAGAGGAGAATTCGTTATAAATGTTTTCAATTTTATGCTTGAAATGGCTGGCGAAGTCTTCAGCCGTGAGACAGAAAGGGACAGGAGGTGGTGGTGGGCTGAGGAGAGTGCTGAAAGTGGTGAACAGACATTTGGATTTGGAGGATCTTAAATTATCTCCATTTGCTTTCAGACACTTCTGGGTTTCTTCTCACTATCTTCCTGGCTCCTGGCTGCTAAGAACATCCCCTCTATCTCAGACACTTCTGGGTTTCTTCTCACTATATTCCTGGCTCCTGGCTGCTAAGAACATCCCCTCTATCTCAGACACTTCTGGGTTTCTTCTCACTATCTTCCTGGCTCCTGGCTGCTAAGAACATCCCCTCTATCTCAGACACTTCTGGATTTCTTCTCACTATCTTCCTGGCTCCTGGCTGCTAAGAACATCCCCTCTATCTCAGGTATCTGGACTTCTGAGGATTTTCTACCATTGTTCCTGGATATTTATCAATTTTGTGATTAATATCTGTTTATTATATCTGCTGACAGACATTTTTTTTATCTCGATATAATTGTATTTCCTCTGTACCATCCCCCATCATTTGCATTGATTGTTAGCCATGTGTTGTGGCCAGCAAAACTATACCCCATCTTAAATTATCTCCATTTGCTTTCAGACACTTCTGGGTTTCTTCTCACTATCTTCCTGACTCGATCCCCTCCCTCCCTGCCCTTCACCCAGCCCTTCACCCAGCCCACCCTTTGTTAGCTTTAATTTATCGAGTCACACTAATCTTCTACACCTGACCAATTAGCAGCTTCTGCTACCCTTTCCTATTAACCCTTTACAGAATGTTTCCTCTTGCCTGCTTCTTCCTCATATCCTCCTGCCTTTACCTCAGACTCTTCTTAACTTCTGCAACTTTTGTCTCCAACACAACCATCTCACCTCTCATGCCCTCCTCTTCTCTTTTACTCTCCCATGAACTACTTCTACTTAAGATGTGGTTAAACTATGTGTCTCCTGACATTTCCATCTGCAGGTTACATTATCTGACCACTAGGGGCAGATACCATATTACATAATAGTGACAACCACTTTATATCACATATTTTCCCTCTCTAACGAATGGATAACCTAACCTCTTTACTTTCACAATTTCCTTCCTATGTACCTCTCACTTCCTTCCTAACCTTGCTTTTCCTTATCTACCCTACCCAGGTCTCTGTCTCTTCCATTACCTTTAGATTGTAAGTGGCGAGTGTCTAATCCTGTGGGGTGCTTTGGGAAAAAGCACTTTTACAAGATTTGAAGCTCAAAACAGGGCCATCCATGCTGTTGTCAATATTGTATGTTGTATATTTCCTTGTTCTCCTCCCCTGTACAGCGCTACGGAATATGTTGGCGCGATACAAATAAATGATAATAATAATAATAATAATAATAAAGGATAGAGTTGATATTAATAATGTGAAGGGCATTGTTTGGCAAGGTTGAGGGCAGAGAAGTGGGAACGCAGCATAAACTTGTAGTGGAGGAAATCTACTGAGGTGAGTGATCTCCTCCATAGTCGTTCATCAGTGCAGGAGCACATCTGAATGTATTGTGTTTGTGTAGTGTGCTATGGTTGTAGATGAGAGCAAGTGCATCTGCATGTGGTTCTAGGGGCAAGGGTGTTAAGGGTTCAATAAATAGTTGAATTGTAATGTGAGGTTACAGGTGACAGGGCAGTTGAGGTTGGTGATGGTGCTGAGAAGCGGTTGTAGTACAGTGGAGAGCTGCTGTGAGTCAAGTGTTTGAAGGTGTTTGTGAGTAATGGCAGCTGGGGTTGAAAAAGTTAGTGAAAGGAAAGTATGGTGAGGTTGAAGGTTAGGAGGTGGTGGTCAGATAGAGGGAGTGGATGGTTGACGAGGTTGGAGGTGGTTCTGATATTGGTGAAAATAAGGTCAAGGGAGTGTCCAGCATGGTGAGTTGAGGAATCTGTCAGTTGTGAGAGGCCGAGGGAAGAGATGAGTGAAAGTAGTTTAGTAGCAGCTGCCGTGGCGGTGGGAGTATCAAAAGCAATGTTGAAGCTGCCAAGTTCAAGTGAAACAACGTTGGAAGAGAGAAAGTGAGGGAGCAAGACAGAAAAGTGATCCAGAAATTGGGAGGGTAGTCCAGGCGGGCGATAGATCACAGCAACATGTAGAAAGATGGGTGAGAAGATGTGGATAATGTGAACTTAAAAAGATGAAATTTGAAGGGATGGGACATGGTGTATGATGTGAAATGTACAGTGAGTGGAACATAATACACCCACTCTACCACCTTGTTTGTTACCAGGTCTAGGTGTGTAACTGAGGTGAAGATGAGAGGAGAGCAAAGAAGGTGAGATGGTTATATTGTTGGGAGGAATTTGTAAAAATGTCTCCTGAAGTGCATAGCAAAGTAATGAAAGCATAAAATTGTTGCTTACAGTGTTGTGAAACTGCTAAGCACCATGCAAGGAGCTGTAAAAAGAACATTAAGTGTGCAAAGTGCAGCAGCATAAGACATGTAACTCTGATGCACAAAGAACAAGATGAACCATGCCAGAGTAGATCAAGATATCCCTTCTTTAAGCATGGTGGGAAGAAAACAGAAGTCACAGCCACACTATTATTTGGGGGAAAGGCAGACAAGGAAGATCATGATACAGTGTCTTGTGAATGTGTACCCAAAGTATAATCCTAAAAGAGTAATCATAATGTAATCACTTTTGGATGACCAATCCAGCAGAGCACTGGCTAGATCAGAGTTCTTTGATATCATGACTGGAGCTACATGGCAGCACCTTCACTTCAAAATCTATGACTAACCTTATGCCCCCATTGCAGTCATGGTGTATCCAGTTTTATAATGAGAGATTACAGAGATTACTTGCACTTCCTGTTGTACAAAGACAATATCTTAAACAAAGAAATGATTGAATAATGCATGTGAGTTCATGTTTTTTGCAACAGACCCTCATCATACTGTATGTGGCAATGCATGGTCTAAGGAAGACAGTCCTGGAAGCACAGGAAAAGTTTGACTCTGATTCCAGAGAGTTCATACTATTTTGGCTGGGAGTAACATTAGACTCCTTACGTTTTCTTTTCTAATGGTATAATAGACTTGAAGGTATTTCCCATGGAAGACCAGGTTAAAGATTTAATAGATAATGATCTGAGAAGACAAAGTTCCAAACAGTGCCTGAATAAACAAGAGTTTTAGCAATGCATGAGGAGGAACAGCACTGTTTTTTACAGTAAATGTGCAAACAGAAAAAGGGTAGGAGTATGTCTGTTCTGAAGTAATGGTGTGTAAAGGGTGGAAGGAGTGCTATAGCCTCATTAGATAAAGAATATTTCAGCTAACCCTTTTAAATTTGTAACCCATGACAATATATAATAATAATAAAAACATTTATACTTGGACTCAATGTGTATATGCATTTACAGAGACAGAAAGGCGGAAATCTAGGTTTTGGTATAAAAGCTCAACAACTGTACCTAACACTCTGCCTATCACTATACAGAGATAAAGAGATATAGAGTCAGACAGTTCTTCTTTTCTCAATCTAAAGACAACAAACTTTTTCTTTGAGATAATAATGTGGGGGCAATTTTTTTATAATTGATGTTAGATATACACAGAAGAATACCCCTGTATAATAACCCCAAAACATAGCACCGGTGCAAAGCTTTTGGTTAAATCTTAACATAAAGTTTTAATGGTCCCCATTAGCGCTTTGTAATTATAATAATGTACCATGTATTGCATAGTATCACAAAACAAATACCTAATCGGTTTTATCGTACATGTCCATTAACCCTTTTACTCTTCTCAGATGTGTTTCTTTTTATTAGGCAACAAGAGAGACATCAAGAATGAAAGCTTGTGACAAGATAAATTAAGCTGCTTTATTCACCCATATTGTATATAATATGTGAGAAAAAAAATTGAATTTCTGAGATAAGTGTGAACATTCTTCCTATGCTCGAAGATTCTTGGGAGAATGATGTACCTAGTGCAGACTACCAAGTAAAGTGAAGGATAATACAAAGAGCAGAGCACCTCATCCTGACAGCTGTGGAGGTTTTTGTGCAGCTGTGAAATTAGTTTTCTTATCGTGGATATCAGCAACTGCACAATAATATACAGCAGCGTCTTTCAGTTCCAGGTTAGAGATAATTAATGTGGTACTAGAAGAGCTTTCTTTTGTACTAATGTTGTCATTATTGTTTGCTTCGTGGTTATAACAAGCATTTTGTCTTCCTGGCCTTCTCAAAATATACTGTAAAGCACTGTTAGGATACTGCTTATACCAGTAAAGACAGGGATAGGAGCTACTGGTTGTGTAGGTACAAGTGATGGATATGGTTTCTGTTTCTTTGCCTGTCTCTGAACGAGGCTGCTCAGTGGAGTCTCCACACACAGATTCTAAGAGAGAGATCAATACAGCATTATAAAAACAGATATTTCTAAATTAATGGCATAAATAATACATAATAGTTTACCTACCATTAATTACACAGAACATAACTAGCGATGTGAGTTTGGGTTGCCACATGATGACTCTCTAGCTTCTACTACATCAGCCTTGTCACTGAGCACATCTGTATGTTAGTGCATTGTACTTGTGTTCTCATCAGCCAATGAGAATCATTAGTTTTTTTTAGCATGATTTTATTGGCTACATGTGAGATGTCCTATCTCTCTATTTACTCTGCATGTGCAGGTGTGTTAAACCTTTAGTTTTAGCTTACAATGGACGCATTACTAGACTTTATTAATATTTCATTGAAGTAATATAATAATATGACATCATGGTAAATTTTTATATATTGTTAATTTACTCCAGTTTTTATTCTGCGTAACATAAATTAAATAGGTACCAATCAAGTAGCCTTGAGCTATATTCCCTAGCATGAGCCAGCAAGTATTGCAATACTGATGCAATTCACAGGGGTAAAACAATTGTCTGGTTATTTGGCTTCATAATGTACATTTATTCTGTAATAAAGTAAGCTGTATTATAAAAGCAGGCACATGCATTAAAAAGATCCTTGTTCAAATAAGTTTGGAATAAAAGTATAATTCACCATTGGATAGAATCTGAGCACTGGGATGTGATTTCTTTTGTGTTTACACATATAAATGTATGGACCTATATATTATGTCTACTAGTAGTCATCTGTGTATTTATAGAGGGGTATTGGAGTTGCTGGTATTTTCACCAGTCTATTACTTGG
Organism: Discoglossus pictus; assembly: GCA_027410445.1. Classification (NCBI taxonomy): domain Eukaryota; kingdom Metazoa; phylum Chordata; class Amphibia; order Anura; family Alytidae; genus Discoglossus; species Discoglossus pictus. The sequence goes on from CM050163.1 coordinate 387,921,573, forward strand.
TTTTAGAAAGGCAGAGATGGATAGATGACGTAACTGAAGAAACAATCATGAACTTGAGGAAGATAAGAGGGGCAGTGGCTGACAGATGTTCCTGGTGTGCTGGGGTCACATAGAGCTGGACACGACTGAACAACAACAGCAGCACCTAGTGGACATGTAACTTCCTTTTCATCATTTATCAATACTATCAATGTGTGAATAGACACTGTTATGAAGTCATCATGTAATTGTAATACTCTGAAACCTCCCCTTAGTAATAAATCAAGCAGTATGGATGATAAGCGAGTCATTGAAACTACTCTGCAGATCAGTAGTAGTATTAGCTTAATTCATATTACACATTTAGTTGAATTCCTATTACTCGTTTCAAAAATATATTTGAAATAATATAATAAAAATATTTATAATAAAGTTGTTATTGTCTCCAAAAGATTGAATACATTGTTCATTCAGTGTCTCCATTCTCTCATACATACACTCAAGTTGCTGATATTTTCCAATTTTCACATTTTTTAACCACCAGTGCCACCTAATGGACATGATTATACCAGCCTTCCTCTCCATTATAATCTGGTTATCACTATATAGTTAATCAGCCACAGGATACATTGAGGTGGACTGAAGCGTCCAAAGGGGAATGATTTATCATACATGAACATAAATATATGCTTAATAGTTATTTTGAAAGTTATTTATATTATTTTCTATTCTGTTTATCCTCCCTGTGGAACTTCAAAATATCAATGCAAACTGCAATTCCCAAATCATTCAGATAATGCTGTCTTGTTTGGAGTATGCAGATACATTTTACTTTTTTTGCAACCAACTTTCCACTAACATCACAGTTCATTAAAATGGACAGTACCTTGTACTAAACCCTGAGGTGCTATACAGAAAACAACCTCTGTTTTTCCAGTGTTTATCTTCCAGTATATCAGTAATTATTTTTGTAAACTTTTTTTAACATAATGTTAGAGAAAATAGTGACATAAGTTTAACCAATAGTGCAGAGGTATGCTTCTGCTTAGGCTCATGAGGACCAGACCTAGGGCAGCACATTTTCAGGGGCAGTAGGCTGCCTGACAGTGCAGTGTAGTACATTAAAATATGTCTATATATGCACAGAAATGTCTATATGCAGTTATATTTATTTCTATAAGTGTACATGATAGTTTCTGACATACTATCAGCCCCATTAAATTCTAGCCTCGTAGATACAAGGTTTGTACTTAAGCCCAACATGCTTCAAATTTAGAAAAGTTACAACACTATTAAATTAGCCCTGCTGCGAGCAACGTGTGAGCTATGCAGCAGGGCCATCAGTGTCAAACACAGAGAAACTGTGCAGAAGGAGTGACAGCGTGCAAGATGATCTCGCAGGCTCCCACACCTCATCACTTGCTGCGGGGGTCCTGAATGCGGCAGTTCAACATACAAGCCCAGCCGTGGGGGGTACTCCAAGTACCCCCCCCCCCCGGCACCGAAAATGAACCCCCCCTCTATGCTGGAGGTCCCCATCGGGACGCCCAAAGTGACCCAACATTAACCACTTCCTGCAGGGGTCCGATCAGGCCCCTGCTGCATTTCAAAAATTCAAATTCCCCAGGCCCACGGCACACCATTAGACAATCCCGGCCACGGCGCTTAACATTAACACCCCTCTATGCTGGTCCCCATCGAGACCCCAAAGTGTTCCCATATTAACCCCAAGCTGCATGGGTCCATAGGGAAATATTAACCCCTGCCACTAGGGTACTATAAGTACCCCCCCAGGCACCTAAAATTAACCCCATTACTCATGGGGCTCTAAACAGAGCACCATGAGCACTTAATTGACCTTTTAACTCATGGGGCTCTATACAGAGCCCCATGAGCACTTAATTAACCCCATCACTCACGGGGGTTTATACAGACCCCCATAAGTCCTAATTAACTCAGTCACTCATGGGGGTCAATACAGACCCCCATAAGCCCTAAATTATCTTGGTCACTCATGGGTGTCAATACAGACCCCCATAAGCCCTTAATTAACTCTGTCACTCATGGGGGTTAATACAGACCCCCCTAAGCCCTAAATTATCTCTGTCACTCATGGGGGTAATACAGACCCCCATATGTCCTTAATTTGCCCTGTCACTCATGTGGGACAATACAGACCACCATAAGCCCTAAATTAACTCTATAACTCATGGGACTCTATACAGAGCCCCATGAGACTATAATAAACCCCTTCAGCCCAATAGGGTCTATATAGACCCCTATAGGACACTATTAACCCCTAGGTTAACCCTACAAGTGCGATGAGTGTCCACCAGGACCCTCATGACAAAGACTAAGCACTACACTACACTATTAACCCTAACTATACCCCATTAACCCCTTAACCCTAACTATACCCCATTAAACCATACTAATCCCTATCTAACCCTAACTGGGCCTATCTAGCCCTATCTGGACCTAATAACCCTTACTGGGCCTATCTAACCCTTACTGGGCCAATCTAACCGTAACTGGGCCTATTTAAACCTATCTGGACCTGATAACCCTATCTAGGCCTATTTAACCCTATCTAGCCCTATTCAATCCCATCACTTATGGGGGTCCACACAGACCCCCATAAGCCTCCATCTAACCCCATCCCTTATGGGGGTCTATACAGACACCCGTAAGCCTCTATTTAACCAAATCAGTCTCATAAGGTTCTATGAAGACCCTCATCGGACAATGAGAACCATATTATTAACCCCAAAAGTGCCATGCGGGTCCTCCAGGACCCTCATGACCCTAAGTACAAACACTACACTACACTATTCTTTCCCCAATAAACCACTAAATCTAAACTAACCCCCCTCTACCCTAACCTATTAACCCCTACCTACCTAACACTACCTACCTAACCCCCTATTAAACCCCCACCCCACTAATTACACACAAAAAAAAACTAAGGTACAAAAAATAAAAAAAAAACGAGGTACAAAAACCCAAGGTACAAAAAATAAAAAAGGACAATACAACCCCCCCCACTACAAAAAATAAGAAAGAATTACACACCTGCAAAGAAAAGGCGTACACAAATATATAACATTACAGTAATAAAGACATTATAAATATATCCCTAACTACAATACATTTCCCCCTATGTAGACATATCCCCCTATCTACGCATAACCCTCTATCTATACATTACCCAATATATAGACATTACCCACTTTTTAGACATAACCCCTTATGTAGACATAACCCCCTATGTAGACATTACCCCCTATCCACACTCGCGGAGCTCCTCAACGCTTCCGGTAGGAAATTGGCAATGGAGCCTTCTGATTGGCTGAAAAGGCTGCCAATCAAATTTCAGCCAATCAGAAGGTGCCAAAGTGTGAGCCAATCAGAATGGGATACACCCCTATATTCCATTCTGATTGGTGGATGGACCTGTCAGTCTTTTTTAAACCAATCAGAATGCACTATTGCCTTCAGCCAATCACAATGGGATACACCCCACAGGGTATCCTATTGTGATTGGCTGAAGGCATCTGCATCTTCTGATTGGCTGTAGTCTGATTGACAGTGACAACAGCCAATCATAAGGGGCAGATGCCTTCAGCCAATCAACTTTAAATGCAGCTGGGGCCTGATCAATGCCAATCAGGGACCCCCACTGCAAGGGGTTAATGTGGGTAGGCTGCAGGGGTCTCGATAGGGACCCCTGCAGCATGGGGATGTGTTTAGGGAGCAGGAGGGAGTATCAGCCGGTGGTGTCGGGCTGCTCCGATGCAGCACGTATAGGCTTTAGGATCCCGTGCGAGCACTTTTTTGTGTCCGTAGGGATTCTTCTGAGGTGCGAGGTTTACCCCATAGATTTTTGGCTGTGTTACTACATAGCTCTCCCGCAGCCTATTCTCAGATGTTTCTACGGGTGTCATCTCGCAAAGGAGGCTGCGAGAGATATATTGTGGAATCGGTCCTCGCAAACAGCAACAAACTGTCTTTTGCGAGGACCGAGGGAACCATGAGGGCCCATTTAATGAGGCTTTATATATACAGTATATACATAAACAAGCAAAAAATTAAGTTTTGACATAGAAAAAAAAAGGAGGATCTGGAAGTGGGAGGTGGGGGCGCACCAATATGAATGGCCTAAGGCAGCATAATACCTAAACATGCCAATGTGATGGAGCCTAAGTCTTTATCTCTGTTTTCTATTTTAAAAAAAAAGATTATTGAAGGAGGTTAGTACTTTTACATGTGCAGTATCCCACACAGAAGAGGATGTTGGAGTAGATTTGTTTCTATAGTAGTCTGACCTATATACTATATACTCAGAGCTTCCTGTAAAGTGGCATGACCTATATATAGCTGATGTATTTGTATAAAGATATGCTATCTGCATATATTGTAAAGTTTATGAAATGGGCACTGGCATGCATAAGTCAATGTTCAGAATGTCCTACAGCACAGTAATAGAATGCAGTCACCTCTCACCATATTCATTATAGTCAATGTTGTAGAGTTTCCTTCTGGTTCTCTCCCTCACTTACCTTTCTCCTTCCCTATCACATGATTCTTCTCTGTCAAAGAATAGTAAATTTATCTAATCCCTAAAAAAAAAAATCTAAATAATAAAAACAGAGATCAGGAAAGTGATCGTTGCACAGAAAGGCGCATTGAACGTTGCGTGTGGTAGATCTATCGGGGGCGTTCATTAGGGATTAAAGTGATGACAAGCGGATGATGGGGAGGCCAACAAGGTGGGAGTTGCAATAGTCAAGATGAGATATGATGAGGGATTATATTAGAATCTTAGTTGTGTCTTGTGTGACGTAATTACATATTTTAGTGATGTTTCTGAGATGAAGCAGGCAGGATTTTGTTAGTGACTGTATGTGAGGAATGAAAGAGAGGGCAGTGTTCAGTAGAACCCCAAGACATTGGGCTTTGGAGGTGGGAGTAATGATATCATTGTCGACAGTGAGAGAGATGTGAGGGATTGAAGCTGAAGTAGCGGCTGGGGCGATTAGGAGTACGGTCTTGGACATGTTAAGTTTGAGGTGCAGGGTAGACATCCAAGAGGATATACTTGAGAGGCAGTTGCAGCCATGTGTTAGAATAGAGGGGGATAGATCTGGCGTTGAAAGGTAGATTTGAGTGTCATCTGCATACAGATAATACAGAAATCCAAAAGATTTTATTAGGGTTCCAATAGCCACATTAAATTCCAAGCTTGTATGTGCAACGTGAGACCCGCAATTGCTGCGAGCATGAAATTATGTGGATTTACGGCGCTATTATATGAGAACATGCTCTGAGTTACGGGCTTGAGAGGCAAACCTGTAAACCATATTTTGCTTGTTGGATGTGCAGCCGTGAATGTGATCAATTAGTCAAACCCGTAGTTACGAGTTTAGATCGAGCCAATGGAAACAGAGATGGGCAGAATTACATCACTGAAAAATGGATGTGGGATTTAAAAGTCTTACAGGTTCAGTTAATAGTTACGATCGGACCCACAATCCAGATATAATGCAATATTGATAAAGCCGTAAATATGATATTCTATCACATGCAAGTTCCATTATATGTATTAACACATTTATTGTTGGGATCGATATAACACAGAAATTAAACATGAAATTAAGTATTTTATTTGGCCGATTTGCCAACTTGAGAATGTTGTGCTATTTATTCTAAGACCTAACAACACTTTCCCTGTTAATAAAAGTACAGTAGTGTGTGTATATGTGCATTTAAAGTGCTACGGATTGGACTTTACCCTTCTTGCAGATCGTCTCAAGCATTCGTTTGCTTCTTGGCTCTATTTGCAAGTTGATTTTGATGCAATTTAATAGCGCCATTGGAACGTAGCAGTTATGGGCTTGACAGATCAAAGGATTTGCGGGCTCGCAAGTTGAATTCTTACATCCCGTTGGGTTTTCTCGCTCCTACCCTTCCAAACTTCGGTGGGCTGGTATAAGAGGCCAATTTAATAGCCGTAGGTCTTGCAAGCTACATTACGAGCTACGTTTTTACACGTTAGGGGAATTTAATGTGGCTGCAAGTGAGGATTTATAGATGGAGAAGAGGAGGGAGCCTAGGACAGAACCTTGGCGTACACCAACAGTCATTGGGTGAGGGGAAGAAGAGGTGCCAGAGAAAAAGGCGCTAAATGTTTAATCTTGGAGTTATAATTTGAACCACAAGACAGCAGTGTCTCGGATGCTGAGGGAGTAGAGGATTTGGATTAGAAGAGGGTCTTCAACTGTGTCATATGCAGCAGAGAGTTCTAGAAGAAGTAGAATAGAAAAGAGAGCCTTTGACTTGGCAGTGAACAAGTCCTTAGTGACGTTTGTGAGAGCTGTCTCAGTGGAGTATTGGGGCCGGAAGAATAGGTGTAATTATGGCATGTTTTAGAGAGGGTGGAAAAGTTCCAGTATTTAGGGAAAGGTTGAAGAGATGTGTGAGAGATTAGATTAGTGTGGTAGTGAAAGGAGGATAAGCTAAGACAGAATAGGATCCAGAGGACAGGTAGTAAGGCGAGAGGTTGATAGTAGGCTGGAGACTTCGTCCTTGGTTACATGGTCAAAGGAGTGCATAGTGGCTGGGGGATTAGGGGAGGTAGAAGGGTGGATGTTCTTGCTTAGTTGAGAGGATGGAATGTGTAAGTCAGGATGAGAGGAGACTCTGTTGTGAATGTTTCCAATGTAATGCTTAAAGTTGCTGGCAGTCTTCACCCATGAGACAGGAAGGGACGGGGGGTTGGTGGTAGGCAGAGGAGAGAGTTGGAAGTGGTGAACAAACATTTGGGGTTGAAGGGCAGTTGAGTTGATATTAATGATGTGAGATAATGCTGTTTGGCCACGTTGAGGGCAGAGAAGTAAGAGTGCAACATAAACTTGTAATAAATTAAATCTGCTGGAGTGCAAGATCTTCTCCATAGTCGTTCAGCAGTACGGGAGCACAGCTGAATGTATCGTGCTTATGTAATGTGGAATGGCTGTGGATAAGAGTGAGGGTGTCTAAGGTTGGTTATGGGGGTGTCAAGGGTGGAAGAAATAGTTGAGTTGTAATATGAGGTGGCAGTGTCAGGGCAGTTGAGGATGGGGAAGGAGCTCTAAAGGGGTTGTAGCACAGTGGAGAGCTATTGTGGCTCAAGTGCTTGTAGGTTAGGTTGGCTGGGGATAATGAAGGGTAGTGAGAGGATGGTGTGGTGAGGTTGAAGCTCAGGAGGTGGTGCTCAGAAAGAGGGAGTGGACGGATGACTAGGTTGTAGGTGGTGTTGAAAGTGGTGAGGCCGAGGTAAGAGGTGAGTGAGAGTAGCTTAGCGGCTGCCGGGAGGTGGGAGTGTCAATAGCAATGTTGGAGTCACCAAGTAAAAGTGAAAGAGCGTTGGAGGAGAGAAAGTGAGGGAGCCAGGCGGTGATTCAAGAATTGAGAGGGTGGTCCAGGAGGACGATAGTTAACAGCAACATGTGGTAGCATAGCAGAGGAGAGAAAGGAAAAGAATGAGAAAGCATTGTGACCTACAAGTACAATAAGTAGATTAATTACTTACACACTTACTAGCAAAATTGTTAATATATTCACATTTATATAGAGCTTTTGTCAATGTTTAAACAACACTTTCCAAATATGTATTTGGAATAGACTATCATCATATTCAACCTTTTACATTGATCAAGCATTTTTATCTGATCGTCATTTAAGTGCTTTTTTTTTCATCTCTCTCCTTTCCAGTATACACATCACATAAAAACAAATCCACTTCTTTGGACAACGTACAGAACTTGTCATACAAATACATTTTTTTTATAATCTAACCACTTCATATATCAACCATGTTTGCAAAATCTTGCCTTCCATAGTGGAAAGGCTAATGTTAACCCACTTTCCTTGCAAAGACAATAGTCCTAAATCTATAGTGGATATGTTAGACTATCTTATATCCAATGACTAACCTAATATAGCATTTTCCAACTCCCCCTTTCTCTTTAATTTTTTTAAAATAAATTAAATCATAATTAAACAAATTTCACTAGAACAGAATTATTTCTTTTAGCTTTGGAAATCTTGAACAATAATCTAAATACGTTTATCACTTCAGGCTCCCCCAAGCAATAGAATTTCTAACTTATATAATGCAATTAGACAAGAACCAGAATTAAATGAATCTTTCAAATATATATCAAATTCATATCTTATGCTATGCATATCTTACACCAGCTCTACACAATACATTTGATTTGACCATTGCAACAACATGCAGTAGGACTTTATTCTATAACTATACTGCATTTATCTTTTTTCAATCACCATTGAATGGGCTATATTTGAATCTCTTACATCAGAAAAAAAAGCAAGGAATTCTTAAGTTTGAAATAATATTTAGCACCTGTCAAGCATAAAAGCATAAAAAGTAACATGCACATGTCATTACCCCATAGATATGAGGTATTATTATCACATAAATGGGAATTTCCCCACAGCGTGTGTCCTCAGATGGATTCCAAGTATCCACTGCTTGGTCCTGGAGCTTCCTGTATGTCCTATGGCGTGAAGACAGGAATCAATAAACTAATCTATGAAGTGTTGGCATAGGAGCACACTTAGGGCCTCATTCTATTATCGGGCGTAAAACGGCCGCAAGGCTGCGATTACTTGCGGGGGTTCCGTTATCTTGCAATTCTATTATACGGCCCCGCAAGGATCTCCCCTTACGGCCGGCCGTATATCTTGCAACCGGCCGTAAGCTCAGATAACTTTAAACGCAAAAATAAATTCAAGACGGCACTGTACAGCTCTGTAAATGCTAGGGATCATATTGGGGGACATGAGGATTAATAGCAACCCCCTCTCAAGCTTGCACATCAGCCCAAATCCGAGTTTACATTAACTGTTTATTTTCCGGCCGCAGCGTGGGCGGGTCTGAGGTGCTCCAAGCCCTCGGGACTTTTTACATGGATTTTTGACATAAATTAAAAAATTATTTATTTACAGATTTGAGTGTAGGGGAATGTTGCGCTATTTTTGCTAACACCTACAATCACTTTATAGTCTCCTCAGAGTGCAGGATGGCTTTATTTCGGCTTTATAATGTGCTTAATTGGTGCTAGCGGGACCTTTTTCCTGCAAGTAAGCTGCGGCTCGGTTTTAGCCTTGCAGAGAGGGTTCCCGGAGCAATTGAATAGCAACCGGGATTTTCTTGCGGCCGAAACTCTTGCGGCTGTTTTAGATCAAAGGCTTTCCTCCGGCGCGAGCGGCGCAAGGGATAGCAAGGAGCCGGCCGCAAGCCTGCCGGAATCCCGGCCGGCAGGGAATAGAATAGCCGAATAGCTTGCGGCCGGTCCTTGCGGCCCCGCATCTCCTACGGCCGTTAATAGAATGAGGCCCTTAGAATAGATTCTTGCTACATGGAATTTTGAAGGGCTATTGTAGATGCTGGAATTTGTACTTTGTTTTAAACAACAGTGGCACCCAGTGGACAATGTGATAACATGCAATTTCATTTTCATCACTTGTCAATACTATTATTGCCTGAATGGACACCATCAAGAAGTTATCAAGAAAATATAGTAAATGACCACTGAAAATATATTTCTTAATATAACATAATTACTTATAGATGACAGTTACATTCCTTATAGTCAAAATGTAATCAATTATTAATTTAAAACCAACATTTGAGTTTTAATACTTAACTTTTATTGGTCATCCTTTAAAATGGATAGAAAAAAAACACATCACAGCTTTACTATTCCATAACTGAACACCAGGCTCTGTATATTAAGTACCACATAATTTAGTTTATTAATGTTAGTGTAGTAAAAACTACAGATTTGTTTCACTACTGAACAGAGATATCAAAATCCTAGCGAAACTCATGACGGATAAAGTAACCCAATTTCTACCTAGACTTAATAATATTGATCAAGTTGGCTTTATCCCACATAGAGTCCCACATCTGATGAGGTAATTGATCTATCTAGCTAGTACTCTGAAATCTCCCCCTTGGTAATGAACCAAGCAATTTGGGTGACAAGCCAATCCATAAAGCTACTGTGCAGAACACTTACATTGGCAGAGGACTTCCTTTTGAAATGTATTTGCTTTTAAAAATGTATCTCTGAAATTAAATCACTGTCTATAATACTTACTAATAGATTGTTATTACCAGAAATATCTTGAATAAACTGTTCATTCATTGTCTCTGGCATCTCATACATCCACTCATGCTGTTCATATTGTCAGTTTGTTTAACCATCAGTACCTAGTGGTGCCAATGATAAGATCCTGCTTCTCAACTTGTTAATCAATTAATTGCAAGCTAAACACAACAGTGATTCTATTGTAAAGACATTTATATTGTTTTGTATTATGTTGATCATTTCTGTGAATCTGTAAAATATCAGTCCAAAGTATAGTTCCCAAACAATTCCGTCATATGCATATATGCAGATTAATTGTACCTATTTTTCAACTAACCTTCCACTAGCACCACAGTTTAGTAAAGTGTATAGTGCCTAGGACTAAACCTTGAGAAATCATTACAGTAAATGATGCAGTTTTTCATCTTCCACTACATCATTGTGATGTAAATGTTTTTCCACATAAATATTACAGAAGTGCAATTGATACAACCCAGTCTTTCTCTGTGTTTTCTATAATAGGATAATATAGTTGGAAGTGGAGGCAAGTGGTATTACATATGCATTATCAGACATAGAAGATACAAATATAGTAGAGATGTTGCTCTAGTGATCTGACCTATATAAAATATACTTAGAATTTCCTGTAGAGTGGCATGGCCTACATATACTTGAGAGATTTGTGTAAAGATCTGTGATCTGCATATACTGTAAGGTTTATGTAAAGGGCCCTGACCTGCATAAGTCACTGTGCAGAATCTCCTACAGCATAATTATAATAAGCAGAGTCTCCTTTCTCCGCATTATAGTCAATGTCGAAGAGTTTTCTTCTGCTGTCACAACAAATCTGTCACCCACATAACTCTCTTTCAATGTAACAGGATTCTTCTCTCCAAGGCTCCTGAACGTAACAAAATAATCTAAGGTGCATCTGCATACTTATATCAATCAAAAGAGGGAAAAGAACTTCCTGCCTGGGTAAAATAGATTAATAATTATAATTTTTCAATACGAATCCATTTGTAGTGTAAACATAAGTGTTTTATGCAAGAGAGACGAAGACACCTTTTGAACTAGTCTAAAAGTCACAAAAGAGTAAGTTCAAAATTCACCTGTTCATGAGTTAGATACAAATACTCTAGTTTTAATACTTAACTTTTAATGGTTAACCTTTAAAAGGGATAGAAAAAACAGATCATGGCTTTCTATTCCATAATTGAATACCAGGCCCTGTATATTAAATACCACATAATTTAGTTTATTTAGTTTTAGTGTAGTAAAAACTGCAAACCCATCTCACTACTGAACGGAGATATCAAAATCCTAGCAAAACTCATGGCCGATAGAGTGATCCAATTTCTACCTAGTCTTAATCATAAGGATCAAGTTGGCTTCATCCTGCATAGAAGGGCAGGTGACAACCTGGTCCACAAATCCAGACACTGGAAAGGCTTTCAACTCGGTAGAATGGCCTTACCTATATGCAGTCCTAACTACATTTGGATTTAAAGGTCAGTTTATAAATTTAATAAAAACTTACTACAACTCCCCAGAAGCTACTCTATACAAAGAGGAATCATGCAAGGATGTCCTCTATCTTTTATTTGCTTTCACCATTGAACCCCTTGCACAGAACAGATTCTAGCATACATGGGGTCAACATCGGCCTTCAATTAAAATGCTGACTGTTTGCAGATCACCTTCTCTACACTCTCACAAAACCCCTCACCTCAAACTCTATCCTATTACATACACTACATCTATCCAAGAGATGGGCTTGGACTTTGACAAAACAGAAGCACTTAACTCGACCCTCTCCACCTGCAGGAAAAATATATAAAATACCTAGGAAATACTATCACTTCCCAAATTATTAAAATCATTTTGAGCAAAATCTTTTTTCAGTTTGTCTGTTTCTTTCAGATATAATTTTAATCTCACTCCAGGTAGGCATTATACCTGCTCTCCAGTTAAGAGTAATAAGCCATTTAGCTATCAACATATTTATAACTACTCCTTTACTATTGGCATAAAAATCAGGAGGAAACATATTAAACAAAATCATCTTAGCAGATGTTTCAAATATCAGTGAGATTCAAAGTGCACAAAGAACATAATGCTTCAATCTTAGGGCAATGCTACCACATGTGGGCCTGTGTACCAGGCAAACCACAGTATTGCCAACATTTATCAGAATAATCTTTGGGAGGTACCACATTTGATATAATTTAAAATCAGTCTCTTTAAAGGATACACAAAGCAAGTTATTATATGTGGATTGTAACACTTTCATCCAAGCCTCAGTCTTCTCAAGACGATTTGCTGAATTCAAAAATATTCTACATTTAGAAATATTAAAACTAGAGGCATCTGTTTTAAATTATTTCTCAAAAACAATTAAATCCCTCTGTCTTCAAGGAGTTAAACTGCAGCCATAAATTCAGAGGAACGCCATTTTTATTAACTAGATTAAAAAACAATTTAGGTCTCATATTTTCAAATACGTCCTTGATGTAAATCAAGTTCTAGTTCAACCAGTTAATGTGTTGTTCATTTAATATTTTATCCTGAAATTATACTAATGGAGTGAAAAAAAAAGGAAATGGAACTAGAGCATATCTCTTATTTAAACTATACCAATTCTTAAGACAATAGTTGATCACTACTGGCAACTTATTAATAATTTTATTATCTATTGTCCTACTCCATATTATGTTCCATAAATTCAATTTAGTAACTAAAGCATGTTTAATTTGCAAATATTTCAAATATAAGTTGCCCATAAACAATCTTAACCTCCTTAGCGGTAATCCCGAGCATGGCTCAGGGTTAATTTTTAGCTCCTAAATCAGTAACCCCCGAGCCACGCTCTGTGTTACTACAGGGAGTGCAGGGCGGATCTAGAGGGGGCCCAGTGCTGCCTAATTTGCCTGGGTAGAGTTACTCTGCACCCCAGGGGGAATTAGAGGTATGTCTACTAGGGATTCCGGTGAAAACCCTTACGCCCCCTCAAAACAAGCTCCTACAGTTTTTCTATTTAGCTACCAAGAGCCATATAGCAAAGAACTGGAAGTCTGATAAACATGATCTGTCAACGGTTAAAAACAAAATGAACTATATAGCAATAAACTAAAAAATAACTCACACACTGGAAGACTCTATTCCTCAGTACATGGCTAGAGAGTAGAGATGGACAACCATTGCATTCCCAAAATTAACATATCTTGGTGTGGAGAGGAACGGGGGCTCTGCGGTCATAATGGGGGTCTGGAACCTGGAAAGGAGGCCCTCTATTTCTAGAGGAGAAACTGCTCTGACAAGGTTGAAAATGTAATTACTATTTTAATGATATGCATATTTATGTGAACTAAATTGTTGATATTTGTTTTGTTTGAAATCGTTTCATTTAATTTAGAGGAACCAAACGGGTTATGCAATCACTACGAACAAGATAACATAGTCATACAAATTCTGTTTACTTTAATAAAGTTTAACAAATAAGAAAATGACAGTAAGATATATTTAGATAATGTCGATATTAAAAAATAATCACTGTTTAACCTTCCGATAAAAAAAGGAAATGATGGAGATGAAGACAGATAACTATACGTGTTAGATCATAAGATATCACACTGTGTATTGTATCTCTATTCATTTGTTGCCTTAAATATCTGTGTTATTTATATAACTGACTGTCTAATAAAAATGTATTGGAAAAAAAAGAAATGCCTATATGTGTCTGGTGTTATGATTTATTCCTAATCAACGGGAAAAAACTGAGTTATTATTTTTAATAAGGAATAGTGATGTCCCGAACAGTTCGCCGGAGAACTATTCACGGCGATTTTCGCATGTTCGCGTCCGCCGCGAACGGCGAACACATGCGCTTTTCGGTTCGCCCCCTATACTTTATCATTGAGGAAACTTTGAACATCATTTATTTTATTTTATCATTTTTTTTGTGTAATCTATGCCTGCCTGCCAGCGTGTGTGTGTGACAGGCTAACACCTAACAGCTTATATTTTGCTTATTTTCACTACTCATACCTGGTGGTGTAACATACATTGAAAACAATCATTTTTTTCCTGTAATCTAATTTCAGTTGCCTGCCTGTGTCAGGCTCACAGCTTATATTGTGCTCAGTGACATAAAACAACAAACTTTTGACTGTAATAGATTCAATAGCAATTGCCTGCCTACAAGCGTGTGTGTGAAGCCTATTGCATCTACTCTGCCAACTTTTGCCAGTGCACAGTGACACTCATATCTGGTGGCACCTTAGATTGCACGCACAGTGCCCCAAATTTGAAGTGGGAGGACAGACCAAGCATCTTTTTCCATCTCCCGCTTCCAAAAATCCATGCCATATACACGTCCCCTGATAGTGGACGTAACAGGGATTCAACCGATAGGAATAGTACTACTTAACAGTACACACCTTATAATAATGCAGACAGAGGCAACGCGTATAATCTTCCATGCTGTGCAGTGGAAGCCCCCAGACTCTGACCTGTGTATAATCTTCCATGCTGGGCAGTGGAAGCCCCCAGACTCTGACCTGTGTATAATCTTCCATGCTGGCCAGTGGAAGCCCCCAGACTCTGACCTGTGTATAATCTTCCATGGGAGTCTGAAGAAGCGGAGTCAGAGGAGGAAGGTGGCTTTGAGGAGGTGGAAGACCAAACACAGCAGGCGTCCCAGGGGGCTTGTTGTCACCTTTCGGGGACCCTTGGTGGCTGCGTGGAGGAAGAGACCTTTAATGACATCAGTGAGGACAAGGAACGGGACATGGCTAGCTTGGTATCCAACCTTGTGCAAATGGGGAGTTTGCGGTTGTGCAAAGGGACTGTTTGCGGTTGTTTGCGGTGCATTAAACAGGGAGATTGGTCTGTTACTGTGAAGCGGGTGTAACCCTTACACTACCTGATCGATACAACATCATAACTGATGTTTTAAAGCATGTTATTCCAAACAATTTAGGAATGTTAGGTGATTTATGCCCTTTATGGCTTAAAACCAGACTCTGCATCAACTATGTAATTTTCCGTGGGAGTTTTGCCATGGATCCCCCTCCGCAATTGCCACAGTCCAGGTGTTAGTCCCGTTGAAACAACTTTCCCATCACTATTGTGGCCAGAAAGAGTCCCTGTGGGTTTTGAAATTCGCCTGCCCATTGAAGTCTATGGCGGTTTGCCCGGTTCGCCCGTTCGCGAACATTTGATGGAAGTTCGGGTCCGCCATTCGGGAACCGGAAATTTTATGTTCGCGACATCACTAATAAGGAATAACTTTTGGACTGAGTTTGCAACCTCTGATGTTTTGAGTTCTCCTGAGAGGTGTTTTTGCTGAGTTCTGAGATCTTGAACACAAAAAGTCATAGCCTAGAGAGAGAAAATTGGGATGAGTTTGGTCCCCAAAACTTGGAGGCGTCATGCAAACCGTCTAATTTATCTGATGCAATCAAGAATTGCTAGAGCCACTATGTTCAGACACAAATCTAAAGGAGGCCTATCATGTCCCAGTTTCAAAGCAACCCAACTTGCCTTTGTTCCCATTGCACATTCTAATTAAACAACCTGGAGCTGTATGGAGAACTTCCTCATGCGCCTTTACACATGGGATAAAATAATTTCGCTCCCCAAAACACTTTCTGTACTAGATGCTTCAGCAAACTATCAATCTAACCCCTACCCTATCTACCATGACCCCACTAATACCACACAATTTCCTTACTTACTGAGGGAGCACTATCTTGGTAAAAATGTAAAGACTTATACAGAATTTTACTGATTTATAGATGATTTGATATTATCTTTTAATACTCTTCAATATTCCTTTGAACTTCCCACACAATAATATTTCAGCTACTGTCAAATCAAACAAGTTTCCAGTATTAATAAAAAAATGGGATGGCCTGGGGAAAATTGGCTTACTCATATACTGTATGCAAAAAAAGCCCAACTCATGCGAGGCAACATAAGTACACTTTATGACACCTTCAACATGACCCAGAAGGTGGCACATTCAATTACACAACCAACATCTTTACAAAAGGGGACCAAGAATCTTGGGATAAAGCTTGGTCAAACCTCTCAAGGGGTTCTTTAAACTATAGTATTCTTGAAACATCCCTCAAAGTATCCCACAGGGTCTATATTACACCAGAGAAACTTAATAAATGGAATTCCCTAATGAGTCTGTTATGCTTTAGAGGCTGTCACGCCCCTGGCACTTTAATCCGCAACCAAGCATGGGGTCTTGTCTCCTAGGCCTTTCAAGATCTAATTTCCCTAATCCCCATAGGAAACTATTAGAATTCCTAATGTTGCAATAAAGACAAATATTTCGTAGGATATATAAGTATTCACAAGCTCAAAAATGAGTGTAAACCAATTAATATTATCTTGCAGGACTTTCTTCTTATATTAAAACATAACCTTTATTGTGAAGCTATAAAAATCATTTTTGTTATATATTAAAATTCTTCCACCATCAGACCCTTGTGCAAAAATACTAGTAAAGGGGAACCTATGTAGTTTATTAGGAGATATGATTACATTATATAAATACATCCCTGGTCAGTATAAAGAATTGTCAAAGGTGCTTTTTGTGCCAAGAGGTTTTCAACTGACAAGAGGAAAACCCTTGAGGTTAGAAGTAAAAAGATTCCACCTTAAAGAAAGAAAAGGCTTCTTTACAGTAAGGGTGGTTAATCTGTGGAATTCTCTACCAGAGGATTTGGTGACAGCGGATTCGATAGATAACTTTAAAAGGGGACTGGATTTATTTATAATTAAAAAGGGGATTCAGGGTTATCCTGGATAATTAGAGAGAAAGTATTGATCAAGGGAGAAATCCGATCGCCAGTATCTGGGGTCTGGATGGAATTATTTTTTTTTCCCTTTGAGATGATTGGCTTAGTTTCACTTGTTTTTTTTTTTCTGTTTGCCTTCCTCTGGATTAATTCATAATTAAAAATAAATACATAAATAAATAATTAAATATGTGATTAATAATTAATTAACAACTAATTACTTAATAACTAATCCTCATATTGCAGATCAGAGAAGATCTTAAAAGGTTGAACTTGATGGACTGAAAGTCTTTTTATAACCTTAATTACTATGGTCCTCATTCAATTTGAATTTTGGCAATTGAATAGGGCTGT